>CM076573.1:332721903-333064414 GCA_034641835.2 Pinus albicaulis
TCAGATTCCAGTAATAGTAAAAAACAAATGTATATTTCGTACTGTTGTTGATGAAGGGGCTTCTACATGTATTACGTCGTTAAAATGTTAGAAATCACTTGGTTCTCCGACCATTAACCAATCACCAACTATTCTAAAAGCTTTTGACGGAAGAGGTTTTCAGCCGTATGGTATCTTACAGGATCTAACGATAGAGGTCGAAGGCAAAATGGTTAATCTAGATGTGGAAGTGGTTGATGCCCCTCTCGATTACAACCTTCTCCTGGGTCGCAATTGGTCTTATGCCATGACTGTTGTTGTATCATCGATCTTTCATCTCATCATGCTTCCTCATAAAGGAAAGATCATTAAAGTAGATTAGCTCTCATATTATTCATCTGACCCAACCTCTATTGATAGCATCCAACATATCGGAAAATCGACTATCCCTTATAAGGATGTCGGAGTAGGTTTGCTTAAAGATTCAGCTTTACTAGGAAATTTTTCCCTACTTGCTCCCAATGTACAACTTCATATTGCTAATATCAATATGATTACATCAAGTACTATTTCCTTTGATGATCCTTGGATAGTACCTTCAGAATCAAAATTGGATTCTTTCGATGTCCCAATGCCTTTGAGTCCTTTTGAGTTAGCATATCAAAATGTACAGTCATTTTCTGATACTCCTTCAACTGAGTCTGATCTAGTGAATGTGATCAATCAGGAGTCATTTTCAATATCGAGCTTAGCCTCGAAACCAATTCTCGATCTTGCTCAACAAGTATTTAATACTAATGAACATATTCATGAATTCTTGTCAGTCGATGAGTTACCAAGGGAAGATCTTCATCATAGGTCTTCGTTTTTACCTGATCTCGATCATTTTTAGAATGATTTTTCCTCCATTTTTACCACTGATTCTGTCAAAGACCCTTAGAATCCTCTTTCACATTTTGATTCTGAATTAAATTTATAAAATATTTCTACAACGGTTCCTCTTGACATTTCAGTAAAACCTGGAATTGTTGAAAACATTCATATCGGTGCTTCTTGTACGACTGATGAAATCCAAGCATATAAAGCCCTATTTCAGGAATTCTGCGACATTTTCGCCTGGTCATATGAAGAAATGCCAGGAATCGATCCGTCGATTTTTTTTCATGAAATTAAGACATACCCGGATGCTAAACCCGTTATACAGAGATTACGTCAGATACATCCGAGAAAACCTGCCACTATTAAAACCAAAGTTGAAAAATTACTTCGTGCAGGTTTTATTTATCCAATTCCACTCACAGACTGGGTATCTAATATTGTTCCTATCAATAAAAAACAAGGAACAATATGAGTATGTATCGATTATAGGGATATAAATCGAGCTTGTCCAAAATACAATTATCCAACCCCTTATATCGATCAAATTATTGACGATTGTGCTAGAAGTGAAATGTTCTCTTTCATGGATGGATTTTCTGACTATAATCAAATCAACATACTCCCTACAGATCAACCTAAAATAGATTTCATTTGTCCATGGGGAACTTTTTCTTATCGCAAATTACCTTTTGGCCTTAAGAATGCTAGCGCCACTTTTCAAAGGGGTATGTCTTATGCATTTCACGACATTAAGCACATTGTGCAACCCTACCTCGATGATTTACCTACTCATTTTTCACGCAGAGCAGATAATATTACTCATTTACAAGCCATTTTTATACGATGTAGGCATTATAAGATTCATCTAAATCCTCACGAATGTGTTTTTTGCATACAATCCAGACGATTGTTGGGATTTATTGTCTCAAAGGCAGGCATTCGTGTCGATCCGTCGAAGATTGAGGCAATCATCAATTTACCTCCTCCTTCTACTCTTAGCCAACTCCAAAGTTTGCAAGGGAAAGCAAAATTTTTACCTCGATTCATCCCTAACTATGCCGAGTTAACGAAAGGTTTCACTAGGTTGTTGAAACAGAATATTCCTTTATTTTGGGATGAGGTTGCTGATAGATCTTTTGATGCTCTAAAAAATGCACTGACCCATGCACCGTTATTGCATCCTCCCAACTACAACCAAGATTACTTTTTGTACCTCACCACTTTCGATTCCACGATAGGGATGGTTTTAGTTCAGGAAGATGAATTCCATGGTGAACATGTGATTTACTATCTTAGTCGAAATTTGCATCCGACTGAGATCAAATATTCACATGTGGAGAAATTGGCCTTGGCAGCTGTTCAAGTTGTCCAACATTTCCGTCATTACATACTGTTACGCAAAACAACGGTGATATCTGATTGTAACCCTATGATGTACATTTTGACCAAACAATTGCTAGGGGGCAAATACTCCAAGTGGATTGTTATCCTGCAGGAGTTTGATTTGGAGTTTGAAAAATCCAAATCCAAGAAATCATAGATATTTACTGAAATTATGTGTGATTTCCCACATACTGATACAGAAACTGTGGTGGAACAACCAATCGCGGATGAATCCTTGTTTTTTATTAGTACCATTGATCCTTGGTATGGAGATATTATTTTTTATCTTCAGACCCAATATTTTCGGCATGAGCTTTCACAGTCGCAACGATGAAAAAATATGTTTCCAGTCTCAACAATATCATATTGTTGGCGACACACTATACCGTCGTGGTGCGGACTCAGTTTTTCGACGTTGTCTAACTCATGATGAAGCCGAAAAGGTTTTAAATGACTATCACTCTTGAGCATGTGGCGGTCATATGTCTAGGTACGCCACAGCCCAAAAAATACTGCGCACAGGTTATTTCTAGCCGTCCTTATTTAAAGATTGTATTTATGCGGTCCGAAAATGTCATAATTGTCAAATATTCGATCGAAAAATGCGTGCACCACCTGCCCCTCTTCACCCTATAATTGTTGTCGGTCATTTTTCAAAATTGGGCATTGACTTCATTACTTGTAACCCTCACTCAGCCAGGGGGCATGGGTATATTATTCTAGCAATAGATTATTTTACCAAATGGGCAGAGGCAATGCCTACATTTGCGGTAGATGGAAAAACTGCAGCTAATTTCATGTTCAATCATGTGATTGCTCATTTCGGTGTACCTCAAGAGATAATTACTGATCATGGGAGCCATTTTCAGAATATCATGATGACCGAGTTAACGGACCAACTTGGCCTGCGCCACAACAGTTCTACACCATATTATCTGCAAGCTAATGGTTTAGTTGAAGCAATTAATAAAGTCTTAGTCACCATGATTAAACGAATCATTGTAATTCATAAGTCAAATTTGGATACCATGCTCTTTTCAGGACTTTGGGCATATCGAACCTTACCAAAAACATCGACAGGCTTTACCCCTTTTCAACTAGTTTATGGTTTAGAAGCGGTATTACCCATTGAATGCGAGATACCATTACTCCAACTAGCCATAGAGTTACTACCAGCCACTTCTGAAGAGGAGAAACGTTTTTTATACTTGACTCAATTAGATGAGAATCGGTGCTCCGCTACATTAGCTACCGAGACTCATGCAAAAAGAATGAAAGCTCAGTATGATAGAAGTGTTACCCCTCGTAATTTTTCAGAAGGAGACCTAGTTTTGATTTATGATCAAGCCAACGATAAACTAGGGGTTGGGAAATTCGAACCCATGTGGCATGGTCCTTATATTTTCAAGCGATAGCTTGCAAAAGGGGCCTATGAATTGATTGATTTTGACAGGGTCTCTTTAGGTAAACCCAGAAATGGACTTTATCTGAAGAGATATTACGCTTGATTTTTGTGTGGAGATATTCTTTGTATATTAGTTACTTTCTAGCTGGTGTGCTATAGATTAGAAACGTGTGCCTAGCTTAAGTGTGCTTTTACTACTATTCCTGCTTATCTGGATTACTCTTGATATCGCAGATGTCGACGTCCTTTCAAACATATATTGGTTTTAATGATGGCGCTTGTCGTAGTACACGAAACATCTCTTCCGCAACTTGGGTTATTTATTCACCCACTGACGAGTTAGTATCTATGCTTGGCGTAAGCCTCAGTCAAACAACAAACAATATTGTCGAATATAGGGTATTTATTGAATTATTTTCGGAATCCATTTCATTTGGAATTCGGAGTTTGATTGTTAGGTTAGATTCTGAACTCATTGTATTACAGTTAAACTAAGTATATGCCATTAGAAACCCAGTATTATTAAGATTATTTTTAAGGGCTCGTCTCTTGGAATGAGAGTTCGATTATATTGAGTATCAACATATTCCAAGAAATTTAAACACATTAGCAGATGCAATAGCTTCTAGTGTTATAAATAGAAATTTGCAATAAATAAAGTAATAAATCAACATTCGATAACATGATTGAACAGGTAACTGGAAATAATAGTATATCATAGTATAGATGTAGTGTTCAAAAAATAGTACATCGTCTTCGATCATAGGTTCAAAAAGCCTTATGATCGGAAAAAAAAGTGATACAAAAAATGAGTCTATACAGTCAATCATCCACTATCTGTGGTAATGATCATGGTAATACACTAATGCTCGTGCCACTCTACTCAGAAATCTTCTGAATGGTCCAGGAACACCAATGACGTATCTCTGTAAATGGAGTGGGATGTCATCTATGGTAGTCTCAGGAATATCCATAGTTAGCCGCTCCAAATGGTGTTCTAAATCAGTCAGGATCTCTGCTGTCTGATCCTGTGGTGGTTCTGCTGCTGCAGTTGCATGTGGACCCACATCTGCATTTGAAATTTTTGTTATCAGTTTCGGACGATTTAAAACCAAAATAAAAATTAGAAATTAGAACATGTCAAAGAGATTTTTTACCTAACTCATCCCACTAAGCTCCTGGAGGAAGTGGCATATCCCGGTCGCCGCGAAAATTCATGCCCGCATAAGGAAAATCCTCTATCACAAAAATTTTGTGTTCTAACCAACGAAAATAAGTCGAGGGAAATCAAACAATCTCCCCACCCTCGCTGTGATGGGCCATCAAAGCAACCCATCGAACCATCCAAGGCTCTCGAGGTCTACCAGCATCAACAGGAATATGTTGCAGGGCTAACATAGGAATCCTCTCTAAAGCAAAGGTAACCACGATATATCCATATCCGAAGTTGTTTAACTTCTCATTTTTTGCTCTAGTTAGTTGGCCTTTGACATTAGCCAACACTGCCTCGCACCAGTTGAATATGGTGCCTCGAAAACAATCTACTGCAATCCGCATCTGAGATCCAGTAGCTACATGCAAAGTTGCACTTCCGCACAACTTGACAATGGTAAATGCAATCACTTTTAACTCAAGACAGATGATAGTTTTAATATCAATCCGTTTGTCTCTAGGATTGGCTTCATCATTACAAAACTCTAATTGCAGGCTGGCAATAGACTGGCCACCTAGCCTAGTCCCAAATAGATAAGTGGTTGGCCTCTCTTAGACAAACCAGTCAAAAAATATATTTCCTCCAGCTCAATTTTGAGCCTATGGCCTCCAATCACGAAACATTGGTCCTGAACGTCCCACTTGTTTACCAACCAAGTGAGAAGATCTACTTAAGCTCTCATGCCACTGATAGCCCAGAATTTGAATAGCCGACATGCTCTTAAAACTTGCAAAGTAGGTTGATGGATCATTTTTGCTTCATCTACCTCCTCATGTTCCCGTTCTCACCAAATGAGCATTGTAAATATCCTACAATCAGTAAAATGAAGGATTAGAATCATTTTAAAACAAAAAAATTGGGTAATTTGGGAAGAAATTGTATTTTTAAATTCGTTACGGTGCCCCCACACTTTACACTCAGAGATAGTGCGTAGCTCCGCACGAGCTCTGTGTTAAAAGTGTGGGGCCCCGACATTTTCCTTTGTGAGAAAATTTCGGGGTCCGCACGTACCTAGTGTCCTACCTGCGAACCCCCGAGGGCGGATTTTTGAACCAATTTTCCTCCCAAAAATGAAATTTAGACCCTAATTTAAGAAAATGAATGGATGAAAAGCAAGGAAAAGAGGTTTTGGATTACCTGGAGTAGACGGTTTTCGATTTTAACGGTCGGTTTGTCCGAAATCTTCTCCGAAGCGTTTTTTGCCAAAAGCTCTAAAATTCTCACTCCAAACTCAAACGGTAAAAATGAACTTGAAAAACTCCTTTTTATAAGTTTTTTCGAATAAATGAAATTTAAATTTGTTTATTTTTCACTTTAAAAAGATGGTTTTTCAAAATATTTTTGAAACGAGTATGTTTAATTTTTTGAGTTTTTTGTGCAGAATACTGGATTTTTCAAGCAAAATGATCATTTTTGACGAAGAGTATACTTTTATCACTTTTTTGGGCTCTTCAAAATTTACGAAAAATTGAAACCATGGAGTCCTATTTTAAGCTCTTTTCAGGCTCTCTAAAAATGAAAAGATTGCCGAGTACTTGACTATTCGAACTCGTTAAAGGAAATGAACGGTCATCCCTTTAGTATAAGTTTACCCCTTTTCCAGACTGAAATGGACTATTTACGAAAAAGGTATACATTGAATAATCATGGTCAATAGAGTTCTCTCTTGCATTATTTTATCCTTTTTCAGGCCTGAGAGACTAAAATTATGAAAAAGTATGTTGTGTAACCAGCTCCAAAAAGAGAAGAAAAGAGATATAAACGCCTTAGAAATGAGCCACTTCGAGGGGGAAACCTCCAATACATTACATAAATGAACAATTCTTGGATGATACAATTCACAAAACCTCCTTTCTATATATAGGAGTCCATGGGGCCATAATGTTATCCTAGTGGGCCACAATGTAATCCTAGCCGACCTAACAAAAATAATTTAAGGGCACAATAATAACAAAATGGGGGTTACAAGGGTACAATAATAACAATAAGGGGTTTACACTAACAATAATAAGGGACTATACTAGTGATATAGGGACCTAACATGCCCCTCTCCTTCAAAAAAAGTGTTGTCCTCAATGCTTGAGTAGCTCCAGGTGCTTCTGTATAAAATTCTTATCCTCCCATGTAGAATCTTCAGTGGGTAAGTTCTTCCACTTGATGAGATACTCTGAAATTGATCGATTCCGTAGCTGTCGAGTTCTTGTTTCCATGACTGCTTCAGGTTCCAATATGATTTTTCCTTCCTCATCAAGTTCTGGCAATATTGTTTGAACCGGAAGATTTTCACCTATAACCTTCTTTAAGCACGAAACATGGAAAACTGGATGTACTCGCGAAGAAGCAGGAAGCTCCAATTTGTATGCCATAGTACCAATCTTTTGCAACACCTTGTAAAGACCATAGTACTTGGGCGATAATTTATTATCCTTCTTAGCTTGCTTGAGGGACATTTGTTTATATGGTTGTAGCCGTAAAAATACCCAATCTCCTACATTAAAACTTCTCTCGCTGCGATGTTGATCTGCCTGTTGTTTCATTCGATTTTGTGCCAAATTCAGGTTATCCTTTAAGAGTTGGAGAACTTCTTGTTGATGCTCGATGTGATCTTCCACTGCTTGAACCTTCAAATTTTCCCTTAAAGATGATGTGATGGATGGTGGATGATATCCAAAAAGTGCCATAAATGGGGTCATTTTTGCTGCAGTATGGAAGGAAGTGTTATACCACCATTCAGCGAGAGGTAACCACTTGACCCATTGTGTTTGTTTATCAGATACAAAGCAACGAAGATATCCTTCCAAACATTTATTTACTATCTTCGTTTGACCATCAGATTGAGGATGATAAGATGAGCTATGAGCTAATTGAGTACCCAAACAAGAAAATAACTCCGTCCAAAAATTTCCAGTAAAAATAGGATCTCTGTCGCTCACAATGACCCTTGGGATTCCATGTAGCTTTTGAATTCTGTCCATAAATGTAGTAGCAACTGTATTTTCTTTAAATGGATGAGATAATGCACAAAAGTGTGCATACTTGGTAAGTCTATCAACTACCACCATGATGACACTCTTTCCTTCGGACTTAGGTAAACCTGTGATAAAATCCATTGAAATCTCCTCCCAACGTTGACTTGGAATGGATAAAGGTTGTAGAAGTCCCGGGGTCTTAATTGTTTCCACTTTATTCTGCCGGCAAACCAAACATTCCGCCACAAACTTTTGAATATCAGATTTAAGGCCATCCCAAAAAAATTCTTTCTTCACCCTGTGGTAAGTTTTTAAAAATCCTGAGTGTCCTCCTAAAGGAGAAGTGTGCCATTCCAAAAGAATATTTTGTTTTAGTTGGGAATTCTTACAAAGATATAAGCGATCTTTGTACCATAAGGAATCATTTTTCCAACTAAATGTATCAGATGTACTAGGATCTTGCTGCAACTTTTGAATGAGTGTCCATACATCTTTGTCCTTCTTCCATTCATCTCTTGCTTCGCTTATCCAATCTGGTTGGATAATAGAAATGGCACAAAGCAATGCTTCCACCTCTTCATTCTTTCTTGAGAGTGCATCTGCAACAACATTAAGCTTTCCTTTTTGTAGATTATTTCAAATTCATAACCCAACATCTTTGTGACCCATTTTTGCTGCTCTTCTGAAGATAGTCTTTGTTCCAAAAAGTGTTTAAGACTATCATGATCAGTTTTTACCTTGAAGTGTCTTCTCATTAGGTAAGTTCGCCATTTCTTTAGTGCATGCAGTATTGCTAACATTTCCTTCTCATAAATAGGTTTCTGTAAATACTTTCCTTTGATTGGATGACTTTCAAAAGTAATGGGTCTTCCTTCCTGCATTAAAACTGCACCAATTCCATTTCCTGAGGCATCACATTCCACAATAATTTTTTTTGTGAAGTCTGGCGTAGCTAAGACCGGTGCTAGGCACATTGCCTCTTTAAGATGTTCAAAGGCCTTAGTTGCTTCAGGAGTCCATGAAAATGCATCTTTCTTCAATAATGTTGTTAGAGGTGCCGCTATTCTCCCATAATTCTTAACAAACTTGCGATAATACCCTGTTAACCCGAGAAATCCTCGCAACTGCTTTATGGTTGTGGGGACTTTCCATTCCTTAATGGCTTTCATTTTGTTAGGGTCTACTTTAACACCCTCGTGAGATACAATATGACCCAGATATTCCACCTCTTGTACTCCAAAGAAACATTTGGATTTTTTTGCATATAATTGTTTCCCCTGCAATAGTTTGAGCACCCTGTCAACATGTTCAACATGATCCTTCCAAGACCTGCTGTAGATTAGTATATCATCAAAAAATACTAGCACAAACTTTCTAAGGAAGGGTTTGAAAATGGAATTCATCAACCCTTGAAATGTAGAAGGTGCATTGGTAAGGCCAAAAGGCATGACCAAAAATTCATAATGACCCTCATGAGTTCGAAATGTTGTTTTTCGAATATCTTCAGTCTTCATTCTAATTTGATGATATCCTGAACGAAGATCCAACTTGGTAAAATAAATTTCTCCATGTAATTCATCCAATAATTCATCAATCACAGGAATGGGGAATTTATCTTTAATGGTGAGCTTATTGAGCTCCCTATAATCCGGACACATTCGCCATGATCCATCCTTCTTGTGTACCAATACTACAGGAGCAGAGAAAGAACTTTGACTAGGTTGAATTATACCGCCTCTAACATTTCTGCAATCATACGTTCAATTTCGCTCTTTTGGAAGTAAGGATATCTATAAGGCCTGATGTTTGGAGGAACACTTCCTGGAATCAAATGAATAGCATGATCATGATCACGAATAGGTGGGAGTCCTTCGGGAGTTTCAAACACCTTGGAATGATTGTCCAAGACTTGTTGGAGATCTGCAGAAATAGATGATTTTGATGTTGGAACTTCTAGTGAGCATAATTGTGTAATTACGCCTTGTTGTTCTTTCTTTAGAAGCTTTGTCATGACATTAGAGCTTATTATCCTTCCTGGCTTCCCCGCAATACCCCGTAATTCAACTTCCTTTCCTTCTGAAAAAAATTTCAAGAAAAGTTCTTGAAAATTAAAAGCTACCGTCCCCAAAGATTGTAACCATTGTAATCCTAGTACAACATCAGCACCTCCCATAGGAATGGCAAGCATTGGACTAGTCAATACATATTCCCCCATGGTTAGCTTGATATTATGGCATTTTCCAGAGCAATTTATAGTTCCTCCATTTGCAACCATCACTTGACATTCCGGTGCTGGGTATAGGAAACAATTTAATTCCTTGGCTACCTTACAATGAATAAAATTATGGGTGCTACCTGAATCAATCAACACTATTACCTTTTCTTCTTGATTTGTCCTTGTATCTTGAGAGTTTGAGGAGTGGTAATTCCTGCCAGTGCATTACACGATATGGTCGGATTCATTTCTTCCTCTTCTAGGGTTGGTTCCTTGTGTATATCCTCTTCTTGTTCATTTTCTTCTTCCTCTTCACAATCTATGTAAAATAATTTCTTCTCAGCACACTTATGACCTTTAGTGTATTTGCTATCACAATTGTAGCAAAGCCCTTTTTCTCTTTTTTCTTCCAATTGTTGTGGTGTCAACCTTGTAGGTTGTGGAAATCAAGGCGTAGCAACACTTCCTTCTTTATAGAATTGAGTGGTAGGCTTCCTTGTCGCCATAATTTTACATTCAACTTTTCTTGCCAACCTGAATGCCTTCTCCAATGAATCAGGTTCTAGAACGCGAACTTCATGTTGTATGTTATCCCTTAAAGTGCCTATGAAGAGATCAATCCTGTGTTCCTCTGGAATATCAGTTACCCTTATATTCAATTTTTGGAATTCCTCAATGTGCTGCCCCACTAAACCCTTTTGTTTGAGATTTATCAATTGACTAAAGAAGGTGTTGCTCTTTGTATCCTCATAATGTGCTATCATTTCCTCCGTAAAAATTGACCAAGTGACAATTTTTTTACGGGAGCAAAGCCATCGATACCATACAAATGTATTTTGTTCTAAATGTAAAGTTGCAATGCGTATCTTTTGTGTGTTTTGCACATTATTGAGATCAAAATATTGCTCCATCTATAGTATCCATGTTACAGGATCCTTGCCATCAAACTTCCTCATATCCATCTTTGGAATATGGTGGTTCTTCCCGCCAACATTAGAGTTTATGAAATCACAATTAGCATTTATTTTGTTCTCATCATGAGTTTCCTCTACTATCTTTTCACCATTAGGAAACATTTTTTGTATCAACTTTGTCAAACCTTCCATGTCTGCTTTTAGATCATTCTTCATGTTTTCCATGTTGTCTTTCATGTCATCCATCTTAGCTTCCATGCCAGATTCCATGCCATCCATCTTAGCTTCCACACCTTTCTTCAAACCATCCATCTTCTCTTCCATGCCTTTCTTCAAAACTTCCATTTCATTTTTTGTTTCTCTTTGCGAGAGTGAAATTTGTTGCACTTGCTCTTGTAATTTTGATAGATCATGTTGCAATTCTTCATCTTCATGAGTCATAGTAGAGCCTTCTGAAGGCTTAATGGGTTTTGAATTATTTTTACGGGGCATATTTTAGAACCCAATACTGATATCTATTCTACAATATGCCCTTGGAATCAATTCAAATTGATTCTTCAAACAAGACTTATGCAATTCGGAAAAAAAATACACACCTTTTTCTTGCTTTTGAGGAGCTCAATATTGAAATTGGATTATATTTGTGATTGCAACACTTCAATATCTTATTTTTGGTACCAACGTATCCCTCTGAATTATCTTTCGAATGCCACAGGTCTGACCTGATTTGGATTCTCCAAGACAAAGTTGTGTCCAATCTCCCACAATGACCTAATTATGGACTGGTTCAGTAGAGCGAACTTGTACGACTTGCCACGTGTCACTGTTTTGTCCTTTGTCTCTGAAATTGATATCCAAGAAACTACAGTCTGTGTACTTGCGACCACTTTTTACGGCACTCCAATCCGATGCCCAGAGAGAGAGTTATTGAACTTTTCCCACGATCACCTCTTTGAGATGAAATTCAGGAGCCTGAAAAAGCACTACCTTCCACAGATCATATCTCCAAAAATGTTGCGAACCAAGCTCTGAAATTTTTTGACGAATTTCCTCAGGATTTCAGCTTCACACCATATGAATTTCAGATTCTGAACCTTCGTAGAAAAAAATTTATAGCGAAAATGCCACGATGACCTGTTTAGGAGCTTGAAAAAAGACCTAACTTCCACAGATGATATCTCCGAAAATATTGCGAACCAAGCTCTGAAATTTTTAGACAAGCTTCCTCAGGATTTCGGCTTCGCACCCTAAAAATTTCAGCTTCTGAAACTTCGTAGAAAAAAAGTTATAGCGAAAATTCCACGATGACCTGTTTGGAGCAGCGAAACCCTAGAATCCAAAGCTCCGATACCAAATGTTGTGTAACCAGCTCCAAAAAGAGAAGAAAAGAGATATCAACGCCTTAGAAATGAGCCACTTCGAGGGGGCAACCTCCAATACATTACATAAATGAACAATTCTTGGATGATACAACTTACAAAACCTCCTTTCTATATATAGGAGTCCATGGGGCCATAATTTAATCCTAGTGGGCTACAATGTAATCCTAGCCGACCTAACAATAATAATTTAAGGGCACAATAATAAAAAAATGGGGGTTACAAGGGTACAATAATAACAATAAGGGGGTTACACTAACAACAATAAGGGACTATACTAGTAATATAGGGACCTAACAAAGTACACCCATGGAGTTTTCTTAAGTTTTTTCTTCTGACTCCCTAAAAATGAAAAACACCGAGTTTCTCCTATACTGGACTCGTTAAAATTTAACAGTAAAGGACCTGTCGATTACAAACAGGAACAGACCACTCCTTCTTAGGGTTCAATTTTAAACTAAGTTGGACTCATCTGAAGGATGAGCTTATAAACAAGCAAATGTTATCCTCCTCAAGCTTGTCAAAAAATAAAGAGGTACTTGCCAGAAATGGTGGGGGAAAAGAGAGAAAACAGATTCATTTGTTACACTTTGATTTGTAAAAGCATTACACCACTCTTGAACATGACACTTTTTGTCACACTTCTACCTGGGTTGGGAAATCCTTTGCCTATCAGTTAATCAAACCACATTGAAGGTCTTCAGCCGGTTTCTGGGTATTAGCTTAGGGCAACTGTCACCAAACCATCTGCAGTGTTGTTATGTGTTCAAGAGGACAGTAAAAAAAACCATTCATTTGCAAACATTTGTCTCCATTCGCGTTGACCATCCCTGAGTTAGTCCTTGCAAAAAATTTCTTCAAAACTTGATCTATGGTTTCGTGTCGTGAGCTTGCTTACGAAAGGTCACTTTCTATTGACGACAGATCATCATCTAGGAATTTGATCTAGAATCCATCAGTACCTTGGAATCTGCATGCCTTAATGGAAGGTTTCTCGCCTTCGACGACAGGTTGCATCATTGACCTTCGATCGAACGATTCCGCGAAATGTTTGACTTCAGATCACTTATTCACATTTCATGGATTGTACTGAGTACTTTGAGAGCCATTGTCATTATTGGTGGTTTCTCTCACACTTGTTAACAGTTCACATCATTGACTGGTAATCAAGTGGTTTCTACCATGTTCGACTTCAACACATTTAATCACATGGATAGAATCGTACTAGTTCGAGAAGCAGAAATCAAGACCCTGGATCTAGTTTCCACCATCCAGGCTGCGAGGAGTTTTATTATTCATTATGCAGTAGACTATTCATTACAGATGGATGCTTCCATCCTGTGTCTACACTATTGATGTAATATTAAAATAATTTCTGTATCAGAACAAGTTTAGTTAGTTTTGATCTGAGTATGGGAATGCCTACCTCAGTGATGATATATATGATTTTCATTGAATTTTTTTACAGGGCTCTGACTGGGGTGTCCACAGGCTGATCCTTGAAATGATAAAGCACATCACTCTTCGAATGCTCTCAGACTTAGCACTTTAGGGGGGAATTTGTTACACTGAAATTTGTCACCATGACATTTTAGTACTCCCTTAGAGGTCTACAATATCAAAGTTCCTAAATTCAAGCTTTGAAATTAAGAGAAAAGATCATAAAAGTCTTAAAAACACTTGTACCGCACTTTCTCTTAGTATTGCCTGCGGTGCCGCACCTTTTGGCTATAAATCATGCAGAGCCAAACACAATTTTTATTCATTAAGGGTGCGGACCCCTATAAAAAGTAAAGCAAAGGCGGAAAGTAACATTTAGAAGCCCAGCAGTCAAATTTGGAAGCTTCTAGAAGTAGTAATCCGGTCGAAGGTTCGCTCCTATCATGTATGTTCATTCCTCCATTATGGGAGCCTACCCCTTGATTTATGGAGCCCAATCCCTTCAAAGGAGCATTCTATCCCTTCCTATGTGGAACCATGACCTCCTCTCTTTTCCTATAAATTGAAGCCATAGTGTAGCTTCAAGGGTTACAATTGATGAGTTAGACTTGGAGAATTTTTGAGGAGAAATGTTGTAGAAACTCATACTCTCATATCCATCATTATAAGAGAATGATTATACACCCATGTGCTTTAGCTGAGAGACTGCAAGGCTTGTCAGAGTAAAGGAAACGCCTATTTCGGACCCCAGGAAGGCCTGTATGACATCAAGGTGGACATGGTTGTAAGGCTCTTCTTTATTTAAGTTAATACGAATGAATATTGTTTTCTCAATGGGTTATTTAATTAATTATCTCATTTCTTGAATTCCTTGATCATCTTGATGGATGTTTGATTCATGAATTGATTTATTATACAGGTGATTTTGATCTTTTCTTGTGTTTTTTATTGCAGATCCTTGACGACGACTTTCTTCAAGCCACTGGAAAGAAGATCAGCGCTGGACTACAAGTAGGTTTCTAAAACCCTGTTATAATTAATTCCATGTCAAACAATATCTAGAGAAAACAGTTTTTATTTGTCCGTTTTTTGCTAGCTGTCTGTAGGACACTTGGGAGGTTTTTCTTGTCTGCAAGAACGACTTATCCATCCAACAAGGTCCAACGTGATCCAATCTTGCGAGGGATAAACCAGGACCTGCGACAAAAAGAATAAGAGTTTGAGACAATTGAAGCCACCTTGCCCACTCTAGTGCCTGCTCAGTGCTTGCAACGACTGCGCACCAGCCAAGTGCTCCAAGCGTATATTGATGACCTTCAGCAAAAGAAGAAGATCCTTGGCGACCGACTGAAGCTATAGGCTGATGAAGCTCTCAAACTTTCACAGGATGTGGATGTTACCGTCAAGCAGCTAAACCGAACTTTGGAAAGTGTCACTGCCGCGATTGAAGGACCGTTGTCCAAGAAATTGGTCAACATTGCACAGAATGTAGTTGTCCAAATCAAAGGCATCCTGCCTCCGTTAGCTAAGGCGATCAGAGTATTACAAGCGTAGGTTGAAGCCCCACCGACACAGTGACTCGGGACGAGTCACAAGATTGTGTTGGGGGACTATTGGAGCAGGGTCTCCCAAAGACTATGAATTTTGTCCATTTTTGTATAATTTTGTATTGTTTAGTCTAATGTAGGGGTTTTGGGGTGGGTCAAAGCCCCTAACACATTGTAAATGGGTCAAGGGTAGACCAAGAGTCTTCAAACCACGGTTTGCGAACCATTGGATCTGTAGGCTAAATCGTTATAAATAGATGAAACTTTTTTGAGTCATAGGTAGGAATGAATAGAGATTGATGCGAAGTACAAACTATTAGATCTGTGTTAGGTTTTTTTGGGTTAGGACTCCTGTTAGCTGTGTGCGCGAAGATCCTCTTTCCTGCTATGTGCAGACCCTGCTGGTCGTGTGCGCAGGTGGTAATTTTGGGAATGTAGGAGTATTTTTGGGTAATGATATAGATGTGCGGAAGTATTGTGGATATCTGATGTTATCTGGATCTGTCCTGTTATGATTGATGCAGACTTGAGTTAGATGATGATGTATCTGTTAGTAAGCTGCGAACTGTCTGTGTTATGGTAATTTTATCTGTGATCTGCTAATATGCTGCAAATATATTGTTATGTGATTATAGCTGATAGTACGCACATGGATGCGATCCTGTTGTTTAGATCGGACAAATTGTATTCTAGTTAATTATTGAAACTCCTGCGAACGACCTCTAGCTGTGTAGATCTGATAATTATGTACCGGTTTGACTTATATGCTCTCTCCCAGGGTGCGGAAACCTAGTTCCAACACCCTCCCATACTGCTTCGAGTGAGACTTTTTCCTGCGCAAGCAGGTCACTGCCAAAAGGGTTAGTAGTATAGGGGTTTGTTGGAAAATCTTAACCTCAAAACCTGGGTCAGTACCCCTTGATCCAACACCTCAGCTCAAATTAAGTCATCCAAATTGGCTCTGCATAGTTGTTGTGTCACCTTAGCGCAGTCACTTCCGCACAAAGCTCAGAACAACGTCTCCTCAAGTCATCTAGTCATCTGTTGTCTAGGAAAATGTCACTCTTGGCCTCTAGAATTTCTGCCCAGCTTCTGGCACTAAAACTATGCTTCTCCCCAGCAAATTTGAAATTTCCTCTAGAAGCTACTGCATTGATCTGCATGAACCTCATTGTGGCTCCTCTGCCTCTTTGCAAATGCACTCACCAAAACTAAAATCCTTAATTCAACTTCACTATTCTTTCCCCTCTCTTACTGCTTTGATCTCACTTACTCTCTCTCCAGCAACCGACAGCTGCTACACTAGAAATCAATATGCCAATGAAATCGAAAAGCTGAAGTTACTTCTCCATCACCACATTGAGCTTCACTTATAATCTTTTATTAAGACTTCAACTACCAAGATTAAATCTTAATCGATGGCTAGGATTAACTTGAAGTCAATCTGTGTGAGTTTCTAAATCATTCACACCTTTACTTAATTAATTCTGATTAATTAGTCATATTCCCTAGGTTTAGAAGTAAGAATTATTTAAAAACTAAATAACAATCTAATTAAGTCATTTCTAGGCAGAATTTCCAGAAATGATTTTTGGGTTTTGGAGATCTCATGTATTCTAGCCTCTCCACAAAATATTGTGGCAAAAACACATCTGATGCTACAAAAACTAACACATTCCAACCCGACGGTGAACATTGGTGCACCATATTTGAACTTGCAGGTGGTCTATATCTGGCTCGCCTTTTTGTTGTGTTGTATAAACTCCACCAATGCACATTTTGGGTCTCACTCTCCCTCTTGACCAACACTTCTAGCCTACTTCTATTATCCCAATGCTTTACATATCTGCTGGTATGGAACCTCTCATGTTTTCCCTCCAGGCAGTCCCCACTTGCCACGTCCGCCCGACGTTGAGTCGGCCTAACACTCCCTCTTTCGGGTTTCAAATAATTCCTTTGAGATATTATATTCGGGATGACGTATCCCAACGCTTCCTTCCCAGTCGCATAGACTTAGGGTTCTAAAAATTTCCTTGGGGCATTCTCTCCCAGGATGACGTAACTAAAGGAGTGGGCCCCAACTCCATTTTCCTTTTTCTTATTGCCTTTGTGTTCTCGACTTGGCCCACGCGCCACGTTTTCCCGATGCTCAATCAACAAATAACTCCCTTATACACTCTTCCTTTGAATTTCAGGATTAATACATCCGACCCAAAGCTGTCAATTACTGTCTTCCATCATTATCTGTTGTCGTTCCCCAATGATGTTACATGACGATATTCCTCAAAATTGATAAAGTGACTAAGTGTTGGCCTTTCCTTTCATGCTCTGCGACACACTTCCACTGTCCACTCTGATTTCGCTCCTCTTCTAGATTTTGGTTCTTCTTGTTAATGGATCATCGATCCTCCATCGATCAATGATCAACATATATCTCTTTTGTGTCTCTCCTGAGCTTTGATTCGGGAAATCAATCTAGTTCTTGCCCTTCCTTACATAGGTTTCCTTTATTTCTCTATTCAATTTGGCTCTATTGCGCTCCCTTGGTGCTATCTTCCTCAATACTCCTCTCGCTTCTTAATTAACGAACATGCTTCCCCTATGCCCTTCCTTCTTGTAAGGTGGCAAATCCCTTTTGAGCTTGGATCAATTCGATCCTACAGTCATTGTTGGTTTCCACAAAAATATATATGTGTGTGTGTGTGTGTTATATTCTTTCCACGACTAGCCCCACGTGTTGTACGTTGCGCCGGGAGCAACAGGGGGGTCACAGGGGGGGCGGCAACCCCCCCTGTCGGGGTTCAGGGCAGCGCCCCGGCGAAATTTTTTTTTTTGGTGTGCAGTCCCACTCATAGGCGGACCCACCCATGTTTTGTGCATGAGTTTGCACATGGTTTTTTGGGGTACGATGGTTTTAGACCCCTGGTATTTTGTAGATCTGGTCAAGGGAACTACGATTATGTTCTAATCTAGGGTTTATGTATGCTTCAACATGTATATATATATGTGTTGTAACACTAAAAGGAATATAATGAAAAATCAAGTTGGTCGTCCCGATTTGGGATCCAGGGGAAAATCTCTGTGTTTATCTATTTTATGTTTTATGCTCTCGCTATTGTTTATTTTCTGTTATAAGATTCGTGTGTAGATAATTTCTATTCAAGGTTAAAACCTACATTTGGTATCAGAGCTGTTTCGGCTTCAAGGGGACGCCTTTGCTGCTGAGGTTTTTTTACTCAGGCCTGAGGTAGACCCTGTTCAGTGGGAGATCTGCGAGATCGATTCTTGCAGTGAAAGAAGATGGCGAGCGATGAAAAGATAGAGATCAAGAAATTTAATGGTCAGAGCTTTGAGTTATGGAAGCTCAAGATGGAGGATCTGCTGGTGGATAAAGATCAGTGGATCACGGTAGATCCAGGTACTAAACCAATGGAAATGTCAGATGAAGACTGGAAGAAACTGAATCGGAAGGCTAAGAGCACAATACGATTGTGTGTCTCAGATTCAGTATTGTTGAATGTATCTGGGGAAGCTACGACAAAGAATTTGTGGGAAAAACTTGGGACTTTGTACCAATCTAAGTCTCTGGTGAATAAGTTGTTCCTGCGGAAAAATCTGTATAACCTGAGGATGAAGGATGGAGACTCGGTGACAGAGCATCTGAACGCCTTCAATACTGTGGTAAGTCAGCTGTCATCTGTTGATATTAAAATCTCAGATGAAGATAAGTGCATCAGCTTGTTGTGTTCTCTACCAGATTCATGGGACAGTCTAGTTATTGCAATAGGTAGCAATACAACTACCTTGAATTTTGATGACATTGTCTCAGCCTTGCTGTCGGAGGAAATGAGACGGAGAAATATGGAGGTCAAAATGGAGATGCCTTATCTGTACGAGGAAGGTCCCAAAATAGAAAGAAGAATAAGGTTTCGAGTGGGAGATCTAAATCTAGAGGGAGATCTAAATCTCCTGGAAAGTTTGTAAAGGTGTGCTGGAAATGCGGAAAGGAAGGGCACTACAAAAAGGAATGAAGATCTAAAGCTCCTGAGAAAGGAAAGGGATCTGATGAAGGTCCTTCTGCAGAGGCAAAAACCACCTCGGATGAAGGTGGGGATGTGTATTTGGCTTCTTCTTCAAATACACATGTAGATCATGAGTCATGGCTGATTGACTCAGGTGCATCCTTTCACTTCACTCCCCATAGGGAGTGGTTCTGCGAGTATGAGAAATATGATGGTGGTGATGTCTTCCTAGGGGATGATAGGAAGGCTAGAATCGTCGGACGTGGAAAGGTCAAGTTGAAGTTGCAAGGTGGAAGGATTAGAACACTTCCTGGTGTTCTGCATATTCCTGCATTGGCCAGAAATCTGATTTTTGTAAGCAAGATGGATGATGCAGGTGTAAAAACAGTGTTCGAGAAAGATGCCTGCAAGATGGTTCGGGGAGCATTGGTATTAATGCGGGGAGTTCGGACTGGAACTCTGTACAAGCTACAAGGTAGTACTGTTATTGATGGGTGTAACAGTTCTGTGGTTCCTGAAAGTGGGACGGAAAGCCTAGCTCTCTCTGGTGAAAAGACCATGCTATGGCATCAAAGGCTTGAACATATTGGAGAGAAGGGCCTTCGGATACTGCATAGAGATGGTATGGTAGAAGGTATGTCTAATTGTTCTCTGGATTTCGATTTCTGTGAACATTGTGTATATGGGAAGCAGAATCGAGTGAGTTTTCCTTCTGGTGCTAAGAGGGCAAACAAGATATTAGAACTTGTGCACAGTGATGTGTTTGGGCCTGTGTCAGTTCCATCACTGGGAAAGTCTGTGTACTATGTTTCATTCATAGATGACTTCTCAAGGAATACATGGATATATTTCTTGAGGAAGAAATCTGAAGTCTTTGACAAATTTAAAGAATTTAAGGCTCTGGTGGAAAACCAGACAGAGAAGAAGATAAAGGCGTTGAGGACAAATAATGGTGGGGAGTTCTGCAAGAAGGAATTTGAAGAGTTCTGTAAGAAGTGTGGTATAGCACGACAAAAGACTACTCCATACACACCTCAGCAAAACGGAGTTGCAGAAAGAATGAACAGAACACTGATGGAAAAGGCAAGAAGCATGCCCAGTGGTACCGGGTTAGGACAAGAATTCTGGGCAGAGGCAGTGGAGACTGCATGTTACTTAGTTAACAGATCACCTTCATCAGCGTTGGAGGATAAGACCCCACATGAGGTATGGACTGGTAAGAAACCCTCTCTTTCACATCTAATGGTATTTGGATGTGATGCATATGTACATGTTCCAAAGGAGAAAAGGACCAAGTTGGATAATAAATCTGAAAGGTGCATCTTTATTGGGTATAAGGATGGTTTAAAGGGTTATAAGCTTTGGAACCTAGAAACAAGGAAGGTTGTGTACAGCCGAGATGTGGTGTTTAGAGAGGTGAAAGATGTTGTTACACATGAAGTCCTACCAAAGGAACCTGAGAAGATAGAGTTTGAGCTAAAGGAGGATGAATCAAACTCTACAACAGAAGAAGATTCAGAAGAGGAAGAGCCACAAACCCCAACTTTGAGAAGATCAGTTCGAGAAAGAAGGCAACCAGAAAGGTATAGTCCATCTGCTTTCTGTTTAGGTTTTGCCTTAACTATAACTGATGATGATCCTAGAACTGTCAGGGAGGCAGTAGATTCAGAGGATGGAAAACTCTGGAAGGAGGCCATGGTTGATGAAATGGCATTCTTGAATAAAAATGAGGCATGGGATTTGGTGGAGTTGCCAGCTGGAAGGAAGCCCATCGAAAGAAAATGGGTGTTTAAGAAGAAGATGAAGCTAGAAGTCAAGGTGGAGAAATACAAAGCTCAGTTGGTAGCCAAAGGTTATTCCCAGGTGCCCGGAATTGATTTCGGTGATATTTTTTCTCCTGTTGCCAAAGTTACTTCTATTAGGTTACTTTTATCTGTTGCTGCTGCATTTGATTTTGAGATAGAACATATGGATGTGAAGACAACATTTCTTCACGGGGATCTAGAAGAGGAGATCTACATGAAGCAACCTGAAGGCTTAATGGTGAAGGGTAAGAAAGAACTGGTGTGCAGGTTGAAGAAGTCTCTGTATGGGTTAAAACAGTCACCAAGGATGTGGTATCAGAAATTTGATACCTATATACGGGGACTTGGCTTCACTAGAAGCAAGGAGAATCACTGTGTTTATTTTAAATTAATTAGTGACCGTGTTATTTATTTGGTCTTGTATGTGGATGATATGTTGTTGATTGGAAATGACAGAGAAATTATCCAAGATTTGAAGACCCAACTATTCTCCAAATTCGACATGAAGGATCTTGGTGCTGCAAACTATATTTTGGGCATGGAAATTACGAGAGATCGAGCAAAGAGGAAGCTCTGGTTAAACCAGAGGAAGTATGTCGAGACTATATTGCAGAGGTTCAATATGCAAGATAGTAAACCGGTGAGAGTTCCTATTCCTGTAGGTGCAAAGCTGTCTGCTGAAAAGTGTCCCAAGACACAAGAAGAAGAGGAGGATATGTACCGTGTTCCATATGCAAGTGCAGTGGGTAGCCTGATGTATGCAATGGTTTGTACTAGACCATACATTGCACATGCAGTGGGATTATTGAGCAGGTTTATGTCAAACCCAGGGAAGGAGCATTGGACAGTAGTGAAGCGGGTTTTCAGATTTTTACGTGGCACTAGTGATTATGTCTTGTGCTACCAAGGAAGACCAGGATTAGAAAGAATGTTGGACATTTGTGGTTTTGTTGATGCAGACTGGGCTGGAGATCTAGACCAAAGAAGATCTACAAGTGGGTATGTGTTTAGCCTATTTGGAAATGCAGTCAGTTGGATGAGTAAAAGACAGTCTATAGTGGCGCTTTCAACTACAGAGGCAGAATACATAGCAGCCACTCATGCAAGAAAGGAAGCAGTTTGGTTGCAGAGATTGTGTTTAAGTATGGGGTTGGTACAGCAAGCTATAAGGATAGACTGTGATAGCCAAAGTGCAATTTTCTTGGCTAAGAACCCTGCTTATCATTCAAAGACAAAGCACATTGATGTTCAATATCACTTTGCTAGAGATATGGTTGAGGCTAAAAGGGTTTTGCTGGTAAAGGTGGACACTTTGAAGAATGTTTCAGATGCATTGACGAAGTCTATAAGCACTCAGAAGTTCTCTTGGTGTAGAGAAACAATGGGTGTTGAAGAATTGGCCAAATGACTAAGCTCTCATGTGGCCCCCTGTGGAAAGAAAACAACAAGTGGGAGAATGTTGTGTGTGTGTTATATTCTTTCCACGACTAGCCCCATGCGCTATATGTTGTGCCGGTGCAGCAGGGGGGTCATAGGGGGGGCGGTAGCCCCCCTTATCAGGGTCCGGGGCAGCGCCTCGACGAAATTTTTTTTTTTGGTGTGCGGTTTCACTCATAGGCGGACCCACCCATGTTTTTTGCATGAGTTTGCACATGGTTTTTTGGGGTACGATGGTTTTTGACCCCTGGTATTTTGTATATCCGGTCAAGGGAACTACGATTATGTTCTAATCCAGGGTTAATGGATTGGGGTTTATGTATGCTTCGGCATGTATATATATGTGTTGTAACACTAAAAGGAATATAATGAAAAATCAATTTGGTCGTCCCGATTTGGGATCCAAGGGAAAATCTCTGTGTTTATCTCTTTTATGTTTTATGCTCTCGCTATTGTTTATTTTTTGTTATAAGATTCGTGTGTAGATAATTTATGTTCAGGGTTAAAACCTACATGTATTCCAAGAACTTATAATACTCAATAAAGTGCTACTTTATTCAATGAACCAACAAATTTACAAAGTCCCTCTCAACCTGATTTACAATAAGCCCTCTCTTAGCTTATGGCCTTCCTGGCCTTCGAATCCTCGCGGAACTCCTCTTCTCACACCGCTCTTTTATCTATATGTCAAATTACATTTTTATACAAACTAGGATACTAAACAACTTCTGGTCTAGATTCATAATTCCTTTAACAAATCCATATTCTAGGACTTTAGATCCACTTTATCCTCTAAGAGATATAACTAACCTATAATCTCTCTAACTCTCTTAATATTCTTGATTTCTCCCTCTTTAAGAATATACTTGATTACACTAATCCTCACTTTAATCATTTATATATAATTTATCTAAAACTTAGGAAAATACATTAAAAATAATGTCACACACTTAGGGAACCAACTCCCTTGGTAAATTAAAAACCCCCTAGCCTAGTCAAAATACATTTTTACTTTGGGATAATATGTTGATGCATCATTTCAACTATGAGTACTCAACAACCAACATGGGGTCCATCATGGGTATACCCAAATTGTTGGGACACCAATTTGATTTGAGGTTATCCATAAACGATGTTGCAATGTGTTTGTTACTTACATGTATAATGGTGTTGGCATAGGGCAGGGGTACCTAAAGAGCGTGGCACGTATTCTTTGTTTTTTCTCTAGACTAAAGTTACGAGGGCATTGTTCAATTATATGTGTTAATCTTATTGATGGTTGGCCTAGACTAAGGTTTCTACTGGCTGTCAGCATTGAGATTTTATCGGCTAGGGTTAGGGTCTCAACTAATCATGTTAAGTCGACTGGATCTGTTAATTCGGCTAATCGTGTTAAGTCAACTGGCTGTGTCAGGTCGGCTAGTCATGTTGAGTTCACTACTTGTGTTAGGTTGGCTAGTGTTGGTAAGTTGACTAGTTGGGTCATTTCAACTGATCTTTTCTAGTCGTTCTAAGTCAGCTGGTTGGTTCATTTCAACTAATCATGTCTATTCATGTTAAGTCAACTAGCTGGGTTATTTTGACTGGTTCTATCATGTTTACTAGTTGTGTTTGGGAAACTAGTTGGGTTATGTTGAAAAGCACTCAACTAATTGAGTATAGTGGTATATTCTAAAGTTAATTCTACAAGCTTTGGAGAAGTTGGAATTTTATAACCCCCATTTCCATAATGAGACTGTGGAGGTTAGTTTAGGATAGAGTAACATTTCTCATTAGGGCCGTTACAATTGTTTTTTGGGACTTGAAATTTTGGGATCTTTATAATTCTCTTGTGATTAAGAATTGGTCCATGAAGATGGATTAAAAGGAGGCTCAAGAATTTTATAGAGTGCGTTGCAAACATGAGGAATATATCAATTGAATTAGAACCTCAATTTTCTCAGTAACCAGCAAAATTCATGAAAATGAACACCATGAATGCATCTCTCATAATGCCTTGGTCTTGAATATTTTTTTTCATTAAAAACAAAAAATTCAAATTTTCGAAGTAGAATGTTCTATGACTTAGCCCCAAGGGTTAGCTCAATTGGTTGAGTCCCCGCTTAGAAGTACTCCTAGATTATGAGGTCACAGGATCAAATCTCCTAGACACCCGCGGGGTTAGATCCATTCGAGAGGATTTACTGTGATTCATTAATACCGTGGATGTAACTAGTACATGTGTGCGGGCACATAGGAACGTGAACCACTATGAAAAAAAAATGTTCTATGACGAAAAAAATGGTTTGTAATCTTAACAAAATCTCACACGGGGTTACCTATAATTAAAAAATGTTAGTGTACTCAGTCGAATAAGACTTCAGGGAAGAAGATACTGAGCATCAAATGATGGTCAAGATGAAGCTGGAAAAAAAACTCTTTCATTAGTTCATATGTTCATAAATTAAAACCTATATTAGGCATTTTTTTTTTAAATACATCAATAGTATTTTTTCGAAGATTATAACTAATATTGGTCTATAAATTATGTTTTTGACATATTTTGTCGACTTGTGTTAATGGTTTTATTCTATAGCAACTTTATATATATATATATATATATTGAGAGAGAGAGAGAGAGAGAGAGAGGCCACAAAGAGCAATCACTTTTTTTTTTACCATGGTGAATCGATAACTCTTTGAAGTAATATGGGAAGACCTAAGATCAAACCTTGACAATTGTCGCTATAACACCAAAAATATATCCAATAGCTTGTAAAGCGAGATATACTAAGAATTGATCACTTAACAAGAGCCACAAATAATCACTTTAGCCATATTTAGCCCAGAAATAATAAGTCATCATACCTTAACAAAATCTTGAACTTATTAGTTAGTGCATCCATTATTTTTAAGCATAGTTATTAGTTAGTGCATCCATTATTCTTAAGCATAATTTTGTCATGCATGAGAGCTATGTTGAACAATATGCTTTAGATAATGATTTTAAGGATTTATATGTGTCTTTGTGTCAAGGTAACCAAGTAGAGGAATTGTATTATCATGTGCATAATAACTTTTTGTATCATCTTGGCAACCTATGTATTCCACAAGGAGAGAGATTCAGCATCATAAGGGAAGTGCATACTTCTCTTATTGTTGGTAATTTTGGTTTAGGTAATAAAATGGCACAATTACAAAGGTATTGCTACTAGCCTCGTATTCATGAAAGTGTGTCACGATTTGTAAGAGGATGTTCTTTATGTGCTGCCAGTAAGCCTAGCAATAGAAAGTTGGGATTGTATACTCCACTTCTAGTACCTTCCCGTCCATGGGAAAGTGTTTCTATGGATTTTGTAGGAGTTCTACCTATGTCTAGGAGAGGTCATGATTATCTTTATGTAGTTGTGGATAGGTTCAGCAAAATTTGTATTTTGATGCCTTGTAAAAAGCAAGTTACAGCTGAACAAACTGCCCTATTGTTCTTTCGGAATGTATGGGTACATTTTGGGTTGCCCACATCCATTTTTATGATCGAGATTCTTTCTTTTTTTATAACTTTGGGTCAAGTTTGTGGGGACTCATGCACACCAAATTGAAAAAGAGCACAATTTTCCATCCACTATCAGATCACCAAATAGAGGTGGTGAACATAATGTCGATACATTTTCTTCATGGTTATTGCAGCAAGCATCCTAAGTTATGGGATGAACATTTTCACTATATTCAGCATGCTTACAACCATTCCAAGCATTCATCAACTCAAACATTTCCATTCGAGGCATGCTTGGGATAATTACCAAAATATACTTTAGGTTTTATCTTTGAAAAATATGTTGCTATTGATGGACATAGTGACATAGATAAGGCCAAAAAATTCATTGATTAAGTTCAATTGGTACATCAAATAGTTCAAGAATAGTTGGAAAAGAGTTAAGCCAAGTAAAAGAAAAGACATGATAAGCATCACGTGGATCATAATTTCCAAGTCGGTGATGAAGTTTGGGTTCATAGTAGAAAAGAGAGACTCCAAGGAGATGCTAAAAAATTGAAACCAATTCGATATCATCCATTCAATATTTTGGAAAAGATTGGTAATAATTCCTTCTGATTGGATTTGCATTCATATATGCAAATATATGTAGTTGTTAATGTTGAGAATTTGAGATTGTATGAACCTCCTTCGATTGAAGATCAAGGAGAGAATGTTCAAATTATTTTAATTGAATATTTCTCTCTTGAATATCTTGAATAATTGTAGCAAGACACCATCCTTGACATGAAAACAAGGACTTCAAAACAAGGGAGCATGGAGTGCCTTCATGTGGGGCTCAAAGGAACAAATCCAAGCAAATCCAAAAGGATTGAGATTGGAATGGTGAGGGAACTAGGAGACTAGTGAAAAGATTTGATGTGAGACATTCTGAGACTTCTTGGGAAAAGAAAATCAAGCCCAAGAAATCTAAATATTTGCATAAGTTGGAAGATTCCATGGAGCCAACTCCAGTATTAAACAATGTTGAGGGGGTTGAAGATCTGCTGCACAATTTTCCAAAGGAAAAAGCCCCAATACAGCAAGGTCTCTTTTCTCAAAGAGAATACATGAGGGTTCATTCTTCAGTAAGAGATCAAGAAAAAGGATCTCTTAATGATGAAGCATTCTCCATTGATGAGGAGAAGGGAGAGAAAGAGCAGAGAATATCCTCTAGTGTTGTGATAGCAAGAGGAGATCTATTTTCCTTTAGAGATGGAGATGAAGCAATGGCTTCCACTAGAGGGGCTCTTGCATCTTTGCAAGGAGTTCCTAAGGATATTCCATATGGAGGACATGAGCAGCATGTGTCTTTGCTAAAAGACAATGAGACAGAAAAAAGGAGGGATCACAATGTTGACTTAGCAGAAGGTGATCCACTATCGGAAGAGAATGGAGCAATTGCTCCAATCAAAGGCACTCTTACACCACTAAGATGGTTCTCCAAATTTCATGAGACTTCCACACACAAAATAGAGATGAAATTGCGCAATGGAAGTAAGGACATGAGGATCTCATCTATCATGCATGTTAAACACCATGTTAAGCACACACGTGGTGTATGAGGATGATGAACACACACACAAGAGACTCAACACACAATGAAAGATAAGTGTGAGGCTTTCTTATTTTTTCACTATACATGATGTACATTTATAGTACAATGGTGTGACTCTTGGTTTCACATTCCAAGGTCACTTGGACTCCATTGTGACTTTTCGCATTCCACACCTACCCATGTAGGATTAGGTGTTCCAACATCCCCCCTTAATCCGAAGGGGTATGTGTGAGTCCAAGAAGAGAGTTGTAATACAAATATGCAAAGTATACATGGAAGCACTTGGGCTGAATCAACTCTCTGAAATGTTGGAAAAAAGAGGTGGTTTAAGGATGACCACCAACACTGGAACACAATACTTGTTGCAGTTCCCGGAACTCTGCCAAAACTGGCAAGAAGCTGAAGGCTTCTGCTAGAGGAATTTTCCCTCATAAAAAAGGGAGACCTTCAACCTAAAAGAAGGGAGTTCTACTACCTATGATGGTTTTAGGATTACCAACAACTCTGGAATGCTTGAAGCATTTCCTGGAACTCAACCAAAGCTGGCAAGAAGCTGAAGGCTTCTGCTAGAGGAAGTGTTCCTCATATATGAAAGGGAGACCTTCGACCTAAAAGAAGGGAGGTCTACTACCTGTGATGGTCTTAGGTTATCCACCAACCAAAGATGATGGTTTAAGGTTGTCCACTGTTACAAAGTAATTTGTCACCGTCCCTACCATTCCCCGTCCCGCACAATGGAGGACCCATTTTGTGACCTGTGAACATTGTCATGCCTTGAAATCATCATCAATGCATTCCTCTAAACATGAGCTTCAATTTCCCTAAAGACATCTCCTTGCAAAAAACCATGAAAACATCTCCTTTTGCATTGGCGCGGGCAGACAGTTCATCACTCGCGCCAATGGGGAAAATCCTACAAAGAGGCCGCGCCAACTGGCGCTCTGTCCCAGAGCAGCACTCGCGCCAGCCAATTTAAGGAGTGTTTTTTAAATAAATATGGCGGAAGTTGTGTTTCAACAAACTCAGAAACCATTGCCTATCTTGAGTTGGGAGGTTTGGCTACGGGAGTTCCATGGAAAGGAAGTGGTTTGCCACCTCTCATGGAACCTTCCTTGTTGATAGGGCCAATCCCACAATAATAGGGATCCCAACTCCCTCCTTCCCCATCTATAAAATCTTGCTCAATTCCATTGCAAGCTAGTCTTGAAGTGCCTAAGCTTTGAATCTCCAAATTCCCAAGAGCCTTTGTGCTGTAAGAGCCCTCTTTCTTCCCTTAAGGCCGACTCAAGTAAGGAGACTATCGTCGAGAGACTCAACAGAGGTTTGCCCTTTCCCTGGCGAGCTTTGCGAGACGTGAACGACTGGGGACCCTTCCGAAGGAGATCACGGCGTCAGAACATTGGTTGTACTCTCTTTCGATTGTTATTTAATGAATGATTACGGTTATGGTTCCACTCTATTTTCACTTATGTTAATAACGAGTTATATCCTTTCTGACTGATATATAGTTGCGTATTCTGGATTTTATGCTTGTATTCGTGTTGTTTCTTGCATGTGCAGGTGTCCATTCACGGAGATCATGGGGATCGTGATCTGCCAAGGCTGAGGAACGGGAATGCTGTCTCTTCTACGAATCATAGCACTGGACTCCAGGTAGGCCTACATCGTTGGCTTATTTATTCGCAATTAGGAAATTGCGCTGTAGCATTTGATGATTGTTGCTAGACCCCTGGTAGGCTAGTAGGGATCGCCTCTGTCCGCAGAGGGGATTTACCTCCTCAACAATTTGGCGACTCGAGGATACACTATTATGTCACTGTACCAAGGGTCACGAGTACTGATGAGGAAAAGCGTTTCATCTAGAATATGGTCTTCAGAGTGTGAGGGAGCAGAGTCTGTAGGGAGAGAGCAAATCAGATCCGCGAAGACCAGTGATTTAGTTGACTTAGCGGTAGTGAAATTTAAGTCAAACTCCTGCAGGATCACAATCCATTTGGAGTACTTGCCCCCCAGTAATTGTCTAGAGATAATATACATCATAGGGTTGCAGTCTGAAACCACTGTTATCGTACGCAAAAGGATATAATGGCGAAAGCGTTGTACATTGTGTACTGCTGCTAATGCCAACTTCTCGACATGAGCATAACGCATTTCTCGGTTGAGAAGGTTCTGTGACAGATAATAAACAACATGTTCATCACCGTCATCATCATCCTACACCAAGACCATGGCTATGGTGCTAAATGTGGCAGCAAGATATAAAGTGAAGTCGCGGTGGTAGTCCGGAGGACGAAGCAACGGAGCATTGACAAGCAACGTATTTAGCTTCTCAAAGGATTTTTGAGCGATTTCATCCCAATGGAAGGGAACGTTCTGCTTTAATAAACGAGTGAATCCTTTGGCCACCTCGGCGTAATTCGGGATAAAGCACCGAAGAAAGTTCGCTTTCCCTTGCAGACTCTGTAACTGATATAGGGAGGAGGGTGATGGGAGATTTTTGATGGCCTCGACCTTTAAAGGGTCAAGGCGAATTCTGTCTTTCGAGACTATGAATCCTCAAAAACGCCTAGAATCAACGCAGAAGACACATTTATGAGGATTGAGCCTGATGTTGTAGCGCCTGCAACAAAGAAAGATCTGGCGGAGATGCTCAGGATGGTCCTCTCGCTTAGCTGAATGGGCTGGCAAGTCTTCTAGATAAGGCTGAACGATATGGCAAATGTCATGAAAAGCATAGGCCATCGCACGCTGAAAAGTGGCTTCGGCGTTCTTCAAGCCGAACGGGAGCTTTTTATACACGAAAGTACCCCACAGATAGATGAATGTGGTCTTGTGTTGATCCTCAGGTGCAATATTGATCTGATTATATCCTGAGAAACCGTCCATTAAGGAATAGATCTCACTTCCAGCACATTCATCGATGATCTGGTCTATAAACGGAGTGGGATAATTATCCTTTGGACAGGCGCAATTGATGTCATGATAATCAACGCAGACTCTAATCATACCCTGCTTTTTATCGACAGGGACAATGTTAGACACCCATTCTGTGAGGGGGATGGGATAAATAAAGCCCGCGTTCAGAAGTTTTTCAACTTCTTCCTTGATGGCGGCAGCTTTCCAAGGATGCATGGGGCGTAAGCGTTGGCGCACGGGTTTCGCACCTGGATAGGTTGGAATCTCATGCACTACGATACTGGGATCAATCCCTGGCATTTCCTCGTAGGACCACGTGAAAACATATCTGAATTCCTTAAAAAGCTCAGTATAGACTTGAATCTCATCGAGAGAACAAGTCACACCCACATGAATATTCTCAACGATCCCCGGTTTAATGGAGATGTTGATCAGGATGGTTTGAGTAATGTTACTCAGGTTACCCTCCGAAAAAACCTCGTGCGTCAAAATGGGCGCTTGAAGAGGAGGGGTAGGAACCTAAGTAGCATAACGCTCTAGACAGTCAGTCATTGCCCCCAAGCTAGGCATAAAAGAGGAGCGATGATGTCCATCGCCCCAAGGCAGCTCCTCAAGAGACATAGTTTCAATGATAGCCTCATCAGAAGGAAAAGTCTCTTTGAGAGGATCAGGTGAATCGGCCTGACCAAGCCAGGGGGATTGAGAGTAGACGTCAAGAGCCATGCTCAAAGGAGCATGGTGAGGAGGTGGAGGATCAGATGCAGCAACAATTTCACAGTAGCTGATCTCTACTGTCGTCAAGGGCATTGATTCTCCAAACTCAAACACCTGCTCAGGCGTGGGAATAAGCCATGGGTCATCGGACCTGGACATCATGTTGACTTGAGCGGTGTGCGGTGGCGGTGTGGGAAAAATACCCATGAGGACCGGGTCTTTGAAGAGACCAGGTCCCACACTGTTGGGGGGATTCGGAATCTGATCCACGTATGCCACGTTGCTCTCAGAGGTAGAGGTGAAAAATGACAACTGATCCACCGTGACAATTTTTCCCTCGTGAGGGAACATAAGAAATCGAAAGATGGTGGACGGCACGCAGAGCATGGCATGGGTCCAGCTGCGGCCAAGAAGTATATTGTAGTTGAGTTTAGCGTCAACCACTTCTACTTCCACGTTGACAGTTTTCCCCTGTAATGTGGGCATTCATGCAAGCCTCACTTTATATGGCCTATTCATCCTCTTCTCCATGCTCTCTTTCTTTCCACTCAATCGCCATTTTGCTTGATTTCCTGCATCCACATGGTCATAAACCCTTAATTAGATCTCTGGTAGGCTTCAAATTTCATTCAATTTGGTTAAAATCTCTAATTTTTAGGTGGAATTTTAGGTTCGGCCACTGGCACGGCTGTTTTGTGAACAGTCGCGCCACGTGGCACGAGCCCTTTGCATGGAAAATCCCATTGGCGCGGGTCCATGCCCGATACTCGCGCCAATGAGCGCGGCCCTAAAAATTCAAAAAGTGGCCACAGAGGACTGATACATAAGGGAAAACTATTAAAAAATGGATTGAAATGAAGTACAGAGAAGCGCCTCTTACCTGTAACAGACGAGAATCTGAATGGTCAACCGGAACTGTCGCAATCGCCGTCAGAAGTTTGCACTCCAAATGGACCACTGCTGCTTTTTACTAAGGTAAATAGTAAATGTAATTTTATTTTTACCATTTTGGCATATTTATAACTTTTTTGACATAAGATGAGTTTTAAAAGTTATTTTTATCAAATATTTTAATATGTTATGTCGAAAATGGGTTTTATGCTTGCTTGGTATGTGCGGCGACGGGTTTTTGCGACTTTAACGGTGGAAACGAGTTGTATTTTATACTTTTCGGACTCGGTAAATACGAAAAAGTCACTTTGCGGTCATCTTTCAGCTCTTTTCTGACTCTCTAAACATGAAAAGATTGCCGAGGCCCTTGTTGTTTCGATCTCGTTAAAGTGACCACGAAACGACATCTACCCAGTATACATTTACCCCTTTTTCGGGCTGGGATAGATTATTTACGAAAAAGGAATACCCTAGCCTATCGCAACTAGGAGGTTTTCTCAGACATAGTTTTCTACCTTTTCAAATCTGAGAAACTATTTACGAAAAGGGACCTGTGGAGTTTTCTTTTCTGCTGTCTTTTCAAACTCTCTAAACATGAAAAGACGACGAGTTCTTCCTTTGTCAGACTCGTTAAACCCTGATGACATCGGATCCAGTCGAAATGACGTTCTCCGAGTTCCTCCTTCCTAGGACTCGTTAAATGCACTAGGATGGATTCGCCCGAAGGGCGGACTTATATTACAAGCATATGCTATCCCCTTCAAGCTTAATATCAAAAATAATTGGGGTACTCGCCAGAAATGGTGTGGGAAAAAATGGAACCATCATCGTTGTCGTCGGCAGTATGTCGCTCTTGAACATGGCACTTGTCTGCATTCGTGTCGGGTTGGGGACATCTCATCTCGTTTCTTCACTTTGCCTCCATGGGTTTGGATAATCCCTTTTAACCTCTCATCTGCTCATTGCCTCATCGCCATGACCTCTGATCCATTGATGTCAAATACTGCCAAGTCCACTGTCGTGCCATTTATATGTTCAAGAGAAGTTGGCCTCTGTGAATATCAACCTTCCTCTGATTCTCATACGATCCTGATTCACAACAAAACATCATGTTCCTCTGTCTCGTGTCGATGATGTGGGAAACATTATGGCCCACCTTCGATCAAGGTCACTTCCTGTCGACTTCAGCTCATTATCCGGGAAGTTGATCTAGAGACTCCTTTATGGTACCTTGGAGCCTGCATGCCTCAATGGCAGGTTCGTCGCATTCGACGTGGGGTTTTCATCATTGGCCTCCGATCGAGTGATTCTACGGGTGTTCGACGCCAGCTCATTGATTCACACGCCGTAGATTGTACCTGTAGTACCTTGAGGGCCATCGTCATTATTGGTGGTTCCTCTCGCGTCTGTTAACAGCTCTCATCATTGGCTGGTAATCAGACGATGTTCTTACATGTTCGACTTCAGCTCACATATTCGCATGCTTGAACTTGTACTTTGTTTGGGTCGAGATGGAGCGCAAGACCCTGGATTGTGTCTGTTGTAATCCAGGCTGCGATTGTGGATTATTATCGTTATGTACATGACTCACTGATTGGATGGCTGCGACCATACCTGAGTCTATTTGTTTGATCTTAGTTGGATGGCTGCGCCCATACCCTGGATCCGGATTATAGCATACTCTGTTTCGGATGGCTGCGCCCATACCGCATATACATCATGTACTTGAGATATCAGTTGTATCTTTCTGCGCAGGTTTTCCGACGGCGGGCCTTCAGTTGAACATGTTCTCGTAAAGAATTTCACCCCTCTCTCTCTCGGGCCTCATACTTTAGGGGGCATCTGTTACACAGTAATTTGTCACCGTCCCTACCATTCCCCATCCCGCACAATGGAGGACCCATTTTGTGACCTGTGAACAATGTCATGCCTTGAAACCATTATCAATGCATTCCTCTAAACATGAGCTTCAATTGCCCTAAAGACATCTCCTTGCAAAAAACCATGAAAACATCTCCTTTTGCATTGGCGCGGGCGGACAGTTCATCACTCGCGCCAATGGGGAAAATCCTACAAAGAGGCCGCGCCAACTGGCGCTCTGTCCCAGAGCAGCAGTCGCGCCAGCCAATTTAAGGAGTATTTTTTAAATAAAGATGGCGGAAGTTGTGTTTCAACAAACTCAGAAACCATTGCCTATCTTGAGTTGGGAGGTTTGGCTACGAGAGTTCCATGGAAGGGAAGTGGTTTGCCACCTCTCATGGAACCTTCCTTGATGATAGGGCCAATCCCACAATAATAGGGATCCCAACTCCATCCTTCCCCATCTATAAAAGCTTGCCTATTGCCATTGCAAGCTAGTCTTGAAGTGCCTAAGCTTTGAATCTCCAAATTCCCAAGAGCCTTTGTGCTGTAAGAGCCCTCTTTCTTCCCTTAAGGCCGGCTCAAGTAAGGAGACTATCGTCGAGAGACTCAAGAGAGGTTTGCCCTTTCCCTGGCGAGCTTTGCGAGACGTGAACGACTGGGGACCCTTCCGAAGGAGACCACAGCGTCAGAACATTGGTTGTACTCTCTTTCGATTGCTTATTAATGAATGACTACCGGTTATGGTTCCACTCTGTTTTTCACTTATGTTAATAATGAGTTATATCCTTTCTGACTGATATATAGTTGCGCATTCTGGATTTTATGCTTGTATTCGTGTTGTTTCTTGCATGTGCAGGTGTCCATTCACGAAGATCGTGGGGATCGTGATCTGCCGAGGCTGAGGAACGGGAACGCTGTCTCTTCTACGAATCATAGCACTGGACTCCAGGTAGGCCTCCATCGTTGGCTTATTTATTTGCAATTAGGAACTTGCGCTGTAGCATTTGATGATTGTTGCTAGACCCCTGCTGGGCTAGTAGGGATCGCCTCTGTCCGCAGAGGGGATTTACCTCAACATCCACCAATCGAAGGCATGCTCATGGGCATTTGTGTCTCTGGCTACATCTCTGAATCTGGAATGGAAAATTGTGGCTCAGGCTCGCTTGAACTGCTGGCTACAACTCTGAACATGGAATGAGAGATTGTGGCTCAGGCTCGCTTGATCTGACGTCGAAGCTTGTACATTACCACCATTTTCCCCCGTGTGAGGGACAAGGTGAGATGATGGCGAAAACTCAGCTGCAAGTTTGCTCAATATCCGTGAACATGTTCTGACATGCGACTTGAACATCTTCTTGGCTGCTGATGCCCATTGCCAAGAAGCGATCCATCCAAGATGAATCTTGGTTCTTGCAGGAGGCTTGTGTCTGAAGCATCTGTGTGAAGAATGGGTGTGTCGACCATAGTGCTTGCATGGATGAAGATCAAAACAGTGATCTTTCATATGGCCAACTCGATCACAGTGTTGGCATGTTTCAATTTGTTGTGGAAGCGGAACATGATCTGGAACAGCTGTAGGTGAACTTTCATACAGGAATCTGACACTCTGAAATATGATGGGCTTGGTGTAGTCTAGAATATGAAAGGACACATCCTTGTCATATCCAAGACCAGTTCGGTGCTTGTTGTGGACAAGCTCTTCCCAAGGTCTGATGATGGGCTTGAGAAGTGGAGGTTGAGTTGTTGCATCTGCATGTAGATCCGCTCTAGTACAAGGAACTGAATGAGGATCAACGGCAACTTGATTGACTTGCTGCTGATGTGAGTCCTTCTCAATCTTCTGAACAGAAACAGGTTCAGAATGGTGACTCTTTTGCTGAAGTTCATCTTGCTGAAGCTGAGTTTCTAACTGCAAAAACTCAATCTTTTCTTGTGCATCTTGCAAACAACTCTGAATGTTACAAAGAGCATGCTTGCTCATTTTTATCATGTCATCAACATTGGAATGAATGAGGTTTTTCAACAACTCTAATGCCTCATTGATTTTAGCCATTTCAACAACTTAGGCTCAAAAAATTAAAGGGTGTCGGCTTCAACCAAAAATGCACCCATTTACAATGTGATTCAACAACAAATACAAATGACTCCAAAGAAGTTCCAACTATGGAAATCTCAAAGTACAAAATCTGCTCCTCAAATGATGGAGGGCAATCAACAATTTTTCAACAACTCAAGTACTGATTGCAACTATGAAGAAGCAATGTCTACTCACAATACAATTTCAATGCAATACAATATCTCTGCAAAAAAGTGCAGCAAAAACAACATGCTAGAGGCCTTTAAGGCAGCGGATTTTTCCTTCAAAGAGTTGTTTTGCAATTATGGCAAACTTGTCTTCTCATGTAAAATTCTTCAAAAAATCACCCTCTTATATATGCCACAAATCATAAAATGTCAAATCTGCAATTTTCTCTATATATTCAGTCCATCTTATTCATATGCCCTTTCCTTCATTTCTGTTGTTCATATCTCTCTTTCCTCTCTCTCTCCTCTCTCTCTCTGCTGTTTTTTTTTTTTTTTTAAATGGGAAAAGCAATAGTAATAAAAATAATGGGGAATTTAATAAATTAAAAAGGGAGCGTGGTGGGAAAACTAAGGGAAATAAAAAATAGATTATTAAAAAAAGGAATTATATAAAAAATGGGAATTATTAAAATGGAGTTTAAAAGGAATTAATAATTAAAAATAGAGGAGGGGGATTTTTATTTTTTATTTTTTTTTATTTTTTATTTTTTTTAAAACAAATGAAGTGAGGGAATTAAAATGAAACGATTTAAACGCTGGAATTAAAAGGTAGGAGGGGATTTAATAACTAAAAAAGGGATTGATTAAAAAAATTAAAAGTTATGAGATGGGGAGGCTTAGTCATAAAGGGAGATGAGAGGGTGAGATTTTGAGCGATGTGAGTGTTTGGAGTGATAAGGGTTGAGATAGTTGTAGGGGGAGCGATGTGAACGTTTGGAGTGATAAGGGTTAGATAGGGCTGTGAGGTAGTGGGAGTAGGGGCGGAGTTTTAAAATAAATAGTGGGGGGCAGAGCCCGTGTGGGAAGAAGGCGGGGATTGCAGACGTAGGAGAGTCGAATGGGAGGGACATGAGCAGGGTCGGGTGGGTAGCTTAGGTTGCCAGTTAGGGAGCAGCGTTAGGGAGAGGGTTTCCCTGCGAGAGTTCAGATCTCTCAGGCGACGCCAAAAGCTTGTGAGCGTTTGAATGGAACGTAAGGTGAGGTTTGAGAGTGTGTAAAGCAAGGTAATGCGTATGTGGGTTGAGCATTGTGTAGAAAGGGAGAGTTGAGCGTTGAGTGTGGGGATGTATGGACCGTGGGTTTAGCGCTAGAGTGAGGGAAATGGGAGTGCTGGTCTATAGATTGCAGAGATAAAGGGGAGGCCGAAAGGCCAAGTTGCAGAATTTTTTATTTTTTATTTTTTGTTAAAACAGCAGAGAGAAAATACAGAGGCTTTTGAAACACTGTAGAATGCAGGAAATTTGCAGGAAGCTGTAGAAAGGAGCAGGATTTTTTTTTCTCCAAATATTTAGTAGAAGAATTTGTAGAGATTGCCAATAAAACTTCGAAATTTTTCCAATAGCTCAGCAGCAGAAAATATTTTCTAGCAGTAGAAAACTCAGAATTGCAGAAATTTTTCAATGAAAAACTCAGAAATTTTTTTTTCAGAAACCCTCTTTAAACAGTATTTTCAGCAGCTTAAAAATCCAGAATTTAATGGGCAGAAATTGCAGGAAGAAATCAACCTTCAGATGTGCAGTGCTACTTTTCTTCAAAACCACTCATGCTCTTCTTCAAAACCATTTTCTGAATGCGGCAAAATGTCTGCTGCAGAAAAACTCTAAGTGCTGCAAAAATTATCAAAATTTTTGCAGATATGCACAGGCCATAAACACAAATGGCTCACTCAAGGTTGAGCTGGTTATGAACTTCTCAGCTTTGATACCATGTTAAGCACACACATGGTGTATGAGGATGATGAACACACACACAAGAGACTCAACACACAATGAAAGATAAGCGTGAGGCTTTCTTATTTTTCCATTATACATGATGTACATTTATAGTACAATGGTGTGACTCTTGGTTTCACATTCCAAGGTCACTTGGACTCCATTGTGACTTTTCGCATTCCACACCTACCCATGTAGGATTAGGTGTTCCAACAATGCATATGAGAAAGGTCCTTGAAATCTCATTACCTAGTGGCAAACCACCTAGGAGGCCACATGATATAGATTATGTGGGGAGGACCTCACAATTTCTGCTCCAAACTTAGATCCAAGAGGGTTTGTATCACTTGAAGACAAAGCTACAGCGTTGGGAGACTTGGGTGAGCTCAAGGAGGAGGGAAATCATTTTCCCCTATCATCATCACCCACTCTATTTTCTAATCCTGTGCTATGGGAGGAGAATAATGGAAGGAAAAGCCTTCCAATACACACATTTGGCACAGAAGATGTCAAGGGGAGGATCAGAAAAATGACAGACACTTCTGTTGATGCATCATCCGCGTTGTCGTTGTTGAGCAGTGTAGATCTATATTGGAAATCCCAACTGCTAGTGGATTATCCCAAATATTTGCACACATGTATGATACTTGATGACTAGTTTCATGAAGAGGGCTACTTAGTCCAAGGAGAAGTCATATATCATCATGGTAGAATCTCTTTGCCTAGAGCTTCTAAGCTCAAGTATAAGATACTACAAAGAGCATACAAAGAGTTCTGCTTCAACCATCTGTATTCCATGAGTATCTACAACATCATCATGAGGAGCTTTGATTGGCAAGGCTTGAAAGAGGAACTATATCAGCATTTTCAAGAATGCATGAGTTATGTGGAGTTGGGGCAGCCATGGGACTCTATGCAAGAGTCATTTCAGTCATCTCTTCCTTCTTTGGAAAGAGGGGAAAGATCCATGCACAACTCCATGTGTATGAAAAAAATTGTTGGTAAAGGATATGTTCATGTAAAGCAAGTTTTATTTTCTGATTGTACATGCTTTTTTACCATTTGTACGCAGGCCATGACTCCTAAAGGGAGCAATGTATCATGTAAATCTCATGGCAATTGTTGGGCCACTAAAAATCCTGAATTTGGCCACTCCATTAATGTGAAAAGGGAGATTTACTTTCATGATGGGTGATTCCCAAAAGCACCAAACATATCTCACACCTTCAACAATAGTGAGATGACTTGGGCAGCAAGTAAGTGGTGGGAAAACCACTTACCATATCTAGATCTGATGCAGGCAAGAGATGCTTTGCAGGTTCCACATGTGGGACTATGACCCACCTCCATATACAGAAATTTATGTTTGTATGTACATTGTCTTGATTCCCTATATGGATGATGTACTTGTACTTTTCATAGGGATGTATGGAGGGAGGAGGAAAGGAAGGCATGAGCCATATGGAATGGCTACTCCCATGTACTTTATGTCTCATATTTCAGGGAGAATATTGGACAGACTATGTTTGTTTCCTATGATCTATTGTCTTCTTATGAGATGAACTATTTGTATCTCATGATAACATTGAAGAAACAATTCATGGAAGGATGGCTTGGTGAACACTTAGCTCATGGAGGAGGCTTATCACTTGATGATGTCACCAATGGAAGAGGGAAGGAGTTGCAACACTCACTCTATCAGTTGCTTGAGGAAAAGCAACATTGTGGAGGGTAGGAATATAATATTCCCAATTAGCCCAAGCTAATGGGGATATGCAATTTTGTTTTCATTTTCTTGTTGCAAGAATAAAATTGTAAAGGAGGATAAATTAAACTCCTTAAACAACAAAATAAATCAATTCCCATGTGAACAAGGCTAAATCTGGGTTGCCTTAGTTAAAATCCCTCATGTGTGAAAGGGATTGTGATAATTGACTGGGTCAAAAGGACCAAATCCACATCGCTGTCCAAATGCAATGTACCTCCTAGATGCACAGCGCAGATCTAATTGGAGGCTACACATGTGAAAGGAGCTAAAGCTTTGAGATGGTTTAGGGTTTTGAAAGGATTTCATCCTATAAAAGAAAGAGGAGAACAGTAGAAGAGGGGTTGTTGAACATATTGTCTTGGAAGGATTTGTCTGTTTTGACACTTCTCATTCTCTAGTTGTTTAGCTGAGAATAGTGTTGTTTAGCACTTGGGTGTTCCTGATTGGGAATCCCACCTCTTTTCTTGAGAGGTCCCTTGGAATAGTCTTGCATTTATTGTCCACTATCAGGAATTTGGCCAAGCTTCTACTTCCAACTACAACGCAGATCCTGTTGAGGGTTTGGTTGTCTTTGTAATCTGCAGCAAGTGGAGGCTAGATCTGTTCAGATCTAAGCCATTCTAGTACCTCTTTTCAGTGGGAAAGCTTTCTATCTGCCTGGAAAGAGTGTATTGGATCATCAGAGCTTCAGACCCATACCTTGGCATTAGCCCAAACTGTTCATCAAGTCTACAACGCAGTTTGTCTTCTAGGACTACGTTATCTACAAGAGGAAAGTTGCAGGGAGTTTTGGCAACATTTGAGGAGTGATCTCTAGTGATGAGACTTTGTCTCGCACTGTGGTGATCCATGGATTTTTGTTCTTATCCATGTCATATTCATATCTGATCTAAATAATCCTGTATAAACTTCAGGAATTCTGCAGAAATCTGCAGGTCTGCTGCATGAGATCTTAGATCTACTCCATATGCTTTTTGTTTTGCTGAAAACCCCAAGGGGTATGTAAAATAGAGATAGTCTAGTGTACAGATATGATATAGATCTAATATTTTGTACATAGATCTGTTCTAGATCTGAATTGTAACCTACAACTATTGTATGCTCTTAAAAATAACGTTGTCAAGGCTTTTACAGTGAAATACATTGTTACAGCACATCTTCTAGAGGGTTTTTCTCCTGAAAGTCTTCCATATTTCTCTTGCACATTGATTGGGCCACATTGTAAATCTGATTTACCATTATATAAGCTATTTTTGAGCTATCATATTGGTCTCTTACTACATTTATCTAAAACTGCGTTATTTTCTGGGCAGTGCTACTTTGTCTTGTTGCAGTCCCTTCTTTGGGCAGTTTCCAAGCCATACTGGGTGTGGGAGATCTGTTTAACCCACCTAGTTTGATTTGTTTCTGATCACCTCTTGGATTTGGGTCTTAGATTATCATATCTAAGGGATCCAAGGGCTGATCTTGGTTTTTGTAGCATACATTTCTGAAAAATGCATTTTCAGGAATTCCTTGCTAGCAGTCCCAATTTTGGGATATTACAGTGGTATCATAGCATCTATCTTGGCACAAGTTGTGCTTTTCTTATTGAAGATCCAATATGTCTTTTCATGGAAAGAAAATACTGATGAAGAAGTGTGGTTACACTGAAGACATAGAAGAAAAGGGTGAGATCCCTTTAACTGGAAGTTTGCAGAGAGAAGGGTTCTCTAAAACTCTTTCTCAAGCTATGCATGAACTAAAGGAAGAAATCCAGGGAATGAAGAGGGAAAGACATGCACATCCCTTAGGAGGATTTTTACATCAAGAAAGCCCCAGTACATCTCACTATGTGTGTGAGCATTCAGCCACACAACCTAATCTGTAACGTTGGAGAATTCCTACTTTCTTGTCAAAGAAAGAAGGAAGAGGAGGGACACCAAAGGAGGCATCTCTTGGTGATTATCTCCAAGAATATGAGTCTCTATTAGAGAGATTCAAAATGCATCTCAATTTCCCAGAGTTATGTCAACTCAAAGAAGAAAGATCCAGCAGCTACAGTAGAAGGAAAGGGTGCATGCAGCACACTTTGGGTAGATTCTTTCTACCTACTTTTGATGGATCACCTAAAAACTCAGCCAAGTCTTGGGTAAGGAATATTGACACATAATTTCAGTTGCATCAAGTGTCAGAAGAAGAAGCCTTGAGAGTAGCAGCGCTGCATCTTCAAGGAAAGGCTTATGCTTGGTGGCTATTTGATTCCTCTTCCTTGAAAGGGATAAATATCTCTTCTTATGCAAAGTTCACTAGGAGACTAGTGAAAATATTTGATGTGAGACATTCTGAGACTTCTTGGGAAAAGCAAATCAAGCCCAAGAAATCTGAATCTTTGCATAAGTTGGAAGATTCCATGGAGCCAACTCCAGTGTTAAACATTTTTGAGGGGGTTGAAGATATGCTGCACAATTTTCCAAAGGCAAAAGCCCCACTACAACAAGGTCTCTTTTCTCAAAGAGAAGACAAGAGGGTTAATTCTTCAGTAAGAGATCTAGAAAAAGGATCTCTTAATGATGAAGCATTCTCCATTGATGAGGAGAAGGGAGAGAAAGAGCAGAGAATATCATCCAACTCTATGATAGTAGGAGGAGATCTATTTTTTTTTAGAGATGGAGATGAAGCAATGGCTTCCACTAGAGGGGCTCTTGCATCTTTGCAAGGAGTTCCTAAGGATATTCTATATGGAGGACATGAGCAGCATGTGTCTTTGCTAAAATACAATGAGACAGAACAACAGAGGGATCACAATGCTGACATAGCAGAAGGTGATCCACTATCGGAAGAGAATGGAGCAATTTCTCCAATCAGAGGCACTCTTACACCACTAATAGGGGTCTCCAAATTTCACGAGACTTCCACACACAAAACAGAGTTGAAATTGTGTAGTGGAAGCAGGGACATGAGGATCTCATCTATCATGCATATGAGAAAGGTCCCTGAAATCTCATTATCTAGTGGAAAACCACCTGGGAGGCCACGTGATACAGATTCTGTGGGGAAGACGTCACAATTTGCTGCTTCAAACTTAGATCCAGGAGGGTTTGGAGCACTTGAAGACAAAGCTACAACGTTGGGAGACTTGGGTGAGCTCAAGGAGGAGGGAAAGCTTTTTCCCCTGTCATCATCACCCACTCTCTTTTCTGATCCTGCACTGTGGGAGGAGAAGAACGGAAGGAACAGCCTTCCAACACACACCTTTGGAACAAAATATGTCAAGGGGAGGATCAGCAACATGACAGACACTTCTATTGATGCATCATCAGCGCTGTCATTGTTGAGCCGTGTAGATCTGTATTGGAAATCCCAACTGCTAGTGGATTATCCCAAATATTTGCACACATGTATGATACTTGATGACTAGCTGCATGAAGAGGGCTACTTAGTCCAAGGAGAAGTCATCTATCATCATGGTAGAATATTTTTTCCTAGAGCTTCTAAGCTCAAGCATAAGATACTACAAAGAGCATACAAAGAGTTCTGCTTCAGCCATCTGTATTCCATGAGGATCTACAACATCATCATGAGGAGCTTTGATTGGGAAGGCTTGAAAGAGGAACTATATCAGCATTTTCAAGAATGCATGAGCTATGTGGAGTTGGGGCAGCCATGGGACTCTATGCAAGAGTCATTTCAGTCATCTCTTCCTTCTTTAGAAAGAGGGGCAAGATCCATGCACAACTCCATGTGTATGAAAAAAATTGTTGGTAAAGGATATGTTCATGTAAAGCAAGTTTTATTTTCTGATTCTACATGTTCTTTTACCATTTGTACGCAGGCCATGACTCCTAAAAGGAGCAATGTATCATGTAAATCTCATGGCAATTGTTGGGCCACTAAAAATTCTGAATTTGGCCACTCCATTGATGTGCAAAGGGAGATTTACTTTCATGATGGGTGCTTCCCAAAAGCACCAAACATATCTCACACCTTCAGCAATAGTGAGATGACTTGGGCAGAAAGTAAGTGGTGGGAAAACCACTTACCATATCTAGATCTGATGCAGGTAGGAGATGCTCTGCGCTGGTTCCACATGTGGGACTATGACCCACCTCCATATACAGAAATTTATGTTTGTATGTACATTGTCTTGATTCCTTATATGGATGATGTACTTGTACTTTTCATAGGGATGTATGGAGGGAGGAGGGAAGGAAGGCATGAGCCATATGGAATGGCTACTCCCCATGTACTTTATGTCTCATATTTTAGGGAGAACATTGGACAGAACATGTTTGTTTCCTATGATCTATTGTCTTCTTATGAGATGAACTATTTGTATCGCATGAGAACATTGAAGAAACAATTCATGGAAGGATGGGTTGGTGAACACTTAGCTCATGGAGGAGGCTTATCACATGATGATGTCACCAATGGAAGAGGGAAGGAGTTTCAGCACTCACTCTGTCAGTTGCTTGAGGAAAAGCAACATTGTGGAGGGGAGTACTGTAATATTCCTAATTAGCCCAAGCTAATGGGGATATGCAATTTTGTTTTCATTTTCTTGTTGCGAGAATAAAATTGTAAAGGAGGATAAATTAAACTCCTTAAACAACAAAATAAATCAATGCCCATGTGAACAAGGCTAAATCTAGGCTGCCTTAGTTAAACTCCCTCATGTGTGAAAGGGATTGTGACAATTGACTGGGTCAACAGGACCAAATCCACAATGCTTTCCAAATGCAATGTACGTCCTAGATGCACAGCGTGGATCTAGTTGGAGGCTACACATGTGAAAGAAGCTAAACCTTTGAGATGGTTTAGGGTTTTGAAAGGCTTTCATCCTATAAAATAAAGAGGAGAATAGCAGAAGAGAGGTTTTTGAACATATTGTCTTGGAAGGATTTGTCTGTTTAGACACTTCTCATTCTCTAGTTGTTTAGCTGAGAATAGTGTTCTTTAGCACTTGGGTGTTCCTGATCGGGAATCCCACCTCTTTCCTTGAGAGGTCCCTCAGAAGAGTCTTGTATTTCTTGTCCACTATCAGGAATTTGGCCAAGCTTCTACTTCCAACTACAACATAGATCATGTTGAGGGTCTGGTTGTCTTTGTAAGCTGCAGCAAGTGGAGGCTAGATTTGTTCAGATCTAAGCCATTCTAGTGCCTCTTTTCAATGGGAAAGCCTTCTATCCCCCTGGAAAGAGTGTATTGAATCATCAAAGCTTCAGATCCATACCTTGGCTTCAGGCCAAACTGTTCATCAAGTCTACAGCGTAGTTTTTCTTCCAGGACTGCGTTATCTGCAAGAGGAAAGTTGCAGGGAGTTTTGGCAACATTTGAGGAGTGATCTCTAGTGATGAGACTTTGTCTCTAACTGTGGTGATCCATGGATTTATGTTCATATCCATGTCATATTCAGATCTGATCTGAATACTTCTATATAAGCTTTAGGAATTCTGCAGAAATCTGCAGATCTGCTGCATGAGATCTCAGATCTACTCCATATGCTTCTTGTTTTGCTGAAAACACCAAGGGGTATATAAAATAGAGACAGTCTAGTGTAAAGATCTGATATATATCTAATATTTTGTACACAGATATATTCTAGATCTGATTTTTAACCTACAGCTTCTGTATGCTCTTAAAAATAACGTTGTCAAGGCTTTTATAGTGAAATACATTGTTACAGCACCTCTTTTAGAGGGTTTTTCTCATGAAAGTCTTCCATCTTTCTCTTGTACATTGATTAGGCAACATTGTAAATCTGATTTACCATTGTATAAGATATTTTTGAGCTATCATATTGGTCTCTTATTTTTGTTATCTGAAACTGTGTTATTTTCTGGGCAGTGTTACTTTGTGTTGTTGCAGTCCCTTCTTTGGGCAGTTTCCAAGCCATATTGGGTGTGGGAGATATGTTTAACCCACCTAGTTTGATTTGTTTCTGATCACCTCTTGGATTTGGGTCTTATATTATTAGATATAAGGGATCCAAGGGCTGATCTTGGCTTTTGTAGCATATATTCCTGACAAATGCATTTTTCAGGCATGCCTTGCTAGCAGTCCCAATTTTGGGATATTACACATATTCTGCCTCGGTTGTGGAATCTGCTGGAACTGACTATTTTCGTGATCTCCATGAGACATCTCCTGATCCAAGACTCATGGTATAACCTATCGTAGACACCCCAGTTTCCTTGTCCCCGTCAAAGTTTGAATCAGAGTATCCGATCAAGCTGAAATCGCCTACCTGTGTATATTTGAGTCCAAAGTCTTGAGTCCCCTTCAAGTACTTTAGAACTCTTTTTGCAGCATACCAATGTCCTTCACATGGTTTTTGTATAAACCTAGATAGGATTCCAACAGCAAATCAGATGTTTGGTCTGGTGGTAGTCAGGTAGATAAGACTTCCTACAAGTTGTCTATACTTCGTTGCATCCTCGAATTCCTTCCCTTCAATGGATGTGAGCTTCAAGTTGTGCTCCATTGGAATGCTTAAGGGATTGCATTCATCCATGCCAAAATTGTTCAAAATATCTCCAATGTACTTCTTTTGAGAAAGAAATATAAATTTAGGATGTTGAGTTACTTCAATACCCAAATAGCAATGAACATAAACCAAATCAGTCATTTCAAATCTTTCTTCAATTCTTTATTTATGGATGCAATATAACTCTCATTGTTCCCTGTCATCAAAGTATCATCTACATACACCACAGGATACACAATTGTTTTTCCAGATTTCTTAACAAACAAAGTTGCATCATCGAGATCAAAATGTTTGAAGTCAAGTTTCAGAAGATGCTCAGTTAATTTCTCATACCAGGCTCACGGTGCTTGCTTGAGGCCATACAAGGATTTTATAAGCTTGCGTACTTTGTGTTCTTGGCCCTTCACAACAAATCCTTCTGGCTAGGACATAAAAAATTTCTCCTTTAGATCTCCATTCAAAAAGGCAGTTTTTACATCCATCTGATGGACTTTCCATCCCTTCTAAGCTGCTAGGGCAAAGAGAGTTTAGATGGTGGCCCTTTTTGCTGTGGGAGAAAAAGTTTCTTCATAATCAACCCCTTCTTTCTATGCAAAACATTTTGCCACAAGCCTGGCTTTGTGTTTTTCAAGTGAACCATCTGCTTTGTACTTATTCTTGTAGACCCACTTATAGCCAATTGGTTTTGTTCCCAAAGGAGGATCAACCAGCTTCCAAGTGTCATTCTTTATCAACGCATCATACTCCTTTTGCATCGATTCATTCCATTCGTCATGAGAAGCGGCTTCTTTGAAGGAATTTGGTTCATGATCTATAGAAAAACTCAATTCATAGTTACAAGCAATATCCATATAAACAGGTGAATCAGAATTATCTACATCACCTTCATTTTGTCTAGTGGAACTTCTTGTTCCTGTCTTTCCAACCTCATCGGGACGAACATTTTCTAGTGTCTTTGTCAGCCATTTGGGGGGACCTTTTTGAGATGGCCCAGGCTTCTCATTTGACTGAGTTGGAATTGAATCAAGATTCAATCTCTCAATTTTCTCAATCACATCGTTCAAGGTGTTATCCGTGGTTGGTTCTTCATGTGGGGGAGAGAGTGCTTCGGGAAATGATTCCATAGATTGATTCAGTATATGAATCCCCCCTTCAAGATGTGGAATCTGATTATCAAATTCTTGAAAATACTTTGCATGTGTGAATCTATCCAGGCGATCAAGTTGCCGCTCAACAACATTGTTAGTCTTGGAAGATTCCAGGAATATGACATCTCTTTCTATTACAAACTTCTTATTGACTTCATCATAGAGACGATATCCTTTGGAGGTATTGGAATACCCCAAGAAGATAATTTTTCGACTTCTAGCACCAAGCTTATCCTTTTTACCTTGGGTATCAAAGCATAACAGGTGGAACCAAAGACCCTGAAATGCTTTATCGAAGGAATGTGGCCATGCCACATTTCATAAGGATTTTTGTTTCTGATTGAATTTTAAGGACACCTATTCTTTATATATATAGCACATAGAACTGCATCAGCCCAAAACATCAATTTTACATTCTTAAAAAACATCATGGAGCAAACCATATTTAAAATTGTCCTGTTCATTCTTTCAGCTACACCGTTATGTTGGGGATTATAGGGCACAGTTGTTTGATGTTCAATCCCATGTTGACGAAGATAATTTTCAAATTCGTTTGAAGTGTATTCTTTTCCATTATTAGTACGCAAAGAGCCAATATGAGTTTTTGCATCATTTTCAATCCATGCATGAAAATTCTTGAATGTTTGAAAAGCATTAGATTTTTTCTTCAATAAGTAAACCCAACACATTCTGGTGTAATCATCAATAAATGTCATCATGTATTTATTTCCATTTTATAAGCAACAAGCATAGGGATGTTATTCATCGTTAATTTTTTCCTTCATATTATTCTTCATAGACGAACAAATGATTTGCCTAGATTTCTAGGAACAAAGTTCATGAACATTGTGAGTTCTAGAAATCTCACCGCTCATCATCCTTAAAGGTAATTTTTCACTATTTTATCATTCCATCATGTCACGCTCGCTTACTAGTCCCAAAACCCATTAGGGGCTCCCGCTAATTTTATTTTTGTTTGTATCTTGTCACCTTTCACCCAAATCCTCTATTTAGTTTTTTGCTTAAACCCCCCACCTTACCTAAGACCACCAATCAAATGTACCTTTGTTGTGTCTCCCCCAAAATACTCCAAGCATTGATAGTCTCAAAGTTGTCTCCGTAGGATATTTAGCTCTTTAGTAAATCAAGTACATTGGATTTTTGGATCTTCAATACCGCCTTATCATAACCTATTCACCCTTGATGACCCCAAATTCTAAATTTCACTCAAAAGCCAAGTCGAAGGAACTTTCCACTAGGACACCTAGGGTTTCAAAAGTCATAGGGTGGATTTGGTATCCTAAAACTTTGTTTTTCCCGTATGAAGAAACTGCATTCAAAGAAGAAAGGGACAAGTGATTTTGTCCAAAACTCATCAAAAAGGTGGTTTCAAAAAGGGCCCCTCTCGTACTATCGCACAAATTCTCGCAAGGGACAACTACCCTTTCTCACATTCCCCCGCAAGAAGATCAAGATGGCCATCACCTAGCAAGAGGTAAGGTAATAGGGTGTAATCATCACAAGAAGACCATCCATAGCAAAAGAAAGCAGCAAGGCCTATGTTTGAAGAGAATCAGGGTTTGTGATTGCTTTGGCCAAACAAGGTATCAGTACTAGGGCTACAAGGACAGAAGCCTTCACCTTCACACCATCAAGTGCACATTGAAGATTCTTTAGAAATGATTGATGAGTTTAGAGAAGTTTTAGAGAACTTAGAAGACAACACTATTAACTTTTTTCTAACAGCCCTAAAACTTAAGAGTTTGGGAATATTGAAAAAAAGGTCAAATGATGATGATAGGGCCTCCTTCATAACAGCAGATGACAATTCAAAAGGTTTTTCAAGCTTCCCTCTAAAGTTTTTACATAGAAGCAATACTTCACTGCACCAAAGGAAGAAAGATGACAAAGAGTATCAGTGCAAAGACTTGACTTTTAAAAGTACAGTACAAAGGCCTCTTAAAAAGGATCAAAAGGAAGGCAAGCATGAGGTAAAATTGCTCTAGGAGGTAATTATGATAAGCATAGGCTCACTATTGAAGAAAAGAGGTGTCAAACTCCTAAAAGGATAGTGATCAAAGGCAAAGGTTGTGTAGGCATCTGCAAAAATAGAAGTGGCCAAGGGGAAGACACAAAAAGGGTTTAAATTGCTCACCTCTCCCACTAGAGATATATCATTGTCAAAGTGGTCTGAGGAACAAATATATCACTGGTCTAAAGCAAAGCAGTAAAGCCTCCAACAATGGTTTCCTTATCAAAGTATATTCTGCAAAAGATAGCTAGCCATGAATGACACTTCTACAGGATTGTCAAAATGGTTACCTACAGGAAGATTGATAAGGTCAAAGAAAACCATAAATGTATCTCATGATGATGACACATCTAAAGACCAAAAGTGTTGTTGATGCCAACTGCTAGGGTTTTCACACCAAGAAGTTTTTATGTTGTTTCATAGTAAAGACATGACAGGATGTCGGTTCAGGAAGGTAACAAATTCTACTTTTCAGTCTATTCACCAAGCAATCAAAGACATAAAGATACAAGACCAAAGACTCCAAGGTAAAGGCACCAAAAATGATCACATGTTTACTATTTACAAGCCTTGAAATTCATGAAAGGGACATAGTGAAGAAAACCTTCAAAACAGAGCACTAATGTCATTATCTGCCTTTTTCCTCAAAAAATTGTCAAAATGACCTTTGATTTTCAATAAAAGGTTCATGTTTACAAATATGGGTCAAGGGCATAGTTTGAGCTTGCTTGAAGAGTTTTTCAATCTAAGTGGAAACATCAAAATGTTCCAACAAGGAAAAAAACCATATTTTTTAGAACTCTGCCACCTACAGGACAAAAGGATCAAAATTCAGTGAAAAGAAAGAAGGGAAAGAAAACTTTATAAAGTGGGTTTTGATCATGAAATAGTTTTCAAAAAATGAGTACAAATTTCTTCTATACCTCTCCCCCAACTCATTTGTGTCTTTGCAAAAGAATAAGGAAGTCGTTGGGTCGTTTTTAGAGTTTTCTGCAAAACTTGGTGAATTTTCAGGCACTACGCACCGACAGAGGCGCTATGCACAAAGCCGTCGGCGTTGCGCACAGAGGAGGCAGGCGTAGTGTTAAAACACACTGCGCTACGCACCAAAGGGCCGGTGCTATGCATAGGCTGAAGCGTTGCGCATAGTCCCAAGATCAGCCTGACTTGCCCGCAAACCCTTCGGTGCTGCGCACAGACCAGCCAAATGCCCGACCCAACCCGGTGCTACGCACAGGGAAGTCCAGACAGGAATGGCCTGTCGAGTGGCGCTACGTACAGAGGGGTTTTTGGATATTTTTTCCCAAAAGTGGCCAAAATAAAAAATTTTGCCTCCAAGCTCCTACAAAGGGTTAGACAAGGTTGGTGGCCCCTCTTCTTTTCCCTCCAAATTTTTCTTTTGCACCCATAATCAAAGAAGAATATCAAAAAACCTGAATTTGGACAAACCCTAATATTCATGGCAGTCAAACATTTAACCCTCTAGGGCAAGGAATTACCAAGTGAAGAGTGATCATTAGCATAAAGGCACTCAATGCAAGCTAAGCCTCCTCCTAAACTCTAAAAGCATTCCTTGATTACTTCATTTTGCCCTCATTTTCTAAAAAAAATACCCTCACCATCCCTCATTCTTCCTCCCTGTACCTGAAAGCTCTTGCCAAGCTAAAACCATTTTGTTCAAGAACACAATCAGTCACCATATCTAAGGAAGAGATCAGTACCAATAGTGATGAAGGCCAAAGGCCTATCAAGCCAAAACACAAAGGAGGAAGGGTTAACAGGTTTGAGCCTTTAGATACCATTCAAATCACATTTTCTCCCATGATCCTTGCATGTTTTCAATATGTTGAATGCTATCAGTTCTGTGAGAAGGTTAAACAAGTCCAAAACCACTCAGACTCAGAGTTGACTAGGTTGTTCATTCTCAGCCTACAAAACCACTAGGTCAACCTAGCAGGAGTAAAATTTGAATTATCATCCAAATCCATTTTTGAAGCCACGGGAATGCCAGATATTGGTGAGAGATGGTTCAAGCAGAAGAAATTTGACTTAAGCTACTATGAGCCCTTCCTCAAACCTAGTCATCAACAGGGTTGCAAGGTTGTTTTCCCCTTCTCCCACCTGCTAAAGAGATATGCCCTAGTGATGAGGCAGATCATCAAGTACTTCACTTGTGAGGAGAGGTACTCTAGGATTTATTCATATCACATAAGGCTGCTAATTCACTTCACCAGGGTTAAATTGATAAACCTACTATACTATCTCTATCGGAGCATTGACAAGATGGCTTCAGTGGTCAAGAAAAGGAGTTATGCCCACCAAATGCAAAGCCTTTTTCACCACTTCTTGATTAAGATGATTTTTTTTCACCAACTAGAGCAATAGGGAATTCCTTGGGAAGTTTTTATCTCACATGATGTATTTGCAAATCCCCAAGCCTTCATTCAACAAAATTTGCCTTCTGCTTCACACCCACTTACGTCCACTCCTCCATCACCTCCACCTATGCCTTCTCCACAAATAAACTTACCTCTTTCTTCTTCCCTTGATGCATCAAGTGAAGATGATGACAGTGGTAATGATGGACAAGGAGGTGGCAGTAGAAATGAAGAACAAACAGGTGGCAGTGGAGATGAAGAAGACAGTAGGATAGAGACAGAGTTAAATGAGTAGCAAGGAGGTGACAGCAGCAATGAGGAAAAAGAAGATGATGATGTAAATAATGAAGACAGTGGGGCAGACACAGATTTTAACGAGGAAGAGCAGGAGGATGATGATGAAAATAAGGAGGAAGATGAACATGGTAGTCATGAAAACAAAGACAGTGATGAATTGGAGGAAAAAAGTGATGGGGATGATACAATTGAATCACTAACAAGTACAAAAAATGGTACTGCTGATAAGCAAGATGAAGACCAAGACGATAATGAAGAAAATGATGAATATGACAGTCAGCAAGAAATTGCATAGGACAGCCAAGAGAAGAATGTACATGAGCATGAAAGTGAGCCTAGTCTTAGTGCAAACACTGACAATATAAATGAAGATGATAAACTTGAAGAAATAGAGGGAGATGATAAGGAAATAGAAGACCAAGAACAAGCAGATAATGAGGCTAAAACAGATTTTTAAGAGGTAGGCAATGTCCAAGGCAATACCACAGATAAAATAGTCAGTGATGAGCAAGGCAGCCAAGGAAATAGTCATGACTTTTATGACACTAATCAGTCTCTAAATGACAAAGAGAATCAAAGTGACAGTGCAGGGAGTGATAAAGAAGAGGACATTAATAAAGGACGGAACCAAACTGAGGTAAGTGAAGAAGGTAATGATCAATTTGAAGGCCAATGTGGCAACACAGACGACACTGAGGAAGATAGTGATGATGATGAGGCCAAATATCAAAAAAGTAGTGACCAAATGAGGCATGAGGTGACTCATAGAATCCATGGTAAAAATGAAAAAGCTGGTGACAATAACAAGGGTCAAGGCAATGATGGAAACACCTCCAAAACCATCATCACTCCTCTCACATGCACATACCATAAAGGAAAGATAAATGTGTTCGCTGCCTCAAAAAGGCAAAGGGCCATCTCTTCTCCAGCTATCAAACCCAAGGACAAAGGCAAGGAAAATATGGAAAGGGGTGAGCAGCAGGTAAAGGTGAGGAGAAGTAAGAGAATCAAGAAGACTTCTCGAGAGCCTCAATTCATTGATCTAGACAGTGACAACGAGGACAAGGAGATGAGCACTAGATTGCTATTCTTAACCAAAGATGCATAACTTAGGGAGTGGTAAAGAGATTTCAAGATGGCACAATGTGTCATTCAGTATTACAAAGAGGAGCACAAACACTTCAAGAAGGTAAAGAGGGGCCTCGCTTTCCAAAATAAAATGACCAAGCACTATGCAAAGAAAAACATGCTTACTTGTTCCAAACTGAAAGAAACCTTCATAGAGATAGAAAACCTAAAAAGGGAAAAGGAGCATGATAGCCTTGGAATTTTGGCTAAGGCTTCTCAATAGGTGTTCAAGACCTCTTGAGGGACCCCTCCACCAATTTTGAGCCAAATTGGACAAAACTTTTTCTTTTCGAAATTTTGAGGCCTCTGTGCGCAGCACCCTAGGCGCTACGCACAAATTTGGTGCATCCTCAGCTTGAAAAATTTTCATTTTTTTATTCCTCTCATCACCATAAATCTTCTCATAAAATTTCAGATCATTTGGAGCAGTTTTGACCCCCCAAAGGGTCAAAACACACCAAAATTTTGACCTTTCGGCCTCATTTTCAGACCAGGTGCTGCGCACAGAGCAGTGTTGGGAGAACTGGATTTTGGACATGTAAATGGCACTCAATCAGGACAACTCAAGAATTTCTAGAAATTAGACTCATCAGGATTTCCAACGAGCCATCACGAAGCCAAATCCGGCATCAGGAAGGGGTCCAAAACTCAGCCGCAAAAGACCCTATTTTCTGTTGAAGTGGCGCTGTGCACAGAGACTGTCTAGTGTGTTTTGGACTAGAAGTCAACAAAACACACTAATTTATTGCAAGTAGATATTTTTGAGTTTTTTTAGGAAAAACACTCTAGAATTAGGTGCAAGTAGTTATTTTGGCATTTATTTCTTAGGATATTATGTGCCTTGGGCCTTGCATGGTCTCTTGGCCATAAATGACATTTATGGTTAAATTTGACATTTTCCTACCCTATTTAGGGTTTTAGTCCTCCTTTGCTCCATAAATAGAGCATGAGGCCCCTATGTATTTTTTTGGCATTTGATGAGCTTGAGGAGCAATATACATGGTTTTATGAGCTTGGAGAAGAAATTGGTTTTGTGAAGTTGGTGAATGGCTTGTTTGGCTTGATGATGGAGAAGCTTGTTTGCAGGATTCCTTAGCTTGGTGAATGGTGATGTCTTCTTAACTTGCTAATGTTTTCTTGTTCTCATTATGTTTCATTCTTCTTGGTTTCTATAAATCAGAAAAGTATAGGTTGAGACATGTTCTTTGAGGCACCTCAATCCTCCTGTTTGTTATAGCTTTGATGTTTTCCTCTGGTTGGTCATCTTAAGGAATTCTTGATTGCTCCTTACGTCCATAAAAACTTGTTTTTGTTTCATGTATGGTTAGTATGCTAGTTTACAAGTATGATTCACAGTATGCTCTTCTAATTTGAAGCTTTCAAAACTCTATCTTGAAACCTTTTTTTCGAATATTGTTTGCTAGGTTAAGTCAAAGAGGTCTCGTTCGATCTTGCCCTTTGTCCATGCCCATCAACTTGTTTCAAAGTTCTCAATAGCTTGATATATGATGTTTAGGAGTTCCCTCTTCATAGATTGAGTTATTTTTGTTATCTTATATGTTTTCCCAAATTCTGAAGGTGAATTTACTAAAGTTAGAAGCTCTTATGCTTTCTATGTTTCACTGGAATGTTTATCTTGGATATTTATCAGTTTAAGTATTGTTCATTGAGCTTAATGGTTTGCCCTACCTCATGAGTTGTAGCTTTTAACTATATGTATTTAAGACCTCCTAGTCTTTCCCAAATTTGATGTTCACTCTGTTAGTCATCAATAATTTGATCTTGTCCAAAGATGACTAAGTTGAAAAATTCAGATTTCTAGAAACAATATTTGCAGAAACATTGTGAGTTCTAGAAATCTCACAGCCTTCATTATCCTAAGTCTATCAGTTCACTAAAACCTTCATCTATGCCTTCTAAAATATCACCTTTCTGACTCATAAGAAAGCTTATTTCAGATTATCCCCACCATTTTTATCTACATTTCATCCCCTCATCTTATCACTCCTATTCCTATTCTTTATCAGTCTTTTTCCCTCTAAAAAGCCCATATTACCTTCATTGATCCTTCATTTCCTCTAAAAACCATTTTTAACCATTAAAACCCCTTTATAATGGTTTAAACCTCCTTTTTCTACTTATCGGAACACTAAAAAAGGCTAAAACCCCACTTTTTGGCCTATTTTCCGACTTTTCATAAAAATAGGCCTTAAGCCCCTACAGGCTTAAGCCCCCCCAACCCTTTTCTCATGTGATCCAACACCCGTAACTAGGCTCTAAAGCCCCTAGCCCTTTTTACCCTAGCTCCCGGTCCTCCTTTTCCCCACAATACCATCTCCTCGCACTCTACCTCAAGCCCCCTTCGCTTCTTATTTTATCCCGCGCCATTTGTTCTTCCTCCAAAGCAATCACAGCCGTTGATCATACAGATCCAATGGTGATCGCGCGCCCACACATCATCAACTCGCCCAAGCTCTCCCTCATCCACGTTTTCCAAAGTAATCTCAACTGCAGATCTTATAGATCTAACAGTAACCATTCTCCCCTCTCACCCTCCATCCTCCCGACCACAACCTTTTTCTTTCACCCCGCAAACCTATCTCAACCGTTGATCTTATCAATCCAACGGCCACCATTGATCCATATTTCTAACCCCACCCGGTGAAAATTTCGCTCCTGACAAAAATCTTACGCCATCACCGGTCCCACCACCCACTATTCCACCATCATCTAATCCCCCTCTGACACCTTTCCTCCACTATTATCCCCGCCCGATCATTTTTCCCATTAGGAGAAAACCCACACCGTTGATCTAGTCTGCTTAGATCCAACGATGCAGAATCAATATCGCATCCATTTTGGTGCAGGGGTTTAATGCCCCATTTCTACGCGAAAAGGGCGGTTTTGCCCAGGACGTGTGGCAAACATTGAATGGAATCGCGTTCGTATGGGCCTAAACCACTTATCACCTTCTGGCCACGCCAAAACCACCACCGGTTTCGCCCAAAACCGCCTTTGCCTATACTCGCGCCCAAATTCAAATATTTCCTCTGATTCTTCCCAATTTTCTTCACAGAACCCTCCTCTGCATATATTCCTCCCTCTGCAAATCACTCGAGCCCTCCACATGGTCTCTGAAAGCAGTTTTAACCACAGCCCGCAGGTTTTCAATTAAATGTTTTTTTTTATTTTTGCAGGTTTAATGGCGTCTGAAACAGTACAGGCCCTCCCACAGTTACCTAAGTGGCATAAAACCTTAGGATGACGATCCTCGACGCAGAATCACGCAGAAAGGGAGATCAAAGAGTTTGATTTCATGATTGGATCGATGTCTCATGAACATTGGTCAAAGTAATAAAACCCTCTAGTGCGCCAACACTCTCCTGCACACAGAAGCAGAGAAGAAAACAATGAAGATTGAAGACAGAGGATTAAATTCTTAATTGCAGATTAAAAGAAAAAACACAGTTTAAAGGAATAAATTAAGGAAAGATACGCTAAAAAGCCTCGAATACATCAAAGGGAAGCAATTATTTACCCAGAAATATCTAACTGACACATTGGGCCTACTTTCTATCCATAAAGCCAATCAGCAGTTATTACCCAACTGGAAATACATTTAAACTGTCAGCACAGTTATTTTAAAGATAAGATAAAGCCTTAAAAGTTAATCTTTCACCTATTTTTTCCTTAGAAAGTTAAGACAGAGATAATAAAACAGAGAAGTAGTTGCACCTATTTCTGCCTTATTCCTTGCATGGTTTTCAAGGCTAGAAATGTATTTACTTTGTAATTAATAACACTTGAACCCTAGATCGGTTCCACCTCCTCATTTGTAGCATAAATACTACATTCGAACTCATTGTATGGTGGGAATTAGGTGACTCTTTGAAGTAATATATAGCTCTGCTGAAGTTGAAAGGAAAATGATGTTCTGGAACCTGTGAATGTTTTGACATGTTTGTTGATGGAGAAAGCTCTGTCATTGGATCCCTGAGCTTGGTTGTTGGTGAAGTACTCTAAATCCGTTATTTTTATTTCCTGTTTCATTATGTTTCACGATTCTCTGTTGCAGTAGAGTAAAAATTTTAGGCTAAGAAATGTCTTTTGAAAGCACCTTAGTTCTGTTTACTCTTCATTTTATTTATGTTTTCTTCTGCTAAGATATTCTAGAGAATTCTTAATTGCTCTCTAGAACCCTTATTCTTGTTTATTTCTTAAATAGTTCAATACAGTTGGCCTCAAGAATGATTTATGGTTTTCCCTGCTTACTTGCTGCTACTTAAAAACTATTTCTGAAGTCTCCCTTCAAAGTACCATTGTCCAAAGTCTGCCAAAGAGGTTTTGTTCCGATCATACCCTTTGTACTTGCTCAAATAATTGTTTTGAAGGTCTTTATAGCTGTAATCAAAGATGTCTAGGAGTTCCATCTCTATGAATGCAGTTATTTGTGAATCTTGAATGTTTTGTTATCCTTGAAAATGAAATCTTTGGATGAAATAGAGCGTTCCTCGACTCCTAGATTTCATTTGAAAATTTTGTCTTGAAATTGTTATTTACTGAAGTGTGGTTTCTAGAATTTATGGTTAGCCCTGTCTATGGCATGCTTCTTCTAGTTTGGATAATGTTTTAAGTCCCTTTGTTGAGAAGTACATATAATTAAGGATTCTTAATTGCCCTTAGTTCTACTTTTCATTCTAAACCTTTGATGTCCATTTCATTTCACCTGAAAGACTTTGTAGATCCATTGACCAAGTTAGATTTTCCCTCTGATACCCCTGATCTATTTACAAACTTGTTACAATTTCCACTTGACTCCATTTCCCAATGACTTAAAGATTTCCCTTTTCTATCTATGTTACCTAGATCATCATGCCCAACCAAACAATCAAACAAACTCATGCTTAATAACTAGCCTAAAATCAACATTTTACAAGCAAACAAGCTCACAACATTGCAAATAATTGAGAGATCCCTCTCTGAGACTAGGAAAGCTAGGTCCTAGAGCTCTAAAGACAGGTTTTGATGTTTCCTTTTCACTTGGTATGCCAATCTGCCAAATCACAAGACCCCAACACACTCCACCTCATACATCACCTTAAGGATCCATTAACCTTGCTGAATTGGCCCTGCAACACACTATGTTTCATCATTTAGACACCCTTGACTTTCATTTGACTCCATAGCCCAATGGCTTTGACAGACTCTCACTCCACCTATTCCACTTGACCATCTTCCCCAACCAAAAAAATCAACAAACCCTACACTTAATAACTAGCCTAAAATCAAAACCCTAAAGCAAACACCCTTTGCACCCAATACAGAGATCCCTCTCTGAGTCCAGGAAGGCTAGGTCCTAAGACTCTAAAAACTGGTTCCATGTTACCTTGTCATTTGTTCTACCAATCTACCGAATCACAGGACCCTAACAAGGGCCACATAATTATGAATGAATAATCTCAAGTTTTCTATGTGCTCTGGAATGTGAATCATGAAATGGTTGTTTGCTATGCTTTCCTAGAATACAAGCATCACATTGCTTAAGTTTCCTAGGAATTATAGGCAGTCCATTAACACCATTTTTCTTCAACAATCGAAGGTTGTCATAGTTTAAGTGTCCAAATCTAGCATGCCATAAAAGACTTGATGGGAATGTACCTTCATCATGATGTGAACTGAATGCAAAATTTTGTGCATGAGCAGAGGAACATTGCAGCTTCAAGAGTCTTCCTTCTTCTATTCCCTCCATGACAAGTGAGTGATCTGATGCTTTTTTGACCTCAACCTTGCCATCAAACATGTGAATAGAGTGTCCTTGCTGGTGGATGTGGACCAAGGACAGGAAGTTTCTCCTCAACTCAGGGACGTATAGAACCTCATGTAGAAGATGATCTGGAAGACGAGGCAACTTAAGCCTGATTGTGCCAAGCCCTGATGGCTTGAGTTTGGAATTATCTGTGAAGTATACTGCTCCATCAAATTTGTCAATAAATTCTTCAAAAAAATATTTTCTAAATGTCATGTGACATGTTGCTCCTGAATCTAGCAACCAATCATTTCTCCAAGAAGTAAATGAAACATCAAACACGTCTTCAGTTACTCCATTGTTGCAATGTGCTACAACACAATGAGTGGATTCAAGTGCTTTACGTTTGTCTTTATCATGAGTTTTACCTTTCTCTTGATTTCTTTGCTGCTCAATTTTATCCCAAGGCAGCTTACATGTAGATGCATCATGCCAGTCTTCATTGCAGTGTATGCAATGAAGATCAGATTTTTCAGCTTGAGTTTGTCTGCCCCTCCTCCTCTAAAATTTCTTCTTCCTCTTCCTCTTCAACCACCTCTTCCTCTGGAATAATCTTGAGCATGACTCTTATCTCTATGTGCAAAGCATATAGCCTCTTCAGAAGACAGAGGGGTTGTCATCTTTCCAAAAGCTTTCTCTCTTTCTGCAAACTTTTTCTCAAGGGAATCAAAGGTGATTTTCACGAGGTTTCCACTTGCTTGCAATGACTCAAGATAATGTGAGTAAGTCAAATACAATGCCTTAACATATGCTATGAGAGGTATATCAACTTCTACACCAATTTTCTTAATGGCATGCATGATAGATCTTACTTATGAAAAGCTAAGCAAGAGGGTCATCATTTTTCAATTCAAGACTGAAGAGCTTAATCATTAATTGAACAATTTCAAGTTCTGAATGTGAGTCATAGTGTTCTTTTAGCTTACTCAAGGCTTCATAGGCATTCAAAAATGGTGTAATATGGAGACTCACCTCTTCATTTACGGAAGTTGCAATCAAGGCATAGGCCTTGCAGTTATTGTTTTCCCAAATGGCGATCTCCCTGTATGAAGTGGGCTTTGCTGGTGGAAGGTCTCCTTCTCCTTCCCAAATTCCTCTCCATGGCTCATTAAAAATGAGAGCATGTTTGATTTTCAGAGACCATTCAGGATAGTTCTCCTTGTCGGAGAGAACAACTCCTACAATAGATATGAGAGAATGCATTCTTTTCAAGGAGAAAAAAAATACTTTGTTGTCACAGTAAAAACTCAATTCTGGTATGAATTCTGCAAAAAAAAAAAAAAAAAAAAAAAAATTGAGGAAAAAACAGAGGTATTATCTGAGGGAGGTATTTTCTGGGGGAGGTGTTTTCTAGGGAAGGTTTGTACTAGGGGATCTATTTTCTAGGGGAGGTGTTTTCTGGGGAAGGTGTTTACCAGGGCAGGGGGAGGTGTTTTTTGGGGGAGGCCAAACTGTGTAAATAAAATCAGAATGATATAGAGGTTGAATTATATAATAATAAAAAAACGCAAAGAGAATCTGCGTGGGAGGGGAGGGGGAGGAATGAGTGGGTAGGGAGGGTGCGTTGGGAGGGGCGGGTGGGGAGGGTAGAGATGCCGTGAGTAGGTGGGGAGGTTCGAGCTGCCGTGAGAGGGGAGGGCAGGGCAGGTGAGGGGGATGGGGAGAGCGGGTGGGGAGGGCGGTCATGAGAGGGGAGGGGAGGGCCGGTGAGGGGGATGGGGAGAGCGGGTGCGGAGGGTTGTTGTGAGCGGGGAGGGGAGGGAAGGTGAGGGGGATGGGGAGAGCGGGTGGGGAGGGCTGCCGTGAGTGGGGAGGGAAGGGCAGGTAGGGGGATTGGGAGAGCGGGTGGGGAGGGCCACCGTGTGTGGGGAGGGAGGGCTGAGCGGCGAGAGTTGTGTGACGAAGGATGGGGAGAGCAGGTGGGGGAAGGGCGGTCATGAGCTGGAAGGGTGAGGACTATGAGGGACTATGAGGGAGAGCAAGGGGTCGTAAGCTATGAACGTGAAGACTGTGAGAACTGTGAGGGCCATGAGCTATGAGGGATGGAGCGTGTGAGGGGTCGGGGGTCTGCGTGTGAAGGTAACTCCGCAAAACTGAATATGAATTAGATGGAGATTATGTGTGTACTTATACATGGAGGTGCGGCTATTGGGATTCACTTCCTAATGTCTCTTGGCCTTCCTTATTTACTAAATTACAATAATACAATCTCACCCAATCCCTTAGGATTAGGTGTCAACAGTGCATTTTTTAAAACTGACCCTAGATCCAAGGGCGGGTATTGCGCCACTTGGCCCATTTTGATCAGCTCATGGGGTCACCAGGAAATTAAACCATTCAACAATTTGCACCTGAACCGACGCGAATCTCATTGGCGCGGGGTGAATTTGTCGCTCCACGTTGCCGAAATTGTCAAAATATGTAGGATGGATTGCAGGTGTGTGTAGATTGTAGGACAATTAGCAGGAAAAAAAGAAGAAGAAGAAGAAGAAGAAGTTCTAGACCATAAATTAGTTATTTTTTTACCAAATTGAGTGCAGAAAGAGCTCAACTAGGGGTTTTTTACTGTTATGGGGCCATTAGAGACAATATTTTTGCATTATGAGCATTTAAAACCTATGTAAACACGTTTTGAGCACATATTGAAAGAGGCCCAACATTGGAAGCTGGACCAAGAGATGTAGCCCAGGAGGGGTGAACTCCTTCATCATTTTGTTGTCTTGTGTTTCTGTTATGGTATTAATTTCCTTATATTATGTTGTAAAACTGAGATTAAAAAATTAATTTATGTGTTATGGCAACTTGTTTAATTCCATAAAAAAACATAAAATTTCACTTGAAAACTTTCATCAAACCTTCAAGTTTTCTAATACAGATCAAGAGGATTGGTTGTTGAACTGTCATATGTTCATGAAAAGAGGCTAAGGCATAAGTCAACAGTGCAAACAAGCAATGTAGCTTCACCTTGAATTGAAGAAAGGGCACTCGAAATTTACGGTTAGTCGAGGGTCAAGTTGAGTCAATGAGTCACACTTTGTGCATAGCTAAAAAGGTGCAAATTTTCTTGATGCGAACCCGACCTCGTATCCGAGCATAGCTTTTCTTAGAACCCACATGACCCATTCCTTGCCCAAAAGGTGCTTCCTTCATTACTTTCTCAGGTCGCTTTACGGGATTATAAAACAAAAAACAAAAAAAACAAAAAACAAAAAAAAGAAGAAGAAGTTCTAGACCATAAATTAGTTATTTTTTTACCAAATTTAGTGTAGAAAGGGCCCAACTAGGGGTTTTTTACTGTTATGATGCCATTAGAGACAATATTTTTGCATTATGAGCATTTAAAATCTATGTAAACACGTTTTGAGCACATATTGAAAGAGGCCCAACATTGGAAGCTGGACCAAGAGATGTAGCCCAGGAGGGGTGAAATCCTTCATCATTTTGTTGTCTTGTGTTTCTGTTATGGTATTAATTTCTTTATATTATGTTGTAAAACTGAGATTAAAAAATTAATTTATGTGTTATGGCAACTTGTTTAATTCCATAAAAAAACATAAAATTTCACTTGAAAACTTTCATCAAACCTTCAAGTTTTCTAATACAGATCAAGAGGATTGGTTGTTGCACTATCATATGTTCATGAAAAGAGGCTAAGGCATAAGTCAACAGTGCAGACAAGCAATGTAGCTTCACCTTGAATTGAAGAAAGGGCACTTGAAATTTACGGTTAGTCGAGGGTTAAGTTGAGTCAATGAGTCACACTTTGTGCATAGCTAAAAAGGTGCAAATTTTCTTGATGCGAACCCGACCTCATATCCGAGCATAGCTTTTCTTAGAACCCACATGACCCATTCCTTGCCCAAAAGGTGCTTCCTTCATTACTTTCTCAGGTCGCTTTACGGGATTATAAAACAAAAAACAAAAAAAGAAGAAGTTCTAGACCATAAATTAGTTATTTTTTTACCAAATTGAGTGCAGAAAGAGCCCAACTAGGGGTTTTTTACTGTTATGGGGCCATTAGAGACAATATTTTTGCATTATGAGCATTTGAAATCTATGTAAACACGTTTTGAGCACATATTGAAAGAGGCCCAACATTGGAAGCTGGACCAAGAGATGTAGCCCAGGAGGGGTGAACTCCTTCATCATTTTGTTGTCTTGTGTTTCTGTTATGGTATTAATTTCTTTATATTATGTTGTAAAACTGAGATTAAAAAATTAATTTATGTGTTATGGCAACTTGTTTAATTCCATAAAAAACATAAAATTTCACTTGAAAACTTTCATCAAACCTTCAAGTTTTCTAATACAGATCAAGAGGATTGGTTGTTGCACTGTCATATGTTCATGAAAAGAGGCTAAGGCATAAGTCAACAATGCAGACAAGCAATGTAGCTTCACCTTGAATTGAAGAAAGGGCACTCGAAATTTACGGTTAGTCGAGGGTCAAGTTGAGTCAATGAGTCACACTTTGTGCATAGCTAAAAAGGTGCAAATTTTCTTGATGCGAACCTGACCTCATATCCGAGCATAGCTTTTCTTAGAACCCACATGACCCATTCCTTGCCCAAAAGGTGCTTCCTTCATTACTTTCTCAGTTCGCTTTACGGGATTATAAATCCCTTTAAACAAATTACATTGGGAGGGTTTATCAGGTAGGTTAGGCCAACTCTACGTGAATATGGCCAATAATTGTTTTCAATTCAAGCCTCTGCAGCAAGACCTCCTTAGTCCTCCTTAATCCATAGGATCAGGCCTATGTGATATCGTCCTCTCTATTAGCCTCTTTTTCCTTCTTACTTCTGAACTTTACTTCAACACTTACAACTCTATCTTCATTACAATCGACGTGTAGTCGATGCCATATAGTCCTCAGAACCAAACATTATACACTACGCGTATATGGCTTGATATCCTGCATAAACACATAGTAGAAGGATTTTAAATAGTGTTGACATGTCTCAAAATTTAAAGCCCGACATCTATCTTGGGTGTTCCAATTTTCCTTTGTCGAGTTAGGCAGTGACCGAGTGGGCTCCACCTGCTCCATTCCAAACAAACGGTAAACTTTGGTGCACCATATTCGAACTTTCGGGTGGTCTATCTCCGGCCCGCCTTTCTGTTGTTCCATATAAACTCCACCAACACATAATTGGGGTCCCACTCTTCCTCTTGACCAACACTTTTGGTCTGCTTCTATTATCTTGATGCTTTATAGTTGTTGTTGGTATGGAACCTCCGGCGTTTTCCCTCCAGGCAGTCCCCATTTTCCATGTTCACCCTGTTGTGGCTCATTTGCATTTACTTTTGAAATATTTCTCAAAACACCAAAAAAATCATATATTTTAGAAAATGTAAAAATTTGTACATACTGAAAAATAATTTTAGATTTATATGTTGGTGTATTAACATTATGTGTGGATATGTGAAGGCGGGTCGAGTCGTTCTTATTTGTGTGCAGAACAGTTCAAGAGTCGGGCTGATCGATGTGTTCAAAACATTACATGCCAGGGTTGAATCAGATGTCCCCACCTCCACTTGCCACATCATCCCTACCTTTATCGCACGTCTCACATCACAAGCTCAGGAGGAATGGCACTCATGAATATGTTATGAATGTCAAAATGTGAAGTGCAACAAGGGTCAAACGCGATGCAGCTCAGAACTATGATTTAATATATTCCAATCGCACATCGCACATCGCAAGCTCAGGAGGAATGGCGCTCATGAATATGTTATGAATTTCGAAATGCGAAATACGACAAGGTTTTATATCGCCGATTGTGATTTTCGATCGGCCCCACCTCCACTTGCCACATCATCCCTACCTTTATCGCACATCGCAAGCTCACGAGGAATGGCACTCATGAATATGTTATGAATGTCGAAATGCAAAGTGCGACAAGGGTCGGATGCAATGCAGCTCAGAACTATGATTTAATATATTCCAATCACACATCGCACATCACAAGCTGAAGAGGAATGGCGCTCATGGATATGTTATGAATTCCGAAATGCGAAATTCCACAAGGTTTTATATTGCCGATTGCAATTTGCGATCAGCCCCACCTCCACTTTCCACATCATCCCTACCTTTATCGCACATCGCAAGCTCAGGAGGAATGGCGCTCATGAATATGTTATGAATGCCAAAATGCGAAATGCGATAAAGGGACGGACACGATAGTTTTCAAAGGAAATTTTGAATTTATTTAAAGTCCAGGATTATGTGCAGTTGCGTTGTTTTATGAAGAAATGTGAACGCAAGCAGTGGACACAGGTAAGTGACCCATCGCAGAGCAAAGGAGAAGAGGAGACAGAACGCGCGGGCATGAGCAGAAGAAGCAGATTCGGGCAGAAGGAGACATGGTAACATTGTTTGAAACGTAGAGGCATAGGCAGAGTTGGGGAAAAGGAGCATTTGGTGGCACTGTTAGAAATGAAATCGCTGGGTCAAGTCAAGCAAAGATGTGTTATTGTAGACCTGTTCAAATACCACATTAGAAACAAAAAACACATGATAGCAAGCATAAAAGACAAATATTTAACTCTAGAAGAAACGCAGGGCAAGGATGTCCAGTCTGTCAGGGAGACACATCAACACTTTAGGGAGACGCATCAGCAACAAACCAGATTAAGAAAAAAGAATAATATTTAAAGTTTTAATTTATTTTCTTTCTTTGTTAATATCAAAGCTATATTGATGTCCTTAATTGCAATGTAAGAAGTAGTTTTAACAGTTTAGGAAGTTGAAGTAGTTTCAATAAGTTCTAGCAATTACAAATTATTTTTGATGTATTTAAGCAAGATAGAAAGAAAGAAGAGGGGTTTCAAGTTTTGGACCTCTGGAAGACTAAAACTTTGGTACTTACTTTTCTGAGGAAATAATGAAAGAAGCATCAAGTTTCCTGCAACTCTTGATGGTAATTCGTTTTTCTTGTGTCATTTTGTGTTCCTTCTTCCTAGAATGAAGTGAAGTAAAGTAGTTGTCGGTCTCTTAATTACATCTGTGAGTAAGAGTTAAATAACCTTAATTTTTTCTCCTTCACTCCAACTCCTCTCCCTTCTCAAATTCTCTCTAGAACTTAAAAGTAATATATTTTTTGTTTACAACATATTATTTTGAGTTTCCTCTCTCTCCATAAATTCATTCTGAAATTTAAAGTGATAGATTATGTGTTACAGCATATCATTTTGAGTTCCTTTTATAGTTTTTCTTTTCCATTCAGATATCAGCAGTTAATGGCATTGTAGAGTATTTCATTATACCAGATTATTAAGGGTTCTAAATAATTAGTTTCCAAAGGGATTGAACGAATACCACCTGATATAATTACTTTTGTGACACATTTTTTAAAAATGTCTTAAGCATTGATTCCTTTCCACAGCCATGGAATTGTCTCTTAAGATACAACACACCCGACGTTGAGTCAACTCAACACTCCTTCTTTAGGGTTACAAACAATTCCTCTATGTTATTATCTCCAGGATGATGTGTCCCAACACTTCCTTCCTGGTCATGTAGATTTGGGGTTCTAAATAGTTCCTCTGGGAATTCTCTTCAGGGATGATGTAACTAAAGTTTTGGGCCCCAAATCCACTTGCCTTGTTCTTATTACCTTTCCATTATTGACTTGGCCCACACGCCACATTTGCTTGATGCTTAGTCAGCCTGACACTCCATTATAAACTATTTCTTTTCCTTCCAGGATTAATACCTCCGACCCAGAGCTGAAAATTACCGTCTCCTAACACTGTCTATTGATGTTCCCAAATGTTGTTACATGATGATCTTCCACCAAATTAATAAATTGAATAAGTGTTGGCCTTTCCTTTTGTGCTCTGTGACACACTTCCACTATCCACTCCAATTTCGCTCCTCTTCTGACTTTTTATTCTTATTATTAATGGATCATTGATCCTTCATCGATCAACGATCAACGTCTATCTCTCTTGAGCTTTGATTCAAGAAATCATTCTAGTTCTCGTCCTTCCTACCATAGGGTTCCTTTGTTTCTCTATTCAATATGGCTCTATTATGCTCCCTTTGTGCACTCTTCCTAAATACTACTCTCTCTTCTTAATTAAGTAACATGCTTCCATCGCACCCTTCATCCTTGTAAGGTGGAAAATCCCTCCTGAGGTTGGATCAATTTTATCCTACAGTCACTATTGGTTTCCACAATATATATATATATATATATTGGTTGCAACACAGAAACAGACAATAATTCCAAGCACATAGAATACTCAACATAGTGCTACTTTATTCAAAGAACCAAAAAATTTACAAAGGCCCTCTCAACCTGATTTACAATAAGCCCTCTCTCATCCTATGACCTACCCACGACCCTCCTGGCCTTCGAATCCTCTCGTATCTCCTCTACTTGTACCTCTTTTTCCTCTATATGTCTAATTACATTTTTATACAAACTAGGATACTAAACAACTTATGGTCTAGATCCAAAAGTCCTTCAAAAAATCCCTATTCTAAGACTTTAGATCCACTTTATCCTATAAGAGATATAAATAACCTATGATCTATCTAATTCTCTCAATATTCTCTAGATCTATCTCTTTAAGAGTAGACCTGATTACATTAATCCTCACTTTAATAATTTGTATACAATTTATTTAAAACTTAGGAAGCCTATACATTAAAAATAATGTCACGCACTCACACACACTTAGGGAACCAACTCCCTTGGTAAATGAAAGACCCCCTAGCCTAATCAAAATACATTTTGACTTGGGGTAAGATGCTCCTGCACCATACTTCTAAGGTTCAAAATATTCATGGTGTCATGACCATGTGTATGATAATGAAGTCCTCCTCCATCCCAAACTTTAGTTTGTAGCTGATATTTTTCCCTATTGTGTTGATGTTGTGTTGTTGTCCCTTGTTCTCCTGGTTTTCATATTTTGTGTCATAGTTGTCCACTAGATTTTCTATTGCACAACCCTTCAGTCAGGTACACCTATTTACAGGTTGTCCTCCTCTTTTTGATGTATCTCCTCTTGGATGTTTTCTCCATCAACATCCTCACTTCTTCTATCACTTCATCAACCTCTGCTTTCATTTGAATTCCTCTGCTATCACTATCCTCAAGTTTCTGCATATCCTCATCTTTCTCAAGAGTTATAAAACTCTTCTTAAACTTTGACTTCCTTCCTTCCTTTTCAGTCTGTTGTTCACATTTTTTAATTTGTTCCTTATTGTTTCTAAACATGATTTCCTCTTCCTATAATTTTGCTTTTGTAATCTGAATTTGCATTTTTTGGCTCTCTATTGTTTCTAAACATGATTTCCTCTTCCTCTAATTTTTCTTTTGTAATCTGAATTTACAGTTTTTGGCTCTCTATGCTTTGTTACAAGAAATCTAATTCTTTCAACAATTCAAAATCACTTTGAATTGTTTCCATGTCCTCCATGCTTAAATCCTTTGCCATCCACTCCTCTTCAACTTTACCCGTGTCTTCTTCCTCAGGCATGAGACTTGAAATCTCTTTGAGCATATCTTCATAAAATAATTCCTCATCCTTAATGGTTGCTTCATCTACAATACTTGCATTATATTTCTGGAATGATATTAGTTCATTCTCTGATGCTACTCCATCTTTTATTCCTGTATAACATTGTCGCTTCATCCTCCAAGAAGTAAATGATGTAATCTCATCCTCTTATAGATAAAAAGATTAAGGATAGTTTTTACTCAATTTCCCTTGGCATACCACCTCTCGATCGACTCTGACCTCTTCAAAGTTGTCGAATATACACTCACACAACCTTTCCATCTCAATCATCCCCTCCAAAAGTCTCATCTCCTGCATAAACACATCAGCTAGGTGTTGATGATTATATGCCAAACTTGAAAATACACACAAATTGTTAGTTTTAAAAATATAATCCTCCTCCATCAAGGATTCAACTATCTCTTATTCCTCTTGCAGATTGTCTATGAATTCTTCTTCAATTTCTATGGCTTCTTCTGTACCAAAGAACGCATCTCTTTCCATGTTAGCCGCTCTGAGTTCCATCTTCAGTTTGTAGTATTTCCTTTATTTTAACTTCCTTTGCAAAGAATGCCATCTTACCTCCTTCTTCCTCATCCTCCAGCCATAGCATCCCCACTCCGCAAGCTACTGCTTCAACTTATCCAAATATGTCCTTAACTCACCCAATTCTCTCATTTTCTTTTCTTCACTCATTCTATTCTTCATGGCTGTTGCTTTGGCATGCTCTTTCCTCTCATTGTAACTTCCTCTTAAACCTTCTAAATGACTATCCATAGCCATTTTCACCACTCCTCTTTGTGAATTATTTTCATTCATGTGTGAGTTTCAAGAAACCTATCTTTCTCTTGTAACAAGTTTTTTACTTGCTACCAAAACCAATCTCTCCTCTTGGCTTCTTCTCTTCCTCTAGACAGTTCTACCCACACTCACTGTGGAACTACATTGCAACTTCTACCCAACCTCTTCTTGTTGGAAATTGTCTCCTTCTCTTGGTTACTGCAATATAACCTTTCCTCTTATTCTAGAGCACTTCTGCTTCTTAGCTTCCTAATTTTTCTAGCTTTCTGCAAATTTAACTGCTCACTTCTCTTCTTAGGAACTTTGCAATATCCTTCAACATATCATCTATTGTTGTTGGGTTATGTCACAATTCTTGTTTGAATTATTTGGTTGCTACTTATTTATTGTTCATTATAGCTTTGATACTATAATGGTTGCATCTCCTTCCTGTCACTACTCCTTATTGTATGGTTGTCGCTCCTGCAAACATACTTCAAAGAAAAACATTATGAAAACTGTATAAGATTTATGTGAAGATCTCATATCCAAAGTCTCCTTTTTTGGTCCACTCCTCTTCTGAACCAATTATTCTCCTAAACACTTATGATTGGTGTTCATTCCTCCTCAAGAGTACATTAACCATTTTCCTTCCTCTTCTTTTACCAAATTGTTGGTAAGCTTCCCAAGAGTTGTCGTTCCTTGCAAAATTACCTCATTGACTCCTTCAAATTTGATCATGTCATTACACCTCACTCCATTGTCTAACCATTCTTCCTCAACAATTTTCATTCATAGCATAACGCTCTGATACCACTTTATGCAAACTCGGCCACGTATCCAAGCACAAATTCGCTTCGAACCCACATGGCATAGTCCTTGCCCAAAATATGCTTCCTTCATTACCTGCTCAGGTCGCTTTACAGGATTATAAATCCCTTTAAACAAATTACAATGGGAGGATCCAATAGGGTGGCTAGGCCAACTCTACGCAAGTATGGCCAGGAACTGTTTTCAATTCAAGCCTCTACAGCAGGACCTCCGTGGCCCTCCTTAATCTTTAGGATCAGACCTACGTGACATAATCATGTCTACTATACTCCCATTCCTTATTACTCCAAAACTCTATTTCAATGCTTTAAAATGTATCTTCATTACAATTGACGCACATTCAATGCCACATAACCCTCAGAACCAAGCGCTAAGACTTATCTATATACACTATGTGTATATGGCTTAGGATTAATATCTCACATAAACACACAGTGGAATGATTTCAAATAATGCTGACATGTCCCGAACTTTAAAGCCTGACACCTAGCTTGGGCGTCCCAATTTTCCTTTATCAGGTTATGCAGCAGTCGGATGGGATCCACCTGCTCCATTATGTGAAAATTCGGTGACCTGAATCCTATTGCAACAACTGGAATAATTCGTAATTGTTAAATTAATTTTTAAAAATTTATTTACTCTTTGCTATAGGAAACATTGAATCAATCACATTTCAACCTACACAAATAAACTATGGAAGAAATAAACGCTGGAAGAAATTCTAGCACACACCCATAAATTTACACAATTATTTTTGGACCAATGTCCCGGAAAAACCCATCTTGGGAAAACTAGTGCAGCAGCTGAGGGTTTTATTATTATGCAGCAATGAAATATTCGAAGTACAACTAGATGTCAAAAATAGCAATCCTAGAGAGAAAAAACTAGTAAGAAAAAATCTAGTGAGGAATTTCCTCACTCCACAAGAAAAGTTGGGCTCTGGCCTTAGCACAAATTAAGTCATCCAAACTACCTCTACGTAGTCACTGTGTAACATTAGCTTAGTCACTTCTGCACTAAGCTCGGAACAACTTCTCCTCAATCCGTCTGGTCATATGTTGTCTCGGAAAATGTCTCTCCTAGCCTATGGAACCTCTTCCCAACTTATCGCACTGACACTCTGCTTCTCCCCTACAAATTCGAAATTGCCTCTAGAGGCTACTGCATTGCTCTGCGTTAGCCTCACTGCAGCTCCTCTGCCTTTCTACAAATGCACTCACCAAAACTGGAATCCTTCCTCCAGCTTCACTATCCATGCCCCTCTCTTACAACTTCGATCTCACTAACTCTCTCTATGGAAAATGATAGCTGCTACTATGGAAATCGATCTACCAATGAAAATGAACTGCTGAAGTGTCTTCTCCATCACTAGATCGAGCTTCTCTTATAATCCTTTGTTGAGACTTCAACGACCAAGATTAAATCTTAATCGATGGCGAGGATTAACTTGAAGTCGATCCGTGTGAGTTTTTAGAATATTCACACCTAGACTTAATTAATTCTGATTAATTAGTAATATTCCCTAAGTTTAGACTTAGGAAATATTCAAAAACCAACTAATAATATAATTAAGTCATTTCTAGGCGTAATTTCTAGAAATTATTTATGGGTTTTGGATATCTTATGTTTAATAGCCTCTCCATAAAATTTTGTGGGTATAACACAGCCAATGCTACAAAAAACTAACACATTCCAACCTGACGATGAACTTTGGTGCACCATATTCGAACTTGTAAGCGGTCTATCTCCGGCTCGCCTTTCTGTTGTGATGTATTAACTCAAACAAAACATATTTGGGGTCCCACTCTCCCTCTTGAACAACACTTCCATCCCAATTCTATTAGCCCGATGCTTTATAGTTGCTACTGGTATGGAACCTCTAGTGTTTTCCCTCCGGGCGATCCCCACTTGCCACGACCGCCCAATGCTAAGTCGACCCGAAACTCCCTCTTTGGGGTTCCAAACAATTACTCTAGGCTATTATCTATGGTATGACATGTCTTGATGCTTCCTTCCCAGTCGCGTAGACTTAGGGTTCTGAATAGTACCTCTGGGAATTCTCTTCCAGGATGACGTAACTAAAGGTGTAGGCCCCAACTCCACTTGCCTTGTTCTTATTTCCTTTCTTTTTTCAACTTGGCCCACACACCACATTTTCCCGATGCTCAATCGACAAAGCACTCCCTTATACACTCTTCCTTTGCCTTTCGGGATTAAGACCTCTAACCCAAAGCTGTCAATTACCGTCTCCCAACAATGTCTGTTGTCACTCCCCGATGCTATTACATGATGATATTCCTCCAAATTGAAAAAGTGACCAAGTGTTGGCCTTTCCTTTTGTGCTCTACGACACACTTCCACTATCCACTATGATTTCGCTCCTATTTTGGATTTTGTTTCTTCTTGTTAATGGTTCATTGATCCTCCATCAATCAATGATCAACATCTATCTCTCCTGAGCTTTGCTTTGGTGAACTAGTCAAGTTCCCACCCTTCCTTCCATAGTGTTCCTATGTTTCTCTATTCAATTTGGCTCTATCGTGCTCCCTTGGTGCACTCTTCCTCAATATTCCTCTTACTTCTTATTTAACGAACATGCTTCTGCTATGCGCTTCCTTCCTATAAGGTGGTGAATCCCTCCTTATATTGCATCAATTCGATCATGCATTCATTGTTGGTTTCCACAACTATATATATATATATATATATATGCACTCAAAATACTCAACAAAGTGCTACTTTATTCAATTAACCAACAAAATTACAAAGGCCCTCTCAACCTGATTTTCAATAACCCCTCTCTTAGCCTATGTCCTTCCTGGCCTTTGAATCCTCTTGGATCTCCTCTATTCATACCTCTCTTTTCTCTATCTATCTAATTACATTTGTATACAAACTAGGATATTAAACAACTTCAGGTCTATATCCACAATTCCTTCTACAAATCCCTATTCTAGGACTTTAGATCCACTTTATCCTCTAAGAGATCTAACTAACATATAATCTCTCTAACTCTCTCAATATTCTTGATATCTCCCTCTTTAAGAGTAGAATTGATTACACTAATCATCACTTTAATCATTTATATACAATTTATTTAAAATTTAGGAAAATACATTAAAAATAATGCCACACACCCTCACACACTTAGGGAACCAACTCCCTTGGTAAATGAAAGACCCCATAGCCTAATCAAAATACATTTTGACTTGGGGTAAGATGCTCCTTCATCATTTCAACTATGAGTGCTCAACAACCCACATGGGGTCCATCAGGGATATACCAAAATTGTTGGGCCACCCATTTTATATGAGGTTATCAACTAACATTGTTGCGACTTGTTTGTTACTTACATGTATAAAGATGTTGACATAGGGAAGGGGTCCCTAAAGAGCGTGGCACATATTCTTTATTGTTTCCCTATACCGAAGTTATGAAGGCGTTGTTCAATTATATGTTTTAATCTTATTGATGGTTGGCCTAGAATAAGTTTTTGATTGACTATCAGCATTGAGCTTTTTTCGGCAAGGATTAGGGTCTCAACTAATCATGTTAAGTCAACTGGACTTGTTAAGTTGGCTAGTCATGTTAAGTTGATTGGATCTATTAATTCGGATAATCGTGTTAAGTCGAATGCTTGTGTCAGGTCGGCTAGTCGTTTTAATTCGACTGCTTGTGTCAGGTCAGCTATTCGTGTTGAGTCGACTGCTTGTGTTAGGTTGCATAGTTGTGGTAAGTTTACTAGTTGGGTCATTTCGACTAATATTGTCTAGTCATGATAAATCGACTGGTTGGGTCGTTTCAACTGATTCTGTCTAGTCGTGTAAAGTCAACTGGTTGGGTTATTTTCACTGGTTCTGTCATGTTGACTAGTTGTGTTTGGTCAACTAGTTGGGTTATGTTGAAAATCCCTTGACTAACTGTGTATGGTAGTATATTCTGAAGTTAAATCTACAAGCTTTGGAGAAGTTGGAATTTTATAACCCCCATTACCATAATGAGACCATGGAGGTCAGGTTAGGATAGAGTAACATTTCTCATTAGGGTTTATACAATTGTTTTTTTGGACTTGCAATTTTGGGCTCTTTATAATTCCCTTATTATTAAGCATTGGTCCATGAAGATGGATTACAAGGAGGCTCAAGAACTTTATAGAGTGCGTTGCAAACATGAGGAATATATCAATTGCATCATAACCTCAATTTTTTGTAGTAACCACCAAAATTCATGAAAATGAACACCATGAATGCATCTCTCATAATTCTTTGGTCATGAATACCATGGTTCAGTAAAAACAAAAAGATCCAAATGTTTGAAGTAGAATTTTCTATGCCAAAAAACATGGTTTGCAATCTTTGTTGGAAATATTGAGAGGGGGGGTGAATCAGTATTCCTTTCAATTAGAGCATTAGTTAATCTTCAATTATTATCAGTGTTTGTACAATGATTGAAGTAAAAAAAAGGAACACAAATGCACACAGTTTTTAAGGTGTAAACCCACTCCGGGACAAAAACCACCTAATGCTTTTCTAATAATTCTTTAATATTCAACTCCAATTGAAAATAAAGCTCCAACTTCCTAGAATCTAGAAAAGCATTCTTCTTCAACTCCCACTGGATGGACGCTCCAATGCCCGAGATTCTTCAATAGTCAACTGAATGGATTCCCCAACACCCAATGAGCTACAACTCACCCTAGCATCACACTACCACCCTATAGAAGAATAAAACAAGAATGGACTCTCGTACCAGGGAAAATGGTCCACTTTACAATGATATAGAATGATGTAGAAAAAGAAGACAGACTAGACCATAACTCCAATTATGACACAACCACCTAATGATGATCCTAGACCTCCCAACACTACCTCTTCAACTCTTGGCAGATATACACTTGTACAATTTTTACAATGATGCATTTACAATGACTTAGTACAATGATACCTTACAATGACTGTATATTGTGCTGCCCACTTGAAGACTTCATGTGGTGAACTTATTGCTATTTTTATACACCTTGGTTATTGTTCTTGTCATGCCACCCCTTGCTGCACCTTTCTTTGCTTTGATACCCTAGAAAGTTTGGTCCTTTCCAGCCCTTCGCAACACATGATCTAGCTTTTTCTTGTCTTCTAGGAGCTCAATATTGAATCTGGTGTATCTCTGCTATTTCAGATCCCAAATATGTGATTTTCAGCCCTGTAGTAGACCTTTGAGTCTTATTTCCAATGCCATAGGTCTGACCCAATTTTGATTCTTCAAGAGAGAGTTATGCTCAATCTCTCATAATGGCCTAATTATGGACTAGTTCAGTAGAGAAAACTTGTACGGCATGCCACATGTCATTGTTTCTTCATTAGGCTCTGAAATTGATATAACAAAAACTACAGCCTGTGCACTATCTGTCAATTTTTATAGAATCCCAATCCGATACTCAGAGAGGGAGTTATGACGATTCCCCCAAGGTCACTTATTTGAGATGAATTTCAGGAGCCTGCACAAACACTGACTTCCACAGATCATATCTCCGAAAATATTGCGCACCTTGATCTAAAATTTTCACAGGAGTTTCCTCTGGATTTTGGCTTCGCCTCATAAAAGTTTCTGTTTTGAACCTTCGTAGAAAAAAATTTAGAGTGAAAATTCGACGATAACCTGTTTCAGATTGTGAAATCCCTACAGAAGGAGGATATGAGGATCACAATTTATATAAATGTGTAGGTTGAGAGGGGCTTCAACAAGTGAACATGTTAGGGATTTTAGGAGCTTAAAAATTATTAATTATTGACTTTTCAATGACCCATACCACAACCCCATGGGATTTCAGCCCACTAACTAGGGTTACAAACTGCAAACATGAATATTTCTCAAACCGTGAAGAATTACGTGATGTGCCAAATATCAACAGAAACATCTCGACAAGTAGAAACCATCAAAAGAATTCTTGACCCATAATATAGTTTTGTAGGTCAAAATTCCCATGCAATATTGGGGTAGCCCCTGGTGCTTCTTAGGTTGACATCAATGACAACTGTTGATCAACAATCTCCCCCAATGGCATTGATGGAAACACAAGTATTCCCCCTGCAATCATGACACCTATTCCTACAACATTCTCTCCCCCTTTGACATCAATGGCAAAGGGTAACTCCCCCTGACACACAACCATCATGTGGACCTATACACACTTCGACTCCCCTTTTATATTATGAATAAGTAAAATCTAATGAGAACTTGGGAGAATCCCAAGCTTATGGTGAAGATATTTAAATGCTTCACGAGGCAAAGGTTTAGTGAAGATATCAGCGATTTGTTCTTTTGTACCAACATACTCAAGTTTGATATTCTTTTCAGCAACTTGTTCTCTAACAAAACGATATTTGATCGGAATGTGTTTTGTTTTTTAATGCATGACATGATTCTTGGAGATACTGATGGCATTGGTGTTGTCATATAATAAGGGAATAGGCTCACTGAATTTTACTTGAATATCTTGCAAAGTTTGTTTCATCCAAAGGACTTGAGTACAACATGATGTCGCTGCAATGTATTCTGCTTCCGCTGTAGATAACGAGATTGAGGTTTGATTTTTTATCAACCATGATACGAGACAACCACCTAGATAGAATGTTGCTCCACTAGTACACTTATGATCATCAACGCTTCCTGCACAATCTGCATCTGTAAAGGCTTGAATAATGAGATTGTTACCCTTGGGATACCACGAGCCATATTCTTTTGTACCCTTTAGATATCGAAGAATTCTTTTGACAACAATAATATGTGATTATTTTGGTGCTGCTTGGAATATTGCTACTTGTCCAAATTCTTGCATAACATCTGGCCAGGAGGCTATTACATATAGAAGACTACCAATCGTAGATCTGTACAACCTCTGATCCACATCCTTAGATGAGTCGTATATGCTCAATTTTCAACCTGTTACCATCGAAGTAAGGACGGGTTTTCAATCTTCCATTTTGAATTTCTTGAGCATTTCCTTGATGTACTTGGCTTGACATATAAATATTCCTTTCACTTGCTAAGATATTTGAAGCCCTAAGAAGTATTTCAGCTCACCAAGTAAATACATCTCGAACTCACTTTGCATATTTGTAGAAAATTTCTTACTTAGTTGATCATCATTGCTGCCAAATATTATATCATCCACATATACCTCAACGATTGTTAAATTACATTTATCTATTTGTACATAAAGATTGCTATCAACTGTATCTTTCTTGAACCCTTGTTGACATAGATATCCATCAAGACGAGCATACCATGCTCTGGGAGCCTACTTGAGACCATATAGATCCTTCTTTAACCTGCAAACATAGTCTTCTTTTTCTGATAGTAGAAAGCCTTCAGGTTGTTCGATGTAAACTTCTTCTTCTAATTCTCCATTCAAAAATGTTGAATTAACATCCATTTGGTAGAATTTGATTTTTCTTGAACATGCATAGGCGAGAAACATTTGGATGGCTTCCATTCTGGCAACTGGTGCAAATGTTTCATCGAAATCAATTCCTTCCACTTGTGCATAGCCTTTGCAAACCAATCTCGCTTTGTTTTTGGTAACATGTCCATCTTCATTCAATTTGTTCCTGAACACCCATTTAGTCCCAATGACATTTTTATCTTTTGGTCGTGGAACTAATTCCCAGGTGTTATTATTCTCGATTTGATCCAATTATTCATTCATAGCAGCTACCCAATGTTCATTCTGGTTGGCTTCCTTAAAACTACTAGGCTCAAAGGTTGCTAGAAAAGAAATGTGAGCTTGTTGTGATGAACGAAGTTTTCGACCTTCATTTATGTCACCAATGATTGGATTTGATGGATGGTTCTTTTGAATCCATCCTTTTGTTCTCTTTGGAGGAGCTTCTTGTTGTTGTTCTAGTGTATCTTGATGATCGTTATTTACTTCTTCCTGGTTGATAGTTGCTCCTTGTTCTAGAATTTTATCTGTGTCTTTTTCAGCCTCTATCTCAAGTTTCAAAGATTCTAGATCCTCATCATTATTCATTAGAACACCATCTTCGTCAAATGTAACATTTATGCTCTCCACTATCTGTTTTCGTCTTATATTATAACATTTATAAGCCTTTTTTTTTTGTGAGTAACCAACAAAGATACCTTCATCAACACATGATTCAAACTTACCCAAATTTTGATCTTCTCTTTTGATATAACATTTGCTTCTGAAGATTCTGAAATATTTTACATTAGTTGGTTTTTCTTTCCATAATTCATATGGGGTCTTATTGCAATTATTTCTGAGAAAACTTTAGTTGATAATGAAGACTACCATATCAATTGCTTGAACCCATAATTTTCATCCAATTTTGAGTCCTTAAACATTGTTCTACCCATTTCCTGTACATTTATGTTCTTTATTTTAGCAACTCCATTTTGCTGAGGTGTTCGTGTTGTTGAAAATTGTCTTTTTATTCCATTTTCGTCACAGTATTGCTAAAATAATTTGGAAGTGAATTCTTCGCCATTATCTGATCTTAGACACTTTATTTTCAAATCAATTTCATCTTCGACCAACTCCTTGTAGATCTTAAAGCACTCAAATGCTTTAGATTTTTTCTTTAGGAAACTGAATGTTGTCATCCTAGTATAGTAATATATCATTAACATGAAATCTCCTTCTCCATCTAAGCCTTTTGTTCTCACATGACCACATAGATCAGTATGTATCAATTCCAATGGATGTGATGCAAAGTGTTCTTTTGTTTTAAATTGGAATTTTGTCTGCTTGCCGTGCTGACAGGCCTCACATAGTGTGTTGGAAGGTTTTGAGATTTTCGGCATCTCTTGTACTGCTTCCTTTTTTCTTATCCTGACAAGATTTTCAAAGTTTATGTGACCCATTCGTTTGTGCCATAACCAGCTTTCATCTTCTTTAGCTAGTATACATGCTTTAGTTGCTTCATCCAGAACATATATGTCGTTTGGAGCTCGACTTGCTGTAGCCACAATTTTACCATACCTGTCTTTCCCGATTTCACATTTTGTGGAGTTGAATAGCATTATGTGCCCTTGATCACACATTTCTCTAGCACTGAGTAGATTGTGATTCATGTTTTCAACCAACAGAACATTCTTGGCTATAACATCTTTGCTTCCAAGAGTGACGGTACCTGATCCTATAACATTTGAAGATCCATCATTTCCCAAGGATACGGTTCCATCCTTCTTCTCTTTCAGAGATACAAATTTCATTCTATCTCTATTCATGTGCATTGAGAAACTTTTGTCAACATACCACACATCTTTATTGTTTTGAGCCTTGAGAGCGAGAGCATAATTATTTGCCTTCTTCTTCTTCCATGTTCGTTCATTCTGTGGATTCAAAGATTCTTCTGGAGGATTTTCAAGTCTGCAGTCTCTGGCTATGTGTCCAAATTTCTGACATTTGTAACATTCCATATTATTTCTTAAATGTTCAAATCTATTGATGTTTTGTTGAGCCCTAGGAGGTTCATATTTTAAGGATCTCCTGGAATTCTATTGGTTCCTAGGGTACGTGCGACATTCTACAGCTTTATGACCAAATTTTCCACATGAATAACAATAGCCATGAAAAATTTGTTGGTACCTAGATGGAAATCTTCGTCGAGGAATCGTCTTCCAAGAATGTTCTTGCGAATCTTGTCTAATGAAGTCTACATGCATGTCAGATCTCATAGGTTCATTGTATTTTGTTGTAGAAGGTCATGCTTCTTCTTCTTTGTAACTGAGGCCAATTCTGTCATTGTAAGATCATTGATTGTTGATGAGTTATTCCAATGCCCTTGAGCTATTGGCATAATTTTGGACAGTTTTTCCCTTATTCACTCCCTTACGGTGTGAGACTAATTCAGCTTCTAATGCTTCCCTTTATTGGTTGCTTTCTTCCAACTTCTTTTCAAGTGACTCTTCAATACATTTGTGTTCTTCAATTTCAATTATGAGACCTTCAACTTGTTCTTCAAGAGTATTGGAATGGATTTTCTCAACCTTGAGCTCTTTTATAAGCCTGATTGCCTCCTTATAAAATTCTTATATGTTCAACCCTTCTTCTTCGTTGTTTGATACCTCTTGTTTATTGTGCTTGGCCAACAATACTCTCTCATTGGCTTCTTCTTCGCTATCACTATCTTCATCGGATGACAAGTTATCTTCTTTAGAGAGAAAGTTCCTTTTGGATCCTTTCCTTTTTCTTGCTTGTTGAATTTATTAAAGCCCTTCTTTCCTTTTGAGTTGCCATCACTTCTATTCGGACATTTTGCTGCAAAATGCCCAACCTCACCATAGTCGAAAAATATCAATGGAAGTTTACCTTTGAATTTTCCCTTACCAATTTTTATTTTTCTCGTAAAGTAAGCATATTCTTCATCTAAAAGACCTTCTTCATCATCTCCCTTTTCTTCACACTTGCAGGTGCATGTATTTTCAATTGAAGGTTGTTTGTCCTTATTGGTTTTCTTAGATGTAACAAACGCAGTTTCTAGATGCGAAGTACCCTCTTCTTCATCAAGTCTCATTTCATATGCTATGAGAACTCCATGTAATTCCTCTTTGTTGAGTTTGTCCAGATTTGCACTGTATTCTAAGACAGATACCTTTGGGTTGAATCTCCCTTGTAACGTTCTAAGAATATTTCGTATAAGGGTCTTCTCATCAACCAACTCTCCCAATCCTTCTAGAGTATTGGTTATTTCATCAATGTATTGGAAGTATGCAACAATGTTGCAATCTTCTTTCATTCTGAGTTGCTCAAATTTTGCTCTATAGATTTGAAGCTTTGCTTCTTTGACATTTGACTCACCTACATATATATTCTCAAGCTTGTCCCATACATTTTTAGTGGTTTTACAACCCAACACCTTATGATAAGAAAATTCAATAAGTCCACTGATAATAATATTCTTTGCTTTTGCATCATTTACCAAATTCTTCTTACCTTGTTCATCCGCGGTTGATGTAAATCCATTTTGAATAGTGTCCCATACTTTGTAACCTTGCGCCAAGAGATAGACCTCCATTCTTCCTTTCCATAGTGCATAATTATTTTCATTGAACAGAGGTACACCATTCTTGGTATGCTCCATGACCTCCTTCCAGCTGTTAAACTGTTATTGAAGGAACCAAGCTCTGATACCAATTGTTGGAAATATTAAGAGGGGGGTGAATCAGTCTTCCTTTCAATTAGAGCATTAGTTAATCTTCAATTATTATCAGTGTTTGTACAATGATAGCAGTAAACAAAATGAACACAAATGCACACAATTTTAAGGTGGAAACCCACTACGGGACAAAAACCACCTAATGCTTTTCAAATAATTCTTTAATATTCAACTCCAATTGAAAATAAAGCTCCAACTTCCTAGAATCTAGAAAAAAATTCTTCTCCAGCTCCCACTGGATGGACGCTCCAACGCCCGAGATTCTTCAGTAGTCAACTGAACGGATGCCCTAACACCCAATGAGCTACAACTCACCCTAGCACCACCCTACCACCCTATAGAAGAATAAAACAAGAGTGGATTCTCGTACCAGGGGAAATGGTCCACTTTATAATGATATAGAATGATGTAGAAGAAGAAGACGGACTAGACAATAACCCCAACTATGAAACAACCACCTAATGATGATCCTAGACCTCCCGACACTGCCTCTTCAACTCTTGGTAGATAGACACTTGTACAATTTTTACAATGATGCATTTACAATGACTTAGTACAATGATACCTTTAAAATGATTGTATGTTGTGCTGCCCACTTGAAGACTTCATGTGGTGAACTTTTTGTTGTCGTTCTGCACCTTGGTTGCTTCTCTTGTCATGATACCCTCTGTTGCACCTTGCTTTGATTTTATTCCCTAGAAATTTTGGTCCTTTACACCCCTTGACAACACATGATCTAGCTTTTTCTTGCCTTATAGGAGCTTGATATTGAATCTGGTGTATCTATGTTATTTTAGATCCCCAATATGTGATTTTCGACCCTTTGGTATACCTCTGAGTCTTCTTTCCAATTCCATAGGTCTGACCCAATTTGGATTCTTCAAGAGAGAGTTATGCCCAATCTCTCACAATGGCCTAATTATGGACTAGTTCAGTAGAGTGAACTTGTACAGTGTGCCACGTGTCAATGTTTCTTCACTAGGCTCTGAAATTGATACAGAAAAAACTACAGCCCATGCACTATCTTTCAATTTTACAGAATTTCAATCTGATACTTAGAGAGAGAGCTATGACGATTTTCTCAAGGTCACTTCTTTGAGATGAATTTCAGGAGCCTACACAAACACAGATCATATCTCCAAAAATATTGCGCACCTTGATCTGAAATTTTCACAGGAGCTTCCTTAGGATTTTTTCTTCACCTCATAAAAATTTTAGCTTCTAAACCTTCGTAGAAAAAACGTTAGAGTGCAAATTCCACGATAACCTGTTTTAGATAGCGAAATCCCTACATAAGGAGGATATGAGGATCACAATTTATATAAATGCTTAGGTTGAGAGGGGCTTCAACAAGTGAACGTGGGAGGGATTTTAGGAGCTTAAAAATTATTAATTATTGACTTTACAATGACCCATGCCACAACCCCATGGGGTTTTAGCCCACTAACTGGGGTTACAAACTTCAAACATGAATATCTATCAAACCGTGAAGAATTATGTGGTGTGCCAAATATCAACGGAAACATCTCGACAAGTAGAAACCATCAAAGAATTCTTGACATAGAATATATTAATTTGGTAGGTCAAAATTCCCATGCAATATTGGGGTAACGCCTGGTGCTGCTTGGGTTGACATCAATGACAACCGTTGATCAACAATCTTAACAAAAGCTCACACTCGGCTGCCTATAATTATGAAATGTTAGTGTACTCAGTCGAAGAAGTGTAGGAATTACACTAATGGATTCAATCCGATCATGAAATGTACTAAAACAAGATACTGAATCCTTCTACAATATTTGTGGAATACAAATCATGATCGCTCAATCAGGTGCAAGTAAGAGAAAGAAGTAAATCAATCGCACAACACAAGACTCTTCCTAAGGAAAGCAACTGCTCAAAACCCCTCCATATTTATTGTATAATCAACCAATGAATCATGAAACAATACAGTGCATGTGTACTCACCACAACCTCATACACTCTACCAATTTCTTCACACTGATCTAGGAAAAATTGGACAAACACATAGCCAATTTCCTGCCTACCCTCATCCTGCCTTGCTCATGCAATCCCTAGAGAAATAAACCCCTATTAAATTTGAAATTCAGCCTTCCTTGATTGCGCAATCCATCGTGGGCTTCCTATGGATTTATAACTGCACCTGGGAAGTTTGCTAAAAATACAACTGATAGTTTACTTGCCTTTAACCTTTGTCTCAACTGGGTTGTCATTAGAATTGACATGCATGCAGCTATTAATAGTCAATTTTCAATTATTTGGTAGATCACTACTTGTGAATTAAATCTATTTTAATTCACTTGATATTCCAATATCTCATCAATTAGTTAGAACTAGTTAAATTGATTTTAACTCAAGTAATTTGAGTTAATTGATTGCACTCACACCACACTAGTGCTACAACTGCAACTGGACCCTGTAAATAATAGAATCACTTTAAATGCCTATCCTTTGACCCTAAACTCGAAATTCTTGAGATAACTAAGTCTGTCACACTTAGTTAACTATTACAATTTTTTATGAGATAAGATTACAATTTATTTTCCAATTTATTTAAAAATTGGTTTCCCACATTCTCACTAATGTGTCACTAGAATCCCTCACTCATGTGTGACCTGGGATCCCACACTAGTATGTGGTAAATTTTCTTATTGAATTTCAACACTCCCTCTCAACAAGAAAGGGATTATCTGCTACCCTGATCTTGCCTCTGTGGCATTCGAATTTACTCTTCGCAAGCGTCTTCGTCAAGATATCTACATCCTGATCCTCCGTGGGAATGTACTGCAACAACATAATGCGCCTCTGAACACAATATCTGACATGGTGGTACCGGATGTCAATATGCATGGACCTATCATGGAATACTAGATTAACCGAAAGTTTTATGGTACTTGGGTTATCACAATGTATCACCGTCAGATCCATCTGATGACCGAACAAACCAACAAGTATCTCCCTCATCCAGATGGCCTCGCATGCAACCTGACTATATGCCATGTACTCTGCCTTGACTGAACTGAGTGCAAATGATATCTACTTCCTGTTGTACCAAGAAACTATTGTTGATCCTATGCTTAAGATGCCCCCTGATGTGTTGTTCCTATCTAATGGACTACCTGCCCAATTTGCATCGATGAAGCCTTGAATATTCACTCCCTCTGTCCGTCTATACCATAATTGATACTCTGTAGTGCCCCTGAGATATCTCAACACATGCTTCCCTGCCTTCCAAAAGAGCTTGGTAGGCTTAATCATAGCTTGACTAAGCTAGTTAAATGCATAGCATATATCTGGTCGTGTGTTCACTAAATACATAAGTGAACCCACAAGTTGCCTGTAAACAGTAGCATCCACTACCTCACCTGAAGTAGCATCCTCCTCCCTCCAGTTTCCTGCAAGAGGAGTCTCCATGGGTTTGTTTCCCTCCATGTGGAACTTCCTCATAATCTCCTTGGCATACTTTCCCTGAGATACAAATACCTCCCCATATCTTTGCCATATTTCCAACCCTAGGAAATAATGCAAGAGCCTCGTGTCCTTCATCTCAAACTCTCTTGCAAGACACTCTTTTCAATAAGTTATGAGATGCTCATCACCTGTTAGTATTAGATCATCAACATAAATTACAATAATCAAAAGCTTACCATCAACCACAATATGATATAGGTTCACATTCGCTTCACTCTTTGTGAAGCGCAACTCAGTGAAATAGTTGTCGATCATGGTGTACCAAGCATGAGGTGCTTGCTTCAACCCATATAGTGCTCTCTTGATTTTGCACACATGTGACTCCCTGTCAAAGGTCTCAAAACATTCTGGCTTCTCAATGTACACTTCTTCCTCAATAACTCCATTGAAAAATGTTGTATTTACATCCATCTGATGTATCTACCACCCTATTTGTGTTGAGAGTGCAAGGATAGATCTAATCGATGAGTACCTTGCAACAGGTGAAAAATTATCCTCATAGTCAATCCCCTCTACCTGTGAGAATCCTCGAGCCACAAATCTAGCCTTGTATTTCTCCACACTCCCATCTACTACTTGCTTCACCTTGTACATCCACCTAGATCCAACCACTGAATTCCCCATTGGTCTTGGGACCACTTTCCATGCACTTTTTCTGATAATGGAGTCATACTCCTCAACCATGGCATCAATCCATGTTGGCTGCTACACTGCTTCCTCAAAAGAGGATGGTTCTATCATAATACACTCGCTTATAAGAGCCAGGTATCCGTTATATCTTTCTAGGGACCTTCTCTGCCTGCGTTGTGATGTAGGTGCACCTACATGCTCTGTCACATCTAGCATCAATCTGTCAGCATCTCTGGTGCGCTTCCTACCATTTCTAGTGGATGGATCTGCATGAATGGTTTCTTCCACTCCATGATCCTCTTTCTGTGGTTGCTCACTACAAGAAAAAATGACATTGGTGAGGGGCGAAAAATGTCACCATAAGCTCATTGGTGAGGGTAAAAAGAGCATTCGTCACCAAAAACTGAACATCACCAAAGGTGGCGTGACCGAAAGTATAGGTGTTGTGGTGGCATTCAAGCTCTGTCACCAATAATGATTTATAATGACGAATAGTGACCATCACCATTTCATATGAGCAATGGTGATGGACAATAGCCTCCGTCACCAAAAAAAATGAACGTCACTAAACGTTGCATCGCCGAAAGTATGTGTTGTGGTGACATTCAAGGTTTGTCACGAATATTGATTATAATGACGGATAGTGACCGTCACCATTTCATATGAACAACAACAATTTTTTGTGATGGACCTTTCATGGTTGTCACTATTGGTGCATATATATGGCGACGTTCATTGACCGTCACCATTTCATATTTGGTGGGGGTCAAAAAATGTCATGATAAGCTCATTGGTGACATCAAGGTCTGTCACGAATAATGACTATAATGACAAACAATGACCCTCACCATTTCATATCAACAAAAACGATTTATGGTGACAAACCTTTCATGGTCGTCACTATTGATGCATATATATTGGTGGTCTTCGTTGACCGTCACCATTTCATATTTTGGTGAGGGTCGAAAAATGTCACCATAAGCCGATTAGTGATGGTCAATCTGTCACTAAAAACTGATCGCCGTCATTCCCTATGAATATCAGAGCATGATGGAATTGAACCACCAACCTCCTGCTTGTAAAGCAGGTGCTCTTCCATTGAGCTAGCACCCTTTGAAGAATTAGACTTTAAACTAGCAATTTTCCCTAAAGGTGCAAAGATACACCAAAGGAATAGAAGATCTAGGAAGATCAAAAGTTGCTAGAAATAACATGTTCAATATACATAATAAAAGACAATAAGAATAAATATGATATTCAATATACATAATAAAAATACAATAACTCAATTTATTAAGTTCCTCTATGATACCTATTATTTACCAAAACTATTCATGATTAAATACTTAATATTTACCGAAACTACTAATGATTAAATATGTTTATAATTTCAAGAAGGAACATGATTTTCCTGTTACAATTTTGTTGTCTTGTCATGTCATGATTTAATACAGAGAATGGTTAAATACACATTGATTGGGATTTAATCCAAGGAGTGTTTAAAAACACGTAAATTTTAGAAAGGAACATTTTCATGTTACAATATGATTTTAAAACTGCCAGAGGCCATAATTAAACTTCTACAAAATAGCCATTTATGACAACAGGATAATGAGAATCTCAACCAACAACCACTAAAATCATCTTGATTTCCACCTATATTACATTGAAAACTTCAGTGTTCTAGTTTACAATTAAATGCTTGTGCCCAAGGAGAGTAGAGCAAGAGGAGATCAATAATAAGACACTAACATAGATGATGATGACAATGTTATCGATTTGTGCTCTCCTCATGGTGTTTAATAGGGAGAAAATTTTATGTCTTAGCCAGCCCACCACAATTATTAACTTGGAGGGTAGATTTATCAAAAACACAGCAACATAATGGCCTAGGACTGGGTAGATAGATGCACCCTCTAACCATTGGATTGTCGTGGGGAATGATGCCCAAACTAGTTACAGAGGCAAGCTTCTATTTTGGCTATTAGTTTTAGGTTAGATTCAAAAGTATACATGAACAAATTCTAAACAAATTTAGAAGCTACAAAGTGGAAGTAAATATGGAGGCCATGTAAAGAAGAAAATTCTAGGCCAAATACAATTACAATCATTCCTATACAATGCAATTGAGGGTTCCACATACTAGTGAAGAGACTATTTTTCATCCTTAGCAGTTGCCTTGGCCTTATGCTCGGTATTGGCTGCCTGCAGAAATGTACAGCTCTCTTCATTGTTGGCGAGTTGATGGGCAAGGTGCTTATGCAAAGGAGTCCTACTTTCAAAACCATGGTCATTTCCTCCTTGAAGCAGTCCACAAACTCAAGATACAACACTTCAAGAAATCCATTATTTTTCTCTATTTTATTGCACACCCACTTCATAAGATCTTCATCCTCTCTAATTTCTCGATCTATTGGTTGTCTTCCTGTCACCACTCCAAAACTATAGATGTCACTTTTTTCGATCGTTTCTCTGTAGAAGTTATGTCTTCCTAAAATTCTTGCATTGGGGAATTTTTGTGCAGTGCTTCCTTCAAGTTCACTCAAAAAAATAACACTAACAAACTCCACTGTGTTGATAATTGTAATCTAGGAATGGAAGGAACACAATTAATGTCAACCACAAATGTTGAATTGCTGAAATGTACAGGATCTAACTAATGAAGCTCCTAACATCTATTGACTTTGATGAAGTAGGTTTACATCACCAAGGAAATTAGATAATAACATAAGATGAGCAATAAAATTTGGAGTGATATTTATAGTGAAATAGGGTATGAATCTATGTTAAGGTTGGCCACACTATATTGAAATTTGAAGTCCATAATGTGCACAGATTAGCGTATGTAGGCTATAACAACAATCTTGCCACATCCCAACTAATAATTATCTCATGGAAAGACTGGAACAAATGGCAAAGGTCTAATTTCTAAAATAGACTTGCATGGTTCATCTTTCTAGTGTTAACAAGTATATTGTTTATTCTAATTTCTAAGAGTGCACTTTACCAGTATTCATTCATAACAACCACTCATCTTTAGATTACTTGTCAATAGAATGTACTTATTTTTTATCACCTTTGGATATTAAAAAAAGTTTCTTATAATCCCACCCCAATCTATACAAAGGGCATAATTTCACAGAATTTTTCTATAACTCCATAGCAATATATCTATAGACAGCACCACCAATCATGCCATAGACAACTTATTGATTGATGGCTGCTAGAGGACATAGTCAGATACACTACCGGTCTCCTCATTGACATGCCTAGCTTTGCAGATACCACCCTGTACTTCAAATCTTGTTCACAATACCTATTACAATATAAGGATGTTTTTTAAGTATTTAGTTAGTTTTGGGATTTAGCTCATTTTGTTCCCATATGCACTGGAAAACCAAGGTGATGAATGGGTGAGCATTTCCTATTTTCCACAACTAAGTATGCTTTCTTCTTTCACTAAATATGTAAATATGAATATTCATAGGAGGGATAAGCAATGTGTTTTGTAAAATTTAACACCATTCCTTTGCATCATATTTTGTACCAGCACCTACTATAAGTTTTTAGAGTCAAGTAATCATGACAAGAGATGGGTAATTCACAAATTTCACTTTGATCTTATAAATATGGAGAACAATATTCAAGAGCAAAATGGAACTCAATAACAAAACCATACCAAAATAAATCTTGATTCCCAACAGCCAAGGAATTTCCCATAAACATGGAGACGGGATAACATAAATGCCATGATGATAATAGATACCAAATATTTTGGAACTTCCATTTGAAACTTGTGGAGGCACTGCAAGGGGTGGTAGTAAGAACTAGGAAAACTGAAAGAATTCAATGTCCTTGCTCCTATTTTTATTCTACGACACTCTACAAAGTATGATCTTGATGTATGACGTATTTGTGCCAAGTGGTTCTAAGTTAATAGTAAATGTTATATTCAGATAAAATAAATGAATAACTAAGAGGCCTTATGGGCTAATTTTTAATCCTTACACCAAAATCTCTTAATATTCAAGTCTATGGAAGAACTCGTTCAAAGTTCAAATTGGACTCGATTTATTTTTGGATATAACTTTTGTTCAAATTATATGACAAGTTATGCCATAACCTTGAAACTAGTTTCCTAGCTAAAAGACTTTGTTAAGTCAATAATGACAAAGAAAGATAGTCATGGCAAGAAAACTTCTCTTGTTTTTTCCAATGAGGGTGCATGTAACTTGATAAAGGTCGTATGAGAGTATCAAACCATAAACAGTTTCACTAAAACATGGAAATGACAAAGTCTTGTTAAGAAACAAAACTTTGGTTGAATATATGAAAAACATTGAACTAGATTACATAATTAAACTAAAATTAACTGTAAAAAATGAAATTGCCATCATATACCATCTGGTCTAGTTAGTTCTTCAGAAAGACAAAGTGTAATTGCATGATCCAGCTCCTCATCTTGATTATGTAATGGACCATCCTAAACAAAAATTTCCACATACAACAATCAATGTTATCGTATTGGTAATACTTTTGATATAATCAAATAAATCATGTACTACGTAGGAGAATAATTGGAAAGCAAAACTAGAAATTTGAATCAAAACGTAACAATATAAAAGAACATGTAGCAGGAAAGGAAAAACTCCATGGTTTGAGAAATATGAAAAATCCATGGGCATGTTCTTATATATTGATATAGATAACGAAATAGAAATCTAGATTTATGAAATTCAAGTATCACACAACAATGTCTTGAACAAATATCAATATGTAAAATAGTATTTTTTGCATTTGGATTTACCTTGCATAACCTCAGGAAAAAATTTCCACATAAACAGCCAATAAACATAACAACATGGACCTCAGGAGCAATTGTGCAAGGGATAAAATATGAAGGTAAAGCACTAGAGAAGTATTCAAAGCAAATGATGAAAAGCATATCTAGAAAGAACTGAGAACCCTTTGAAGTAAACCACACATTTATCATCATGACTATTACACTTGCAAAAAAAGATCAGAATAAATTATGAACTATTCCACCAAAAAATAGTGAATTTTTCCACTAAAATACAGCTTCAAATTAATCACTAGCATGACGTTAACTTTGTTAGAGCTAACAGATAGAATATTGAAGTTTAAAAGACAATACAATCTAATGAATTAGGGATTACTGTGGCATTAGAGGGCACATGCCAAATTACATTATCATCGCCAAATGCACCCCTACGTAGTGTCCATCTGACACTTTGTGACTTGAACCTTTAAAAGGCTTACTCAGCCACTTCATCATTTGAGATTCATTATGAGAGTGTGATGGTACAATGTGACATGCATGTCCCAAATAACTTGAGCCAACAATGAAAACCATAATTAAATTATTAATGCCTTACTAATTTAATCCTTGAAAAGACGAAAAACATGAATCCAAGAAAGAAAATGATAAGGTTCTCGTTAACCAGCTATTATATTTACAGATATGGAAGAATTTTTTATTGGTTGTTTCAGAATTGAAAACATTTTACTTATTCTCTCAAACATATGAAAAGACACTAAAATTACCAAGGTCATATTTCAACAAAAATCTTGCAGAAAATCATATTGCAACTATGAAGATATTATTACAAAAATCTTGCAGAAAATCAGATTGCAACTTTGAAGATATTATTACAAAAATCTTACAGAAGATCAGATTGCAACTATGAAGATATTGTTCTAAATTTTAAAAATTATAGTAATAAAATCCATCTTCAACATGAATTAACATTTTATATCATATTAGACAAATTTTGAGTCAGGGAACAAGTACAAGGTTCAGAGTTAAAATATTTGCGTCAATAACAAAGAGATATCATATACAACTTTCTGAGTTGAGGTTATCACTAGAGAACATAGTCTTGAGTCTTAAAACAATACTTAATGAGGGACCTCTGGAAATAAATGGGTACAAAATGTGAATTCATCCCTCATGAGTCATGGCAACCCGCAGACAAATCCTAAGGCTTTACAACCACTGCAGTTGCACCCATCACACTACCTTTTAAGGTTGAATTATCCACACCTGAGGCTTTGCAAGTTGCAACCAGTGTAGTTGCACCCATCACACCACCTTTTTAGGTTGAATTTTCCACATGCCCTTATCCACAGAAGATGTAGTTGAATAGTCTGTTGTGTTGAATTTCACAGCTTTTTCCCACAACTGACCATAAGTCCTTGCATGTGATGAGTGCACCAGACATGTATCATGGGAGCCACAAAACCTGCAAACACAATTATCCATGAAGTCTAGAACGGGGAGGATGTAACTGGTTTTGCATGGAAGGTAGTTCAACAAGAGCAGACAGGTTTTGTACAGGGTCTAATTATTCTAGACACATAATCTAGACTTGAGAGGCCTTGGAATGGGCTTGAGACAGTGGCTAGTAGCCTTGTTTTCTACAAATTAGAGCTTCATCACAGACATGTTGGTTTTCCTTGTACTTTGGACCATGATGTGTGGCCATGGTGAACACACTACTCTCTAATGCATCAACATTTCTCCTTATTAGTAACTCATTATCCCTTGAAATTTTTCTAAATCAATTTATTTGTCAAGGGTGCCCCTTTGCCCCAGATTTGTATATTTGAAAATGGATGCCTTGGCTCACCTATTTGAAGTTGTTGGCATTCAAGGGCAAGTGAAAAACATCTTACATCCTGATGGGTCAGACATGGTCAACAATCATTTTGCTAATTGATAATTTATTTCTATTGTTAAGAAGAACTTGGTTGATGGTGCTCATACTTGTTTGCACATCTTTGGCTCTACATTAGACGTTGTGGTTAGTAACCACGAGACAATTTTTTAGTTGTTAGAGTTGGACTCTCAGCCTACTAGATTCCCACAGCTCGGACTTATGTTCGACCCAGGGTAATTGTGAGGTATCTAGGCATTGCATTTGAAATTTTGAAGTGGGGCTTTGTGAGGTATCTAGGGTAATTGTGAGGTATCTAGGGTAATTGTGAGGTATCTTCAACAATTTTAGAGTAAGCCTTGATTTTGGAATCATAAGGACCTCTCATTAGATGGGAAGTTGACAAAGGGGTTGCACAGATCTTCTATGCCTCACGCATTTATTATGTTTCTTATTGGTTGCCTAGTAAGACTCAATTTCAACATCTAGAGCAGATCATGCAATCATACATGTGGTCAAAGTATGGTGGGAAGAACAATATTCGACAAGGATGGGGGGGCTCATCCCTCGCCCAATGTGTTGAAAAATAAAATTGCGACATCGAGGGTATTTTGCAGGGATGCGGGGTGGATCTTTGGTCAGTCCTTGCAGTAGTATCAACCACAAAGGCTTTAACCTTTGTTGCTTTATCATAATCTATTAAATCCAACTCTCAATGCAAGAGGGGGTGTCAGTTTATCTAGAAGATAGGTGAGCACACAAACTACATTGTTTCTAATCTGTTTGGAAAGATAATCAGGACCAGTATTTAGTTCTCCTTTAATGTCAAGCTCACTAGTGTGCTGCCTTGTTTGGAAATTGTAGCTATCTGGTCCACTCTTCCTTCATTGGGATTTTGCATTGATTAGGAGTCTTTGCTCTATTTCCCTAGGAAGATTAAGTGTATGTTTGTTTTTGAGCAAAAATGTAGTTATATGTCTACTTTTTGTTCCATTTATCAATCAAAATTTTGTTCCATGTGGTGTAATGAGGTACATGACTAGTTGTTAATTGAGTGTGAATTATTGATAAGAGAAGCTCAATATTTATATTCGGTAACCTATACAGACTTTATTTATGCTTTTCTAGTCTTACAGAAGAGGATATTGATATAAGCTCCATTATATATACACTTCCACCTTTTGATTTACTGTTTGTAAATACTTTTCTGTAAATATAATAGATATTTTGACAACAACAACAACAACAACAAAATAATGGATGACCTACACTAAAACCTGTTGATTTTCTTGAATTATTCAACTGTGTTGGAGTAGAAAAGAATGACATTCACTAGATAAATTTGCATGCCATCAGGATTAGATAATTATATAACCACACCGAGAATTGGCCTAACCATGTTGAGATGTCATACAGTCCAAAACTGAAGCAATCGACATCTTGCGAACATGAGTGATAGTTGAGGCATACAAAACAATGAACTAATTCTGGGGCATGTTGGCATTCAATATATTGCATTAGAGACAAGTGTCTTTAAAATGATTGGGGATTGATTAAAAAAGTGAGAAAACCTGTCAGATACTCCGGAAAGAAGGGTAACTTCGTCAGGGTAACCAACTCAATGACATGTTCACATATTCAATATATTGCATTTGAGAAGAGTGCCTTCAAAAGGCTTGGGGATTGGTCCATGGAGTGAGAAAACCTGTCAGATACTTCATAAAGAGGGAGAGCTTGGTCAGGGTCACTAAGTTCACCTGCTTTAAATCAATAGTGCATAAATGAATTCCAGTAAAAAACGCTAGTGGAATTTGGACCCCAAGTGACCACTCCGGCCTAAGAAAACTAAGGATCTATATTAAGGTTAATGAAAGCAAAATTTAGGTAAAATGCATGCATATTGGAGTTCTGGGATTTTGTAACTACTACTTCACTTTAGTATCGTAACAAGTCACATAATCATGTTGTGATTTTTTGTGTCTAACGCAGATGGTGTAGTATACGAAAATGCATGTCAGTAAAGGCTCATAATACCTCATTTCCCTTCTTAAAATATCTTTGTTCATTGTTTTTTAATATCACCCTCATGATGGTTGGAAACTTTGCACCACCATTGTTGATCCTTTTCCATTTCCCATGTCTTAAATAGAATATGGTAGAAATAGATGGCCTATTCCATTACTATGACATCCACTAGAAATCCATAGCTTTGAGGTATCTTGTGCTACATTCCTAGTTTTGAGTACTGTAGCAAACTTTGGAAGATGTTTGATTTGGTGAGTTGATGCATTGACAAAAACTTTTGTGAAACTTAAATTGTTGTTGTCGAAACACCACAGCTTAAGGCATACAAAGTAGTTAAATCCTAGCACAAGTTGGGCATGTTCATTATATTGAATTAGATAGGAATACCTTCTAAAGGCTTTGTAGAAATGATTGGCAGAGTTACATACCTATCTAGATAATATATCAGATGATTAGGCTCAAAAATTCAATGGCTTGTAGAAATAATGCATGTAGATATGAAAATGAATTATCAAAAATTAGGGATTGTGGATCTCAAGTACGCATTAGTTGTAGTAGCTTCCGCCAGGAACTAAAAATCTAGCCAAATGAGACCATTATTCAAGGAAATGACAACAAAATGTTATATCATTATGCATTTTTCAAATCACCAAACTGCCAGTAATAAATAATTGACATTTTGGAGTTCTAGGGTTCTGGATTCTATGGTTACTATGGTAGATGGAAAAGAAACCAAATATTCATGTGTTTATAAAGGCTCATATGAGCTAGTAAGTGGGCCTTTGTTTATGTGAATTCAAGTATCATTATTTTGAAGGTCTCTGCAAATTTTCCAAAAAGTTGAACTGGTGCTACTTATTGTCTATTTCTAGTGCAGCTTAGATTAAAAAAAATGATGTTAAGTGGTGGTTCACTCCATTAGTATGCTCACTAATAGTTGGCAGTTTTAAATACTATATAATATTTTGGACAATGTTTGATATACTAAATTAATATGTTTGTTGCAATTTTTTCTTAATCACAAATTGTTGTACATCCAATGTATGATCTACTAAATTAATATGTTTGTCGCAATTTTTTCTTAATCACAAATGGTTGTACATCCAAGATATTTATCACGTCAACAGGATGACTAAAACCATTGTAATTCTTACTCGCTAAGCTAGGAGTCGCAACTTGTCTCCTTACCTTAGTAGAGCTATGAATATTGGTGGTTGTACTTCAGTTACTAGGGTGACTGCAAGAATATGCACCTAAGTCTCAGTTGATTGTTGGCATCAAGATGATTGAGCTCATGTTCTCTTGATCCATCCACGCATATTGATTAGTTTATTTGAGAGATATTGATAAGTTTCTTTGAGCCATGGTGTGGTTTTTGTTGTATTCATTTTACTTGACTCCAGGATCTCATATGTAATACATACCCCTTGTGAGACAGAATTGTAATTATCTTCGGATAACTAGGGTCCATGATCAAGTATCTTACGCACTATCATATTAACGAAGGACTCCTCGTTGGTTTCTATTTATGGAAACTAAACAGTTCAACAGAACCTTTTAAAGGAATTATTGGTTTCCACATTAACATTTCACTTTTACAGAGACTTATTTCATTTCTTATTAGAGACTTAGCATAAGAATCTAGTAAAGGTTTTTTCTTCCTAGAAGACTCGACCTTGGGTGTCTTTTGGTTCTTATCCTCCTCACTTTCATCTTCGGAACTAAAGATCTGAGTAAAGTGAATTGTTTGAATTCACTTATCCTGTCACTCATGTTTATCGGATTCCTCAATATTTCCAAAGCTTAAAATCTAAGAATAAAGATAGAAATAATTCATGCCTTCACATTAGCTAAGTTGGGGTAGCCTACTAAATAGTTACCTTTTCAATACTTCTTTCTTGTTGCCATTGCCACTGGCCTACACTGAAGGGCTAAAGCGAAAAGCTATCCAGCCAAATTTCTATTCCCGTATCCGCGCTCTACAAAATATAAATACTTCTCCATTATCATGACAGTTAATGTCTAAAAATTCGAATAGGTTACGTATAAATTCATCCATCCAAGAAATACTTCAAAGTATAGAAATCCCTTGTTTATACAATTTACCTCAAAGTATAATGTGGCCAATTTTGGACAAATATCTAGATTAAGGCCTCCTTTGAGCAGAGACCAACAATGAGTGTGTGCAATTACAGTACCGGCGCAGTTATAGTTCATGACACCTCCACTCCTTGTAGCTACAGTGGCCTTAACAATTGTACTAGAAGTATTTCCTCCGCCAATCTGCTAAGTGAATTCAAATCACTTTACTCAAATCAGATATTTAAATATTTTGAATCTCAGAAGACGATTTTCATTTAGAATCTCACCTAGCATTGTCTACGATAAGTAGAGATATTTACCATCTCCAGGATCACAGCTGTGAACCTCCCCACGTTTTAGATCCACACCCCCAAAACTCCATTTTATCTGTATAATTCGTTGCATCGGGTGATATTTCAATGCAATATCTATAGAATTCGTTGCAATAAAATTGTGCTACAAGTTTGAAGGGAAGTTCATTGACTAATTGTAGCAGGTCACCAGGAAACCAGTCATTCCCATCAGTCCCCTTCTTCAATAAAATTCCCGGCCTCTGGATTCCGAGTGCTTGAAATGGATTGGAAGGTAGGCAGCTTCTTTCGTTGTGTATGCATCGTTTGGCAGCCAATGCTTTCTACCGAACACTGAAATCCAAGAGGTGGATCTCAGATTGGAAGTGAGTGGGAAACCGTTTATCTTTGTTTTTCTTGTAGCCGGCTCTGGAAAGGGTTCGATTTCATTGCTCATGGATTTAGAAGAGCAGATTGGGGACAGAGGGTTGGTATTGAAGGGGTGGGCACCACAGAAGGAGATTTTATCACATCCTTCCACCAGAGCTTTTCTGACATATTGTGGTTGGAGCTCTCTAATGGAGGGAATGAGTGTAGTATTTCCTTTGATCACTCTACTGACACGAGAGGATCAGGGATTGAATGCGAGATTGATATTTCATGAATTGAAGGTGGGTGTGGAGGTTTCAAGACGAAGCGATGACGGAGTTGACAGGGAGGATGTTTGCAGACCTGTGAGGGTAGTAATGACGGCGAAAGACGGAGAAGACGAAAAGGAAGTTAGGCAGAGGGCTCGCTCAATCTAAAAGAAATGACTCTCTCTCCCACTAAAAAGCGACTCCTGCTCAATCTAAAAGAAACAGACAAAGAGCCCTTGACCTTTTCCTTCACCCGCATCTAACCCAACCATGCTTATTTTTTAAATCGTAGTTCAAACTCGAACCAACCCCATTCGCACAACTGTTATCACTAAGATAAAAAACCCCAACATGAAATCATGGTGATAAAATTGAAAACAAATCGGTTTACATAGTTATTTTTATGGATAAAATAATTGATTTCCTACTCGGGGGAATCATAGGGCTGGACATCATGATTAAAATGAATGAATATGCTATGAAATTATGTGGGATAAAATTTGACCAACAGAAATAAGGGTATAATAAGATATGACGTGTAGTAATTACTCAAACCACCATTTATATATTTAAACTATTAAGATGACACATTTTTATGAGTAAAATTTGAAACACTGTGGAACAATTCAGCATAGAATTTATGGCCAAAACATTTAAGAGATAGAATAGAGTCTTTAAGTGATCACAATAAAAACAATACACATTACAGATATATACATGTATCATATATATCAAGTTAAAGTGGCCGCTAAAGCAACATCTTCCTACACCTAGTCTCCTAGATGGCCAAGGCAAGGTGTCATCAAACCAATTACATAGTTATTTGTATATCTCAGTTGGAAAATGATTAATGTCACAAAAATCACAAGGGTTTATATGTCAATCAAAATTTAAAATTATCCTCTAAAAACTCATATAGAAAGTGGGGTAACAGGTCCTATGACATCCAACCTGTGATTTGCAATGGGAAACCCTCAACAGTCTCTTTGGAGAAATAATGTCCCATTAAGGGGTTCAATAAGAGGTATGAGGCCCCACCAATTTGATAGTTGAAGAATTTTCAATATTGGCTTGTCAATGTTGGCCCTAAGTAGGCAAGGCAACATGGAAGGAGGTGACCCCCTTGGAAAATTTCAAAAGGGGAAGGCCACATAGGGTCTTATATAAAGATCTAAATCCAAGGACCTCCCTCATAAAAATAGTTTGACATGTATTGAAAGAAAGAAGATAATGACCATCTAAATCTGGATAAAATAAAATGGAACATCCCTTGAATCCCATAATAAATGGAACATCTACATATGAGGTGATCCTCTAACTCAATGTTGTGTATATGGAAAAGCTAGAAGATGTTATTGAGAAGAGGCATATCATGATGTCATTAGTTTAAAATAGACATTAATGTAAACCCACTTTGAAACCACCAAGGGGGAATTGATAGGCAACATATAGTGCTCTTGTGTGTATGAGGGTTAAAAAATAAGGCACCCTCTTATTTGCATGAAGTGTTCCTAGTACAAATCCATCTTAGAGTCAAGGCCATGAAAAGATGAAGTCCAATTACTAAATTTATTGTTTATAAATAACCTCTTTAACAACTTGACACAAACATATAATGATGTCATTTACATTGGAGGTGTATATCATTTGAATCGTGTTACAACTTTAACCACTCCCACATAAAAAGGTGCCATGCTCCCTTGTGATGATGCATCGACCCTAATGGAGAAAAATCTCATGATGTAAAAGGAAATTAAACATGATTTAACTTTAATAGTGCCCTACATTCACCCCTTGGCTCACCACTCATGGAAAATGTGAGGTTGTTTCAAGCATTGACGTGGATAATATCATTTTATTTTCTCTTATGTATAGTATTTTACATTGACATGATTGCGCTTTTTTAGAAAACAAAATATTTGTATCAATGGTTAGCTCCTTTTTCATTAGGGTTGGAGAGGTTGTGTCATTATGAGTGATCTATTCATTGCTAACTCCTTATGTGTGAGAGCACTACAGGCTCCATGTCAACATGAAGTGTAGATATTGTAAGCAATTCTTATTGAGGTTTTGAAAACTATCCAGTTGTTCTACATTTGGTATACATGTTAATAAGGGCATTACCCACAAACACACACCCTCGAGACCATTACCAAGTTCTCTAAAAATCAAATGGTACCAATATTCTTAGTTAGAGGTGAAGGATTCTCCTAAGAGGTTATTTTTTTGGTTTGATGTGTTTTGTTTTTTTGCCTTGGATACTAAGTGGTTAAGGGCTTCAAGATTTAATAGTTAAGGGCCAAGGACTTGGGGGGGAAGGGATTTAGGGGTTAAGGGCTTAATAATTAAGGGATTTAGGTGTTATGGGTTAGGGGTTAGGTTTTAAGGTGTTTAGGGGTTATGGATTAAGTTTTAAGGGTCACGAGTTAAGAGAATAAGGGGTTAGTGCTTAGGGGGTTCATGGATTCTAGGTTAGGAGTTAATGGCTTAAGGTTTAATGCGTCAAGGGGTTGATGGCTTATAAGTTATGAGTGTAGGGGTTAAGATATTATGGCTTCGAGGTTAAGGGATAGGGAATTTAGTGGTTATGGGTTAATGGCTTATTGGTTGTGATAATGGGGCCCCTAATACCCTTATCACCACTATCGGGGGTTCCCCTTTCAATTTCTCTTGTTACCTTCCCTCTAGGCCCCCTAGCCCCTATGACATTAGATCTTAATCCCCCTTCTCATTCTTTAATGCGCGGATTATAGATCTTAGTAAACCATGCTTGGACATCCCATTTCTACCCATCCATGCTACATGTGTGTCCCCTAGTCTTATTCAATACACCACAAAATACTCCTCCCACGTCCTTTTCGGTCATATCATTCAACTTATCATAACATTATGGGTGAAATTAGTGTTTATGTTGTAAAGTGAATAGAGAGAAAAATTACTTGTTTTTTCTATTGAGAAGATGTAGAAATTGATTTTCATGATTGGAATGTGTATGAATCAATCTATATTGGCTTGTTTTTCGAGCTTAGACATGAATAATCATTTGGTCATACTCCATCCTATCGATGGAGTCTAGTATCACAAAGGTATTGATGGGCAGTTTGAGAGATTCTTTTGAAAGTTTATGTGTTGTGGTATTTAGCTCCTTGAGAATGTGTCTGAAAGATAGCTAGTCCAAAGAGTTGGGGAATCTATGATATCATGTAGGATGGGATGTAGGTAGATGTTTTCTATCATGAATTATTGACCCAATTGATCATGATTTTTGAATCCCCCGAGATCTATAGGGATTTTCTCTTTTGATGGATGCAATTTCCAGAAGGGTACAAAGATCAATGGAATCAACTCGATTGTTGGAGCATTAACTTTGGGTATATCTTACTTTCTCACTATAAAACTGGGAGAGGAAGAGTACCGCACCCACTTTGCAGCTAGGTGGGATAACTTGTGCAACACCATCAAAGAAGTCACAGGGTCATCCAAGAGTGAGTAGAGGAATTACCAGAATCCATTATTTTTGTGGTTTAGGATGAATCTTGTCTTCCAAACACTGTTTTTAATCAATTCAATTGTGATATTTGTTAGAATTTCTCGTGAACAAAATGTGTTTGTTCCAATCCCACCAGATATTGCTGATTATAATGCATGGAAAACCTTTATAATAATATTCCATGATGTTAAGTAACTAAGTTTTGAAATTTTTTTCCAAGCTTAGATAGGACCACGAGGCTATCATGTTAATTTTTGCAAGGGTGGTGGTGATGACCTGCACTGTGTTGGGACAAGAGATAAACAAGTGTGAAGAAATATCATCATATGACTTGCCTAAAGCATAGATGTTGGGGTGATTCATAAAATTTCATGGATATTTTTCGTGAACAAAATGTGTTGTTTTTCCAATCCCACAAAATATTGTTGATTAGAATGCATGGGAAACATTTTTAATAATCTTCCATGATGTTTTGTAAATATGTTTTGAAAGTTTATTCCAATCTTAGATAGGACCACGAGCCTATCATGTTCAATTTTTCAAGGGTGGTGGTGATGACCTGCACTGTCTTGGGATAAGAGATAAATAAGTGTGAATAAATCTTGATAAAAGAAAATAGAACATCCCTTGAATCCCATAATAAATGGAGCATCTACAGATAAGGTGATCCTCTAACTCAATGTTATGTATATGGAAAAGCTATAATATTTTATTGAGAAGAGGAATGTCATCATGTCATTAGTTTAAACTAGACATTAATGCAAACCCACTTTGAAACCAGCAAGGGGGAATTGATGGGCAACATATAGTGCTCTTGTGTGTATGAGGGTTAAAAAATAAGGCCCCATCTTATTTGCATGAAGTGTTCCTAGTACAAATCCATCTTAGAGTCAAGGCCGTGAAAAGATGAAGACCAAGTACTAAATTTATTATTTATAAATAACCTCTTTAAAAACTTGACACAAACATATAATGATGTCATTTACATTGGAGGTGTATATCACTTGAATCGTGTTATAACTTTAATCGCTCCCCCACAAAAAGGTGTCATGCTCCCTTGTGATGATGCATCAACCCTAATGGAGAACAATATCGTGATATAAAAGGAATTTAAACATGATGTAACTTAATATTGCCCTACATTCACCCCTTGGCTCACCACTCATGGAAAATGTGAGGCTATTTGTTGTGTAACCAGCTCCAAAAAGAGAAGAAAAGAGATATAAACGCCTTAGAAATGAGCCAATTTGAGGGGGAAACCTCCAATACATTACATTAATGAACAATTCTTTGATGATCCAATTTACAAAACCTCATTTCTATATATAGGAGTCCATGGGGCCATAATGTAATCCTAGTGGGCCACAATGTAATCCTAGCCGACCTAACAATAATAATTTAAGGGCACAATAATAACAAAATGAGGGTTACAAGGGTACAATAATAACAATAAGGGGGTTACACTAACAACAATAAAGGACTATACTAGTAATATAGGGACCTAACATGCCCCTCTCCTTCAAAAAAGTGTTTTCCTCAACACTTGAGTAGCTTTGAGTGCTTCTGTATAAAATTCTCATCCTCCCATGTAGAATCTTTGGTGGGTAAGTTCTTCCACTTGATGAGATACTCTGAAATTGATCGATTCCGTAGTTGTCGAGTTCTTGTTTCTGTGACCGCTTCAGGTTCCAATATGATTTTTCCTTCCTCATCAAGTTCTGGTAATATTGTTTGAACTTGAATATTTTCACCGATAACCTTCTTTAAGCATGAAACATGGAAAATTGGATGTACTCGCGAAGAAGCAGGAAGCTCCAATTTGTATGCCATAGTACCAATCTTTTGCAACACCTTGTAAGGACCATAGTACTTTGACGATAATTTATTATCCTTCTTAGCTTGCTTGAGGGACATTTGTTTATATGGTTGTAGCCGTAAAAATACCCAATCTCCTACATCAAAACTTCCCTCACTGCGATGTTGATCTGCCTGTTGTTTCATTCGATTTTGTGCCAAATTCAGGTTATCCTTTAAGAGTTGGAGAACTTCTTGCTGATGCTCGATGTGATCTTCCACTGCTTGAACCTTCGAATTTTCCCTTAAAGATGATGTGATGGATGGTGGATGATATCCATAAAGTGCCATAAATGGGGTCATTTTTGCTGCAGTATGGAAGGAAGTGTTATACCACCATTCAGCGAGAGGTAACCACTTGACCCATTGTGTTTGTTTATGAGATACAAAACAACGAAGATATCCTTCCAAACATTTATTTACTATCTCAGTTTGACCATCAGATTGAGGATGATAAGATGAGCTATGAGCTAATTGAGTACCAAAACAAGAAAATAACTCTGTCCAAAAATTTCCAGTAAAAATGGGATCTCTGTCGCTCACAATAACCCTTGGGCTTCCATGTAGCTTTTGAATTTTGTCCATAAATGTAGTAGCAATTATACTTGCTTTAAATGGATGAGATAATGCACAAAAGTGTGCATACTTGGTAAGTCTATCAACTACCACCATGATGACACTCTTTCCTTAGGACTTAGGTAAACCTGTGATAAAATCCATTGAAATCTCCTCCCAACGTTGACTTGGAATGGATAAAGGTTGTAGAAGTCCCGGGGTCTTAATTGTCTCCACTTTATTCTGCTGGCAAACCAAACATTCCGCTACAAACTTTTGAATATCAGATTTAAGGCCATCCCAAAAAAAATCTTTCTTCACCCTGTGGTAAGTTTTTAAAAATCCTGAGTGTCCTCCTAAAGGAGAAGTGTGCAATTCCAGAAGAATATTTTGTTTCAGTTGGGAATTCTTACAAAGATGTAAGCGATCTTTGTACCATAAGGAATCATTTTTCCAACTAAATGTATCAGATGTACTAGGATCTTGCTGCAACTTTTGAATGAGTGTCCATACATCTTTGTCCTTCTTCATTCATCTCTTGCTTCGGTTATCCAATCTGGTTGGATAATAGAAATGGCACAAAGCAATGCTTCCACCTCTTCATTCTTTCTTGAGAGTGCATCTGCAACAACATTAAGTTTTCCTTTTTTGTAGATTATTTAAAAGTCATAACCCAACATCTTTGTGACCCATTTTTGCTGCTCTTCTGAAGATAGTCTTTGTTCCAAAAAGTGTTTAAGACTATCATGATCAGTTTGTACCTTGAAGTGTCTTCCCATTAGGTAAGTTCGCCATTTCTTTAGTGCATGCGGTATTGCTAACATTTCCTTCTCATAAATAGGTTTCTGTAAATACTTTCCTTTGATTGGACGACTTTCAAAAGCAATGGGTCTTCCTTCCTGCATTAAAACTGCACCAATTCCATTTCCTGAGGCATCACATTCCACAATAAAGGTTTTTGTAAAGTCTGGTGTAGCTAAGACCGGTGCTAGGCACATTGCCTCTTTAAGACGTTCGAAGGCCTTAGTTGCTTCAGGAGTCCATGAAAATGCATCTTTCTTCAATAATGTTGTTAGAGGTGCTGCTATTCTCCCATAATTCTTAACAAACTTGCGATAATACCCTGTTAACCCGAGAAATCCTCGCAGCTGCTTTATGGTTGTGGGGACTTTCCATTCCTTAATGGCTTTAATTTTGTTAGGGTCTACTTTAACACCCTCGTGAGATACAATATGACCCGGATATTCCACCTCTTGTACTCCAAAGAAACATTTGGATGTTTTTGCATATAATTGTTTCTCCTACAATAGTTTGAGCACCCTGTCAACATGTTCAACATGATCCTTCCAAGACCTGCTGTAGATTAGTATATCATCCAAAAATACTAGCACAAATTTTCTAAGGAAGGGTTTGAAAATGGAATTCATCAACCCTTGAAATGTAGAAGGTGCATTGGTAAGGCCAAAAGCCATGACCAAAAATTCATAATGACCCTCATGAGTTCGAAATGCTGTTTTTGGAATATCTTCAGTCTTCATTCTAATTTGATGATATCCTGAACGAAGATCCAACTTGGTAAAGTAAATTGCTCCATGTAATTCATCCAATAATTCATCAATCACAGGAATGGGAAATTTATCTTTAATGGTGAGCTTATTGAGCTCCCTATAATCCGGACACATTCGCCATGATCCATCCTTCTTGTGTACCAATACTACAGGAGCAGAGAAAGAACTTTGACTAGGTTCAATTATACCCGCCTCTAACATTTCTGCAATCATACGTTCAATTTCACTCTTTTGGAAGTAAGGATATCTATAAGGCCTGATGTTTGGAGGAACACTTCCCGGAATCAAATGAATAGCATGATCATGATCACGAATAGGTGGGAGTCCTTTGGGAGTTTCAAACACCTTGGAATGATTGTCCAAGACTTGTTGGAGATCTGTAGAAATAGATGATTTTGATGTTGGAACTTCTAGTGAGCATAATTGTGCAATTACACCTCGTTGTTCTTTCTTTAGGAGCTTTGTCATGACATTAGAGCTTATTATCCTTCCCGACTTCCCTTCAATACCCCGTAATTCGACTTCCTTTCCTTCTGAAAAAAATTTCAAGAAAAGTTCTTGAAAATTAAAAGCTACCGTCCCCAAAGATTGTAACCATTGTACTCTTAGTACAACATCAGTACCTCCCATAGGAATGGAAAGCATTGGACTTGTCAACACATATTCCCCCATGGTTAGCTTGATATTATGGCATTTTCCAGAGCAATTTATAGTTCCTCCATTTGCAACCATCACTTGACATTCTGGTGCTGGGTATAGGAAACAATTTAATTCCTTGGCTGCCTTATAATGAATAAAATTATGGGTGCTACCTGAATCAATCAACACTATTACCCTTTTCTTCTTTATATGTCCTTCTATCTTGAGAGTTTGAGGAGTGGTAATTCCTGCCAGTGCATTACACGATATGGTCGGATTCATTTCTTTCTCTTCTAGGGGTGGTTCCTGGTGTATATCCTCTTCTTGTTCATTTTCTTCTTCTTCTTCACAATCTATGTAAAATAATTTCTTCTCAGCACACTTATGACCTTTAGTGTATTTGCTATCACAACTGTAGCAAAGCCCTTTTTCTCTTTTTTCTTCCAATTGTTTTGGTGTCAACCTTGTAGGTTGTGGAAATCTAGGCGTAGAAACACTTCCTTCTTTATAGAATTGAGTGGTAGGCTTCCTTGTCGCCATAATTTTACATTCAACTTTTCTTGCCAACCTGAATGCCTTCTCCAATGAATCAGGTTCCAAAACACGAAATTCATGTTGGATGTTATCCTTTAAAGTGCCTAGGAAGAGATCAATCCTGTGTCCCTCTGGAATATCAGTTACCCTTATATTCAATTTTTGGAAGTCCTCAATGTGCTGCCCCCCTAAACCCTTTTGTTTGAGATTTATCAATTGGGTAAAGAAGGTGTTGCTCTTTGTATCCTCATAATGTGCTATCATTTCCTCCGTAAAAATTGACCAAGTGACAATTTTTTTAGGGGAGCAAAGCCATTGATACCATACAAATGTATTTTGTTCTAAATGTAAAGTTGCAATGCGTACCTTTTGTGTGTTTTGCACGTTATGGAGATCAAAATATTGCTCCATGTGTAGTATCCATGTTACAGGATCCTTTCCATCAAACTTCCTCATATCCATTTTTGGAATATGGTGGTTCTTCCTGCCAACATTCGAGTTTATGAAATCATGATTAACATTTATTTTGTTCTCATCAGGAGGTTCTTCTCCTATATTTCCACCATTATGAATCATTTCTGGTTTTAACCTTGTCCTCAAGCCTTCCATGTATCCTTTTAGATCATTCTTCATGTTTTCCATGTTGTCTTTCATGTCATCCATCTTACTTCCATGCCCACTTCCATGCCATCCATCTTAGCTTCCATGCCATCCATCTTAGCTTCCCGCCATCCATCTTAGCTTCCATGCCTTTCTTCAAAACTTCCATTTCATTTTTTGTTGCTCTTTGTGAGTATTTGTGCACTTGCTCTTGTAATTTTGATAGATCATGTTGAAGGCTTAATGGGTGTTGAATTATTTTTAGGGGCCATTTCAGACTCCAATATTGATATCTATTCTACAATAGGCCCTTGCAATCAATTCAACTTGATTCTTCAAACAAGACTTATGCAATTCGGAAAAAAAATACACCTTTTACTAGCTTTGAGGAGCTCGATATTGAAATTGTATTATCTCTGTGCTTGAAAATCTTCGATATCTGAAATTCAGCCCTGTAGTAGCCCTCTGAAGCTTCTTTAAAATGCCACAGGTCTGACCTGATTTTGATGCTCCAAGGCAAAGTTGTGTCCAATCTCCCACAATGACCTAATTCTGGACTGGTTCAGTAGAGCGAACTTGTACGACTTGCCACGTGTCACTGTTTTTTCCTTTGTCTCTGAAATTGATAGCGAAGAAACTACAGGCTGTGTACTTGTGACCACTTTTGACGGCACTCCAATCCAATCTTCAGAGAGAGAGTTATTGAACGTTTCCCACGATCACCTCTTTGAGATGAAATTCAGGAGCCTGAAAAAGCACTACCTTCCACAGATCATATCTCCAAAAATATTGCGAACCAAGCTCTGAATTTTTTTGAGGAATTTCCTCAGGATTTCAGGTTCGCACCATAAGAATTTCAGAGTCTGAACCTTCGTATAAAAAAAATTATAGCGCAAATTCCACGATGACCTGTTTAGGAGCCTGAAAAAAGACCTAACTTCCACAGATGATATCTCCAAAAATATTGCGAACCAAGCTCTGAAAGTTTTAGAAAATATTCCTCAGGATTTTGGCTTCTCACCCTAAAAATTTCAGCTTCCGAAACTTCGTAGAAAAAAAGTTATAACGAAAATGCCACGATGACCTGTTTGGAGCAGCGAAATCCTAGAATCCAAAGCTCTGATACCAAATGTTGTGTAACCAGCTCCAAAAATAGAAGAAAAGAGATATCAACGCCTTAGAAATGAGCCACTTCGAGGGGGAAACCTCCAATACATTACATAAATGAAAAATTCTTGGATGATCAATTTACAAAACCTCCTTTCTATATATAGGAGTCCATGGGGCCATAATGTAATCCTAGTGGGCCACAATGTAAGCCTAGCCGACCTAACAATAATAATTTAAGGGCACAATAATAATAAAATGAGGGTTACAAGGGTACAATAATAACAATAAGGGGGTTACACTAACAACAATAAGGTACTATACTAGTAATATAGGGACCTAACACTATTTCAAGCATTGACGTGGATACTATCATTTTATTTTCTCTTATGTATAGTATTTTACATTGACACAATTGTGTTTTTTTAGCAAACAAAATATTTGTATCAAGGGTTAGCTCCTTGTTCATTAGGGTTGAAGATGTTGTGTCATTATGAGTGATCTATTCATTGCTAACTCCTTATGTGTGAGAGCACTACAAGCTCCATGTCAACATGAAGTGTAAGATATTGTGAGAAATTCTTATTGAGGTTTTGAAAATTATCCAGTTGTTCTACATTTGGTATACATGTTAATAAGGGAATTACCCACAAGCACACACCCTCGAGACCAATACCTAGTTCTCTAAAAATCAAATGGTACCAATATTCTTAGTTAGAGGTGAAGGATTCTCCTAAGAGGTCATTTTGTTGGTTTTATGTGTTGTTTTTTTGCTTTGGATACTAAGTTGTTAAGGGCTTCAAGAGTTAAGAATTAAGGGCCAAGGGCTTGGGGGGGCGGGATTTAGGGGTTAAGGGCTTAATAATTAAGGGATTTAGGTGTTATGGGTTAAGGGTTTAGGTTTTAAGGTGTTTAGGGGTTATGGATTAAGGTTTAAGGGTCACGAGTTAAGAGAATAAGGGGTTAGTGCTTAGGGGGTTCATGGATTCTAGGTTAGGAATTAATGGCTTAAGGTTTAATGCATCAAGGGGTTGATGGCTTATGAGTTATGAGTGTAGGGGTTAAGAGATTATGGCTTCGGGGTTAAGGGATAGGGAATTTAGTGGTTATGGGTTAATGGCTTATTAGTTGTGATATTGGGGCCCCTGATACCCTTATCACCACTATCGGGGGTTCCCCTTTCAATTTCTCTTGTTTATACCTTCCCTATAGGCCCCCTAGCCCCTATGACATTAGGTCTTAATCCCCCTTCTCATTATCTAATGCATGGATTATAGATCTTAGTAAACAATGCTTGCACATCCCACTTCTACCCATCCATGCTACATGTGTTTCCCCTAGTCCTGTTCAATACACCACAAAATACTCCTCCCACGTCCTTTTCGGTCATATCATTCAACTTATCCTAACATTATGGGTGAAATTGGTTTTTATGTTGTAAAGAGAACTGAGAAAAAAATTACTTGTTTTTTCTATTGAGAAGATGTAGAAATTGATTGTCATGATTGGAATGTGCATGCATCAATCTACATTGGCTTGTTTTTCGAGCTTAGACATGAATAATCATTTGTTAATAATCCATCCTATCAATGGATTCTGGTATCACAAAGGTATCGATGGGCAGTTTGAGAGATTATTTTGAAAGCTTGTATGTTGTACTATTTAGCTCCTTGAGAATGTGTCTGAAAGATAACTAGTCCAAAGAATTGGGGGAATCTATGATATCCTGTAGGATGGGATGTATGTAGATGTTTTCTATCATGAATTATTGACCCAATTGATCATGATTTTTGAATCCCCCACACCCTATAGGGTTCTGACCCTTTCGATGGATGCAATTTCCATAAGGGTGCAAAGAGCAATGGAATCAACTCAATTGTTGGAGCCTTAACTTTGGGTATATCTTACTTTCTCACTATAATACTGGGAGAGGAAGAGTACCGCACCCACTTTGTAGCTATGTGGGATAACTTGTGCAACACCATCAAAAAAATCATAGGGGCATCCAAGAGGGAGTGGAGGAATTACCAGAATCACTTATTTTTGTGGTTTAGGATGTTTTATCACTCTATAATTTATAATATTGGCAAGACTAAATTAAAAAGAGAAACATCAAAACCACTTGAGGCCTAGGATCTAGCCCTCCTAGACTCAGAGAGGAATATCTCTATAAGATTTGGATTTGTTTTAAGCTTTCTAATATTAGGCTAGTTAGATGTATTTTTTAGGGTTGTTTGTTTGATTGTTCGTGGTTGGATTTAAGGGGTTTCCCTAAACAGTTTCCATTGGGCTATGGAGTCGAAATAGGCTAGGTAATATGCATCAAATCCTGGAGCAAGTGCAAGGCAAGCTATTTGCGAATACTGGTGTCTATAAATAAATGGAATTATGAGATGGAGAAAAGTGCTTTCAGTAATGACTTAAGGGTAATTAAGAATTCTTGAACTATACGTCAAAAGAAAACATTGAAATTGTAAATACAGACAAAATTAAGGTACTCTAAACAGTAAATCTTAATCTAACCTTCTTGTTTTACAATTAGAATTTAAATGGTGCACATGAAAATATTACAGTGGAAAGACATAAAACATGAACAAGGAAAAACATCACTAGGACACCACAACACATGAATCTTGCAGACTGATCTCTTTATTGATGCGCCAACTTGAAAAATTACAAGTGCTTACAAAACCAAGGTCCAACCCTTATTACTAAATGAAAAGTTACATTTAAACTACTTGCAACTGATTGTCGTTATCAGAAGGGCAATCAATTCATTTACTACAAAAGTAACCGAAACTTGGTATGTGCATCTCATGCGTGGATGTGTTGTGACAGTTTTTAACAGATGTCTAAAGCCACTGTGGAACCGTCATTCAATGTAACGATGCTTCTAACAAATGTATGGCATCCTTGCGAAGTCGTTATTCAATGCAGTAGCAGTCTACTGTGCTGGCGAATTTGATACTGTTGAACTGTTCTGATACACTGGATCTGTCGACACTGACAATTCGCTGAGATGCCTGATTTGTCATCGTGCTAAGTTGCCATCCTCCCTGTAGTCTACATAAATTTTCCCAATTATCTGGAGTCAGAATCATAGTTCGGTTCAATTTTCTGTAGACTTCATCAGTCTCGGTGTACTTCACAAACGTTGGCCTCAACTGAAAAATGTGCTTAATCTCATGTTGTATGAAGATATCGTCGTTGATGACTTCATAAAAGGTTTTCCCAATCATAGTGTTCTTCAGATTTGTGAGCTTGGATGTGTCCTTTGAAATCTCTATGAGCCTTTTTACATAATTAGTCCTAGGCATCATCTTATCAATGATAACAAATAAGGAAGGCAATCCCTTTTTGTTCAGTGGCTCAATCCTATTGAAAAACCTACTTACTCCACTCTCCAGTTGATGGCATCTTTCTTCTAGCTGTGTAACTAGACTCTTTTTGTTCAACACCTTTTTTACCTCAAGTATAGTGGTTGCTCTGTCTGCCACTTCCAGTTGCTCCAATTCATGACTGCTTTTAGAATTGAGGAATCTGATGATGTTGTCGGTAGTTTGGGGTTTATCCCCAAGTTCCTCATTTGTTTTCTCAATGGCAACTTTCACTACATCAATTAGATCCCTTTGTTCAAAAATCATCTGAATTAATGGCCATATATCATTCACAAATTCAATTATATCCAGCCATCTAATTTGTTTAACTCTTCCTACCATCTTTCCAATTGAGGACTCCTGAAGGGACTTCTGAAAAATTTAATTTAACTTTTTACTAATCTGCAACTCTGTGGCATGTGTTGAATCTTTCCTTTTGAATTTCTCTTGTACGTCACTGAGTTGATCATGCAGCTTTTTAATTTATGTTGCCTGTAAAGACATGTTCTCCATTACTTTGGCTAGCTGCTCAGTGCTTTCCCCTGGTGCTCCTATAGATGTTGTGGATGTTGGAATCACTGTGAGAGGAACTGCTCGTAGGGGAATCATGGCCTTAGTTGCTTATTTTGTTGTTCCCTTCACTACATCTCTTATTGCTTTCTATCTTTCTTTGATCATTTTATCCATCTCACTCTCCATTCTCTTAATTTTTTCTATTTGTTCAACAATCAATTGCAACGTTTATGCCTTCTTTGTTTCAGTTGCTTCCATCTCCTTGGCCATAGGGTCTTCTGTCATTGACATCTTAAGCTTCGTCCTCAAAGTAGCTATGTATGCATTCTTCTTCCTCACAAGTGTTTTTTCCACTGCTATGTTTGATGGATTGTACCCAAGTTGCATCACTAAATCCTCCAAAGATTTTATCCTTGATTCTTTGGCCATGGCGGAGATATTTTCCACCTTCAACTGTGATTGTGTGTTGGAAAATGTCACCTGCAGCTTTGAGAGGCTCATGGTTGTACTAGTTAGCATGGAGGAGATCATTTCCACTATCTTCTTGTGCATCTCCATCTGGTCTATTGGGTGAATGTTCTTTGTGTCAAACTCAAAATAGGTCTTCTTGTAGTCTTCTGCACCTTTGGGCTCGGAAATTTGTGCTTCTAAGAATGCCATCTTCATTCTTCCCTTCTCAGATTCAAAGGCTGATAGAAGTCTACTCTGGGAACTGCATGTTTTTTTCCAAAACTGATTGTATGTGTTGGTCTTTAGAACCTCATTCCTCCTTTTGATCTCCCTGAATGTGTCATAGATATCTTCCTCCTTTTTCTCTGCAGTGGACGTAGATGTTGGAGTCTGCACATTCTGTTGTGGAAAGGCACAGTGGCAGAGGATGTTGAGAATATTGTTTGGCCAACTACTGGAGATGAACTTGGTGACTCTTTGATTGTGACGACGGTTTGCTAGTCCTTCTCACTGCCCTGGTCAAGGCCCGTGTGGATTATGGCCCTCTTCCTCTATTTAATTTTGAATTTTTTAGTGGAGGAATCAATTTCCATGTTTGTTTGATCCTCCCTGGTCCTCTTTCTTCCTATCTCATTTTCAGGCTCCTTCCCTTTGCCATCTTGAACTCCTGCAACTTTTCTTTCTTGTGGAGTTGGTGTTTGAATTCCTGAAGTAGAGATGACATGTTCTTCTGCTTCATGGAGTGTGTCTGCTACCCATTCTTCTTGGTTCGTGTACTTTTCTATCTCCAATCTGTGGGTATGAATGTAAAGCGTGGACTTGTTTTGCACCCTCTTCTTGGAGATGATCCCCATTGGATCATAGGACCAAGTGAAAATATGTGTGAACTTCATCTCCTTTAACATTTTATCTGCCTCATCCCCTACTGCCCTGCTGTTGCAAATAAATGGACCAATTTGTGATTTGATCCTGAATTGTGACTTATTCTTGGTGGAGACAAAATGCACCTCTTCTGCATCTATCATTTGTCTGATATGCTCAAGTGTGAAGATTCTCATGGAGAGGTACTTGGGAAGTTTATAGGGGGCCAATTCACTGCCATAAACCTTGATCTCTATGTAGTTTTGGTAGAGGTACCAATCTGTTGTTCTGATCTGCTCTGTCAACTGCATCACCTTCTTGATTTCCCCACTGATCCTTGGCTCCGTGGTGTTGTTGAGTGCACTGATTGCTAGATGAACAAACAACTCTACAAAACTCTTGTAGGAATAATTTTCCTGCTCCTTCCTCAATAAAGTTTTCCAGAAAATTATAGACTAGGATTGAGAGTCATCATCTTGCTTCATCATGTCAAATTGGAATTTGCTGGATTAAGAACAAGCAAACATGTACACCAACACAGAGGTGTACTTGAATACCCCTTCTGTCTAGAATTTCTGGAACTGATCATGAATCGCATTAGCCAGAAACTAAGCATAGTTGAACATAATAGTGGGCTTAGCATCTGAGGAAAGGATAGACAAGAAACCAATTATGGATTCATCTACCCACTAATCATTATGATATCCTAACAAATAAGATAAAGTAATGATAATGTGCTTGGTCCTATTCGAGAAGGTGGATGATGGATATGGGGGATTCATGGTAGGCATTGGTACATTTGTGGCCATGAAAAGCTCTAAGGTTTTGGCCCTTCTAGCAAAATTTAACCCCTATTATAATCCTATGAGGGCCTCATATGAAAAAGGGATAGTGTTCTCAACAATGGGGGCTTGCATCATCTCTCGAATGGATTGGACATTGATATAAAATAAAATCTCTCCTACAGGGTTCACGATGGCTCTCTGGTTAATGTCATAGCATGATTGACATTTTCTGATTAGCTCGGGGAAGATATGGGTTTTAGGAAAGATGTAATATGGAAGCTAGGTCTCCCACAAGTTGATATCATCTGCTTCAAAAAGGATCTTATCCTCGAGCCAATAGTAGACATCGAACAAGTCGAAGTCTGACTCTACCTCGTGGATTTTGTAGTCTTTATCAACCAAGGGGATATGATCTAGGTCTACCTAAGGATAGACCATGGGATTGAAAGTTTGTTGGTCTGCCTTGGGAGGCATGATTTGTCTTTTGTATCTTCTGTCCCAACCTGCAAGGCAGAATGGGTTGTAAAAAAAAGGGAGTAGAGAAGGGTAATTGATACAGATCGGCACTAGGGAAGGGATATGATAGAAGTGGATCGTGATCAAGGCTGAACATTAGAAGGAGAGCTATAATTGGGTTCACAGAGCACTGATAATTTATCCTTTGATGAAAAATAACCCTTTGGTCAATAGGGTCTAATTCGTGACTTCTCTGTAAATATCCGCAAATCCAACGCATGTCGTAATTCGATAGGATCGGCAAGTTAAAATCTGCGTTAGCAAGGAATTTAGGCTTTAACATGTAATTGGGGGTGACCGTTGAGTTGGCATGGGTCCGTTGGATAACGGCGCGACCCTTCATGGTGCAACAGGTTGCTAGAGAGAAGAGATGTGATGGGAGGAGCGAATAGATGGCGGAGGAAGTGGCGTAGCAGCATGGGTAACGGTCAAACGGATGCGACAGTTTGGGTTGACGGCGGAAACCGCTTTCGAAGGGGGTCGAAGGCGGTGAGCGGTAATGGAGAAGGGGGTGTGAAATCGCATAGTGGGCGGTAATATATACTGCGCATTTCAGAAACCCCCCCCCCCCCCTTTGTTAACGTCCGACGGATGAGGGGGGGGAAATGAGGGTCGTCGAATGTGGGGTGAAGAGCGGAGATGGAGGGTAAGGTGGAGGTTGTTTAGCATGTGATGTGATGTGGTGATGGGATGGCAGGGTCGGGTTTGTGAATGAGTGCCAGGGATGTGATGGAACTTAGGATAAACGAAAATAATGTGGGTTTGGGGGTTTTTAAGGATACAACGAATTGATAGCATCGGGACTTAAGATAACTTTTGACATAAGGTATGCTCGGATGACATAGAAACCAAACCTTTAAAACCTTTTCCCTTTCCCATATTTTGAGAAATAAGCAATCTCTGTCTTGGCTATCCCCTTACAGCAAAGAGAAAAAAATGAAACTGGGATGTTGCACCTAGGTGGAATAGTCTTCGCATTGGCCTTCCATTCTTCCTCTTCAACTTATCTACCTACCCAAAGCTACTCATCTAACGTTTTCTCTTCTTTTTCAGGGTGCATTTCGACTAGAAAAATCTTAAATCCTTTTTCTTTTGAGTTTCTATCCTAACACCTATTCTTATTTCAGCCATTAGCTCAGCTTAAATTGTTGAGACAATTTCATTTTCTACCTATCTATTGATAAGCCAAGATTAAACAGTTTGGAAAATCTTTGTTCTCTAACCTATCAACGGAAATTGAAAAATTGTCCAATCATGATTAGACTGTATGACTGGGCAAACATAACTAACGAGTAGTGGCATTTGAACTTGCATCACTTTCAATTTTCTTTCTTTTTGAGGTTTTCTTTCTTTTTCTCTTTTTTTGTTTTTTTTTGTTTTTTATACCCTCTTTTCTTTCTTTTCATATTTTTTTTTTTTTTAATTTGAACTCATTTGAATTTTGAAAAGCCTTTCAATAATGAAAACCTTACAAGAAATGTGAAGTATCCAATCACCTTGAGATCCTATAATTTATAGGGTACTAAGAGGATGAATCTTGTCAACCAAACACTATTTTTTATCAATTCAATTGTGATCTTTGTTAGAATTTCTTGTGAACAAAATGTGTTGTTGTTCCAATCCCACCAGATATTTCTGATTAGAATGCATGGGAAACCTTTATAATAATATTCCATGATGTTGAGTAACTTAGCTTTGAAATTTTCTTCCAAGCTTAGATAGGACTACGAGGCTATCATGTTCAATTTTGCAAGGGTGGTGGTGGTGATGTCCTGCACTATGTTGGGAAAAGAGATAAATAAGTGTGAAGAAATATCATCATATGACTTGCCTAAAGCATGGATGTTGGGATGATTCGTAAACTGTCATGGATATTTCTCATGAACAAAATGTGTTGTTGTTCCAATCCCACCAGATATTGTTGATTATAATGCATGGGAAACCTTTTTAATAATCTTCCATGATGTTGTGTAACAAAGTTTTGAAATTTTCTTCCAAGCTTAGATAGGACCACGAGCCTATCATGTTCAATTTTGCAAGAGTGGTGGTGATGACCTGCACTGTGTTGGGACAAGAGATAAATAAGTGTGAAGAAATATCATCATGTGACTTGCATAAAGGACAGATGTTGGGGTGATTCGTAAACTATCATGGATATTTCTTGTGAAAAAATGTGTTGATATTCCAATGCCACTAGATATTGCTGATTAGAATGCATGGGAAACCTTTTTAATAATCTTCCATGATGTTGTGTAACTAAGTTTTTAAATTTTGTTCCAATCTAGATAGGACCAGAAGCCTATCATGTTCAATTTTTCATGGGTGGTGGTGATGACCCGCACTGTGTTGGGACAATATATAAATAAGTGTGAATAAATATCATCATATGACTTGCCTAAAGCATAGATGTTGGGGTGATTCATAAACTATCATGGATATTTCGCATGAAAAAAATGTGTTGTTGTTCCAATCCCACCAGATATTGCTGATTAGAATGCATGGGAAACCTTTTTAATAATCTTCCATGATGTTGTGTAACTAAGTTTGAAATTTTCTTCCATGCTTGGATAGGACCACGAGCCTATAATGTTCAATTTTTCAAGGGTGGTTATGATGACCTATACTATGTTGGGACAAGAGATAAATAAGTGTGAAGAAATATCATCATATGACTTGCATAAAGGATAGATGTTAGGGGTGATTCGTAAACTATCATGGATATTTCTCGTGAAAAAAAATGTGTTGCTATTCCAATCCCACCAGATATTTCTAATTAGAATGCATGGGAAACCTTTTTAATAATCTTCCATGATGTTTTGTAACAAAGTTTTGAAATTTTGTTCCAAGCTTACATAGGACCACAAGCCTTTCATGTTCAATTTTTCAAGGGTGGTGGCGATGACCCACACTATGTTGGGACAAGATATAAATAAGTGTGAAGATATATCATCATATGACTTGCATTAAGGATATATGTTGGGGTGATTTGTAAACTATCATGGATATTTCTCTTGAAAAAAATGTGTTTTTGTTCCAATCCCGCCAGATATTACTGATTAGAATGCATGGGAAACCTTTATAATAATCTTCCATTATGTTTTGTAACTAAGTTTTGAAATTTTCTTCCAATCTTAGATAGGACCACGAGGCTATCATGTTCAATTTTTTTGAAATCTTCTGCATGTTCAATCTTTTGCTCAGGTTCCACCCTCCTTTGGATCTGATATCTCCACACATACTGAATTTGCAAACCATCTTCCAGATTTGCGGTCTATATTGCAGAAATAAACCTCACTCTAAGAGTCACAACCGCTCTTCTTCTATGCAAATTTGTCACAGTCTTAAGGGCATACCTTATGAACTAAACATGCTAGGAAATTGTCCTAACTAGGGCACTATACTTATGTACTTTTAATTATTTTAGAACAAAGCCTATCCACCCATAGAAAAAGCCACGATTCTTGCCTCCATAAGGGACTCGACTTAGCTCATGTGGATCCATACATTTTGGGCATTTATTTGATTGAATCTTGATATGAAATTCAGATCTCAATGTCGACCCTCAAACTAGGGTTACCTTAGTCAATATTACGCTTGTGTCTACTTCTGTTTTGGTTGTAAATTAAAGTGGAAGCCCTCCTCCATTTATGTTGGTATTTATCACAGACCTTACGGAATACTAACCACCACAAGACAAGATCATATCAACCCTCTCTTCTATTTCATGTAGAAAATCTAACCAACGGGATTCAATCTGATCTTGTAATGTACTAAAACAAGATACTGAATCCTTCCTACAATTTGCGGAAAAAAAACATGATCGCACAATCACATATAAGTAAGAGAAACAAATTATCGATCGCACAACACAAGATGTATCCGGGGAAAGCAACTTCTCAAAACCCCTCTATCTCTATTGTGTATTAAGTCAAGGAATCATGAAACAATACAATGCTTAGTCTGTCATGAGATTCTCTAGCACTCTGTCAATTGTCTCCAACTGATCTAGGAAAAAACAGTTTAGTACTTAGCAAATTCTCAACCTTCCTTCAACCTGCATTGCTCACACAATTCCTAGGGAATTATCTCCCTATTAATTAGGAAAATCAACCTTCCTTTATTAAGCAATCTATCATGGAACCACTCATGTAAAATTGCACATGGGAAATTTTGTATAAATACAACTGATAGTTATGTTCTCTTTAACCTCTGTCTCAATTAGGTCTTCCTCGAAACTGACATGCATGCAACTATTAATAGTGAATTATCATTTATCTGATTGATCACTCATTGTGAATTAAATCTAATTTAATTCAGTGGACCTCTCACCAACTCATCACTAAGTAAGAACTAGTTAAACTAATTTTAACTCAATTAATTGAGCTAACTAATTCACACCTACATCCCACTAATGCATCAACTGCAACTGGACCCCCAAAATATTAGAATCCCTCTACATGCCTCATCTTAGACCCTCATGATCCGTACATATGCAAGAACGCAATAAAATACATAAAAAAACATAAACACAGAGAGGCACTAGGAATAACACTTCATTTCATTAATATCAAATACTTAAAAATGCTTACAAATATAATGGAAAACAAACTAGCTCAGGTGATGGTAGCTTATCTCTTAGAAGAGATGTGGCAGCTACATGCCTCTGAACTATGCTAAAATAAGGCTCAAAGGCATTTTTATTATTGAAAAATAAGAGAAAACCCTAACCTAAGGAGATGTAACACCAAGTGTTTATGGGCCCTGTTGGGGGTAGTTGCGCAGCCAACTTCCCGAGGTCATAACTTGGTCATATGATCTTTGTTTTACACACATGATACCTCGTTATAAATATCTCTTCGAGGACTAAAACTACTAACGCTATCTCTATGAAAGCGTGATCTCTATGAAATCGCCAAACCTTTCATGCCCAAAAAACGTCGTTTGGGGCCTCAAAACTGCTCCGAAAGTTCAGGACCCGAAAAAAATGACAAAAATAGTAAATTGTGCTATAATTAAGGAAACTGAAAAACCGAAAGAGACAATGGCGAGGGACCAAGTGGAATAGGCAGGTGGCCACCAATATCCACCTCAATCACCTCAACTCAAATTTCTTGAGCTAACTTAGTCATCATGACTTAGTTAACCGACCCAAGTTGCTATGAGATGAAATTACAATTTATTGTCCAATTTATTTAAGGGAAAAATAAATTAGACGCCTCACATTCCTCACTCCTAGTACATCAAAATTTCTCACGAGTGTGGGTGTATTTTTTTTGTCCTTTCTTGTTGCCAATTTCATTGTTTCTTGTTGCGAATTTCAACACTCCCTCTGAACAAGAAAGGAATTCAATCTATCCCGATCTGGTACCTTTGGAATTATGCATGCAACACTTCTCTAGTGTTGTTTCTAGTGTTGTTTGCACCTACAAATCCTTAAACTCAATAACCTTCGAACAATTGAATCAATATAATTAATTTGCCATCAAAGCCTTTTGACTGCTGCTAGCTACTGCACTTGTCTACTGGACTCTTTGCATTGTTGTTGACATTTTCATTTGTGCCCTTTGCTCCACATATTGAGGTTCATCCTTTGGAACTAAGAGTTCCTCATCTGCATGCAAGTCAAGCTCCCTCTCAAGGGAAAATCGCATGGCTTTCTCCTCATCAAATTTAACATCTCTCCTGACAACTGTCATCCTGTTAGCTGGAAAATACATCTGATAGTTGTGGGGAGTATCAGTGTACCCCACAAATATCCCAACCTCTATTGTTGGTTCTAGCTTCTTCCTGGCATCTTTGGTCATGTTGGTTCTTAAGAGACAATCCCTTGGTTGTGGAAAGGAATCAGTGCTTAAAACATTTTTAGAAATATATGTCACAAAAGTAATTATATCAGGTGGTCTTTGTTCAATCCGTTTGGAAAATAATTCTTTAAAACCCTCAATAATCTGATATAATGAAAGATTCTGCAATGCCATTAACTGTTAATATTTGAATGAAAAGAAGAACTGTAGAAGAAACTTAAAATGATATGTTGTAACACAGAATCTATCACCTTAAATCTCAGAAGGAATTTATGTAGAAAGAACAGTTGGAGTGAAGGAGCGCAAATTAAGGTTATTTAACTCCTACTCATAGATGCAATTAAGAGACTGGCAATTACTTTACTTCACTTCATTCAAAGAATAAGGACACAAATTGATACAGGAAAAAAAAAATGACCATCAACAATTGCAGGAAACTTGAAGCTTATTTAATTAATTTATCAGAAAAGTAAGTATGAAATTGTAATCTTCCAGATGTCCAAAACTCAAAACCCTCCTCATTCTTACTATCTTGCTTAAATACATACAAAAGTAGTTTGTAACTGCTAGAAATTCTTGAAACTACTCAAACCACCTAAACGGTATAAACTACTTATTACATCTCAATTGAGGACATCATTACAACCTTGATCTTTAAACAAAGAAAGGTAAATAAAACTTGGAATATCAATCTATTTGTTGAATCTGATTTGTTGTCGATGTGTTTCACTGAGGTGTTGATGTAACTCCCTAAGGTGTTGATGTGTCACCTGGAAGATCAGTCATCCATGCCCTGTATTTTTTCCAGATTTCAATGTTGGTCTTAAGATAATTGACCAACTTGTGATACTCTAGTCTGAAAGCAGTGATCCTGGTAAAAGTAGGCCTTTCCACAAACAAGGTCTTAATCATCCATAATAATTAAAAATGTCTATGCAGGAAATTGACAATTGTGGCTCCTTTTAAGACTCTAGTTTTTTCATGAGTATTATCAACCTTGCTTTTTACTCCCACTAACACAGTCATATGAATCCCAAGGTAGAAAATAGCCTTGCATATCCCAGCACGATGGCAGCCTAGCTCTAGTCCTTTTGTCAAACATGGTGTTGAATTTATCCACAACCTATTTGATCTCTGTCAATTTCTTCTTTATTGATTTCCTACAAGCATTCTTCCAATTCAACTTATTTATTTCTAAAACACATAATGTTCTATCTTTGATTTCATGCTCCTCTAGCTCTTTATCTGTATTGGAATTGACAAAATCAATAAACCTTTTTGCCCAGAGCTCTGTTAAGTAACTTTTACTTATCAACAAGGATGAGCTCCTATAAATCTTTTATTATGCCTTTTTCCTCTAACACTATAATCATTGATTCCCAAATTGTTTCCATTACCTCAATAATCTCATTCCACACAATATCCTTTGCTTGAATTAGACACATGTTTCCTTTTACTTTTTCTTTAAGACTCTTAATTTCTTCATAAGTTGTCTCGCAATAAGATTTATATTTATTAACTTCCCCATCTTTGGCATGTATTATTTTCATTGTTTTATCAAGATCGCTTTGAGTTTTCTTGAGATCAACCTCTGCCATCTTCAATTATGTGCTCAATTTGGACAATCTAGTTGTTGGATCATCATCTCCAGATGACAAGACTATGGTGCAAACATGTGACCCAATTTGACCTGTAGATTAACCATTGTCTCCTTTAATCTGGAAATTTCCTCATCTTTCTGCAACAGTTGCTGTAACAGATTTTCCTTCTCATTTTCTACCTCTGCTACCTCCGCTGCCATTGGATGCTCTCCAGTAGGTAGCTTTAGCATTTTCTTCAACACATTAATTTATAATTCTGCACTTTGTAATAATTTTTACACAACTGATCTATCATTGGGATCCACTCCAAATTTTACAATTATTTTATTCAAATCTTCATTTTGAGTTGAAAGAGCCCTAGAATTAGCTTTCTCTAACTTTAGCTGCTTAATTACTTTTCCCAACATGTTCTCAACCTTATAAGCAGCTACACTAGTTTTAGTTAATTCATTAACAACCAATTGATCATTTTTCATGTGTATGTTAACTTTATCAAGTAAAGGGATCTTTCTAGTATCAATAGTTATATTTACAGTTTTGAAACTGCTGGATGACCCTACTGTCATTTTAGATGGGTGAGAGATGGTAATTTTAAACTGATCCCTTTCTAAATCCATAGGAGTCAACAATCTGGTATGATCAAGAGTAATCTGATACTCAGCTGAGCCTCCACACTTGCTCTAATATTCTAGTTCTTTTCTGCAATTTGGGCAAAGACCTGCTTGATCAAAGGTACCTAATCATGAATAGCTTCATGTCTTGATGGTGAGCTGGTGATTGTTGAGTATCTCCTAATTGAATTAAGAAACTAGGCTGTGTGTTTGGTATCTCTTCAGTTAACTTAACTCTTTTCTCATCTCTCTGTTCTTTATCCTCAGAATCAACAACCTTTTCTTTACTTCTTTTACTTACCCTTTTAGAGATGATTGGAGTCTGAATTCTAGTACTACCGAAGCTTGCAAAACCTTTGTTCACTAGATTCTCAATTTCAGGCTTACTGTCATGAACAAAAGCAAAATAACCATTTTCAACTCTCCTGTTAGAAATCACCTTGTGTGGATCATAAGCCCATTTCTCACCTAATAAAAAATGCATGCTTTCTAACATTCGGTTTGCCTCATTTGTTGCTTGTCTCATATTTGCTATGAATGGTCCAATAGACATAGGAAAACTAAATAAATGGCCTTTCTTCATTGGAACAAAATGTATCTGATCTACATTCAAGCTTTGTCTAATAAAATCCAAGGCAAACATTCTCATGGGGAAAAAGGCGGGCAATCTATAAGGCTCAATCCCAGCTCCATACAACCTAATTTCTGAATAATCATCATACACAAACCAGTCTCCAAATTTGCAATTAACAATGAGTTAAAGAAACTCCTGGGCCTTCGGCAGAAAACATGGAGGAGTAATTCCATTCAAAATCTTATACGAAATTGGCATGAAATAAGCAGGAAAATCAAACAACCTTCCATCATTAGGTTCATTTCTTATTACATCTATCCAAAATACCACTGATTGCCTTTTCTTATTTGAATCTACAATATTCAACCCCAAATGTATAGATTCTTATACATTTTGATATAAAAATAAATAAGTAATCATTGAGGGAAACCTAAAAGACCCAATGAGGGACAGGCTCATAAGTTGAGCATTAATGTTCTCTTTCTAATAGGAAGGAATGTCCAACACCACATTGGCCTTCATCATTAAAGAAAATAACCCAAGCACCGACCTGTCAATTCAAGCAACATCCTCCTTCCCAAGTATCTTTGACAAAATTGCAGTATGGGCTTGACGGATTAACAGAGACGTGACTTGATGAACACTTTCTCCCAAATTATTCATCACAAAGCACTTGCTAGGGTACAATTTTGATACTAGCCAATGTACGAATTCAAGAAAAATATGGGTTTTCGGAACACATGCAAAAATAACACCAGACTTGACCATGGCTGAGTAAAGGGCAGAATTCTGCTCATTGAGTAAGACTCGTTGATAAAAAAGTAGGTGCTCAACTGTGCACATGGTATCCTTGACATCTTGTTCTGTATCCATAAATGGAATGTGGAGCGCTAACAAGCCGAAAAGGGACGACTATTTAACCATAGATTTACTCCGGGTGGCGACTGTACAAACGCAAAGGTGAGAGGTTAAATGACTCGGACGACATTTTTACATTTAGAATTGAAAACCAACAAGTGAAAAAGCAGAACTTTAAACATATTTTATATATGGCGCAGAATTTTGGAAACAACGGAAAATTAAATGCATGACTTGACACATAACAGACATGTGACGTGACAGATGAACTGGCTCACTTGCGTCAGAGTTTGTTTATGTCATCACGATGGCACCTCAGGGTACGACAAACTCATCAAAGGTCTGCCCCCGTAGTGATTATGAACCGTCGATCACAGTCAACGAGCTCTCGACAGGGTCAACTGCGGAGGCACCCTCAGCGCTATACTCTAGGCTATTTTTTCCCACGGGTTTCCTATGATCCAAATCAATTACATTTATTTTAAATCCCGCTTGGTGAGTTACATAGAGGTTAGCCCAATGGTCAGTCCCACCTTCACATCTCCGCACATAGGTTAATACACCAACATATAAACAAAATTCTTTTTTCAGCATATATAAAATTTCACATCTTTTCATTTTCTAATATATATGTTTTTTTTGTGTTATAAAAAATATTTCAAAAGTAAATGCAAATGAGCCATAACAAGTCACATGGCAATAGACAAATGAGACAAAAATTTTAAAATATGAAACATCTGGTTTCTTACCTGAAAAAGCCTCCTCTAGTGTACTCATGCCAAGTATCCGACGAGGACTACAGTTCTGCACGAATACCGCTATGTTGCATGCCTCTGCCCACAGATGCAACGGTAGGCCCTGATCATGTAACATAGCTCATGTTGCTCCCACAATTGTTCTGTTCTTTCTTTCTACAACCCCATTATGTTGTGGGTTATAAGGTGCAATCAATTCTCTTTGAATTACTTCTTTGGCACATAAGTTCTTTAATTCATTAGATATATACTCACCACCATTGTCACTCCTTAGATCCTTCACCTTCTTCCCTATATATTTCTCTGCCAGTGCTTTGAACTCACAAAAATTGGAGAACGTCTGATATCTATTCTGTAGAAATAAGATCTGAAACCTTATAGAAAAATCATCAACAAAAGTCACATAATACCTGTGCTTTGTTGTGGGATGTGTAGAGAATGGTTAACACACGTATGAGTGAACTCTCTCAAGGATTTTCGTTGCTCAGTTCTCTTTCTCATGAAAAGTGGCTTTAGTATACTTCCCCATGGTACATCTCTTGTATGTGTCTATTTGCGCAAGAGTACCCTTTGGAAGGCCTGTAGAAATCTGTTGCATGATCCTCAAAGCACTGTGGTGTAGATGGACCAATCTCCTGTGACATAACTCACCTGTATCCCAACTCACCACCTTCCCTGCTTTATTGGTCAATGCTACACAACCATCTACATCAAGTTTTTAGAGGTTATTCACACGAATCCAAATATTTTTTACTTGTCTTGTGGCTTTGTGATGAAGGAACGCCTTTCATTCCTTGGCTCATATATCCAAGGTTCTCCAACATAGCAACTAAAACTAAATTCTTCTTCAAGCACAGTACATGCATTACATATTTTAATATGAAAGTTTTACACGAACGTCTCTAGAAAATAGCGCTGTACCCGATCCTGAAAGCATTATACCCTCCCGTCATCACCAATATTGATGTGCATTTGAAGCTCCTTCTGCTCAAACTACTAAGAGTTATTTCTTTCCTTTAGTCATGATGAGAAGATTGCTCCACTATCATCCAAGTACCACATATATCCCATCACAGTTGATGCCATGCATGCGATGAAAGAGAAGTCCAACTCAAACTGTGAGGCCAAAGCTTCACCCATTGCAGCTCCCGGAGCCTTCTTGTTTTTCTTCTTCTTTTGTGGACAGTTTGTGGCATAGTGTCCATGATCATGATAGTGAAAACATTTTACCTTTGACATGTCACGCTTCTTTCCTTCTTTTCCGGTCTTAGATTTGGAATGGGAATTCTTCCCCTTCCCCTTATTTCCATTACCAACCAAGGCACAATTTTACTCATCACCAGTTTTGGATGAGGATCCATCCATGGTAATTCGCCGAAACTCTTCTTCTACCAAATATGACCATAGTCGCTCCCAATCTGGTAACTTCTCCCTCCCATTCACAGAGTCCTGGTAACTATGCCAGCTCTTGGGAAGGCCTAGAAGTGCTAGGCTCACTGAGTCATCATCAATTACTGTAATCCCAACACTTCCAAGCTCATCTTGACATTAAGTGAACTTGGTCAAGTATTTCTGGATTATGTCGCCCTTCTCCATTTTGATTTTCCTGAGCTTGTCCTTGAGTGCCAATTTTTTGTGGTCACTGCTGCTTTGAAATAGATATGTCAAGGCTTTCCACATAGCGTATGGAGTTTCCTTTCCATGGAGACTCAAGACAATATGATCTCAAACTCCCTCTAATAAGATCCTCCTCGCCTTTGATACCTTCCTCTGCCATGCATCAAGAAGTTGGGCATCTGTTGCTGCGGGCTTGGCAATATCATTATCTATGAATTCATTCAACCCATTATCCTCCAACACTGCCTCCATCTTATCCTTCCATGAAATATAATTCAAAATTCCCTCGAGTGCATATTCAAGTCTCAAGCCATTAAAAGAAATCTTGATCTGCTTCTAGCTCCAAAGAAAGTGTCTGCAAATTTGAATACTGTTAAACACAAACTCAATTTCTTCTCCATTGTGTGAATCTTGGTAGCATACGAGTATGTCGTACCAAGCGAAGAGATGTCGAGAAATCCATTTCATCACGAATGTATACGTAGCAAACTGGTACATTCTTTTATTCTTTGATGCTAGCACCAGATGTTTCTCTGAATATTTGATACCCAACTTTGTGCGCAGGGTATGGAACAAATTCGTCGGCTCATGCACATCTTGATCCCTTTGTTGTCGCAGCGTGGTCCATTGTATGTACTTGTCCTCATAGCTCCCCACGGGATAGTACTGTTCCTTGACGGTGTCTTGGAAAGAATTCCAAGTTGGTACGGCCGAGAACAGAGAGGGTTCTGTCTGGTCCTTGTTCTCACAGTAGGTTTCCCACCAGTCCTTAACATGGGGGGTAGCTTTAAGGAGTGCAAAAATAATCTTCTCCCGGTCTGAAAAGTCATGAACCGAGAAATATCCTTCTAACAGATTCAACCATCTATCTACGGCATCTGCATCTATTTTACCCTCAAATATGGGAATGTCAAAATTTACTTGTACCTTAAAAGGAGTCGCGCCTCCAGAGTGGCTGCTGGATGCAGATGCGCCGCCGGTGGGTAGCCGTTGAAGGATCTGAGCAAAGTTATCCATCATCGCGTTCCTTTGTTTTTCGAGGGTCTCCTCGAGCAATATTTTGATAGGATCTCCTGCTCCCTCATCTTTCTTTTCGTCCCCCATGGGTGACGGGGCGGGGTTTGTGGTGACCTTGCGAAGGTTCAACCGATGAGAGCCTAACTCCTTATACCACGGAACCTCGTTGGGGACATGCCAAAGAAGGATCAAGAAAAAAAAGTAGCTGCGATACACCAGCAGTCTAGTATTTATGCAGGAATGCAATAGAATAAACATATAACCATAAATACAGATATGCAGCGGAAATAACACTTCATTTCATTAATATCAAAGAACTGAAATTTGCTTACAGAAAGAATGGAAATAAAACTAGCTAGGGTGTTGGTAGCTATCTCTGAGGAGAGATGTGGTGGCTACGGGCCTCTGAACTGAGTTAAAATGAGGCTCGAGGGCCTATTTACTATTGAGAAACAATGGAGAACCCTAAACATCCAAAAACCTAACCCTAGGAGATGAAGCGCCAAAACTATGGGCCCCGTTTGGGTAAATTGGTGTTTTAACTTCCCAGGGACGTAACTTTGGCATACTATCTCCGTTTGTCTAGGATACATTGTTAGAAATGTATATTAGAGGACTATGGCCTCATGATCGTGAATATCAATTTAGAATGGAATAATATTATTTGGAAACACGATGCCCAAAACGTCGTTTAGGGCCTCAAAACGACTCCAGAAGTTTAGGACCCGAAAAACTGCTAAAAATAGTAAACTGTGCCGAAACTGAAAAACTGAAATAGACAATGGTGGAGCCCCAAGTGGAATAGGCGGGTGACCACCAATATCCACCTGGATCATTCCTCCCCCCTTAGGAAGCAATGGTCCCCATTGCGTTAAGTTCCTCCATGAGATGAGGAAAATTCTGCTGAACTTGGTCCCTGGTGAACCACTTTCCTTGGTGCAGGAGTTGGCCAGCTTTGACAACCCGATACAGTTGGATCTTCTGTTGGCGAGTGTTCTTGATTTGCATGTCCATGATACAATCTGTGGTGGCCTGTTCCATGCAGTATGGGTTTAACTCTGTTGGTGTGAGTTGTTCTGCAATGTCTGAGGTGTCCAGTAGAGGTGGGAAGTAAGGACGAAGGCGATCCACATTGAAGACTGGGTGCAGACCAAGGAATGGAGGAATACTAAGCTTGAAGGCATTGTTCCCTACAGCCTTGGTGACAGTGTACGGCCCGTATCGGAGCGGGCGAAGCTTGCGGTGGGGTCCAGTGAGGCGCTCCTTCTGCAAATGTAGCCATACTTTGTCACCCACCTGGAAGTTGTGTGGCACGCGGTGTTGATCATGGCGTTGCTTGTACTTGGCATTGGCTCTGTCCAATATATCATGAACCTGTTGGCGGATGTGTTGAATGCGCTCGATGAAGCTACTTGCTTTGTCAACTTCAGACTGGACATGAGCTGAATTGGCCTGAGCAGCTGCAAATGGCATGGCTACGTCGATGGGACATAGTGGCTGGAATCCCAAGCCCACCTGAAAGGGGCTATGGCCGATTGAACTGTGGAGAGCCCGATTATAACTATGTTGTACATAGGGGAGGCTCTTGTCCCATGTGCGTGGATGCTTTGAATTGTACATGCGCAGAATGTGTACAATCATTCTGTTGACGACCTCTGTCTGGCCATCTGTTTGGGGATGGAAAGCTGTGGACTTGGTGAGCTTTGTGTCCAACATTGACCAGAGGCTGGACCAAAATGTCCTGAGGAACCTGCTATCTCGATCTGATATGATAGACTGTGGGATCCCAAAGTGCACCCACACTCGTTCAAAGAAGAGTTTAGCAGTGGCTTCTGCTGTGATATTCTTCTTGCAGGCCGCCATAATGGTCATCTTCGAGAATCTGTCGACGACCACAAAAACACAGTCATTTCCCTGCTTAGTAGAAGGCAGGCCCGACATGTAATCCATGGAGATGGATTCCCAAGGTCGACTAGGGGTAGGTAGAGGAGTATATACGCCTTGCTTCTTGATGGTCGGTTTGGCAATGGCACAAGCAGTGCAGGATCTGATGTGCTTCTCGACATCCTTTCGAAGGTTCGGCCAATAGAAATACTTATGCAGGATTGCTACTGTTTTCTCGACCCCGAAATGCCCAGCGACTCGACTGTAGTGTGCTTCCCATATCATCTTGGCACGCTCGCTTGAAGGAACACAAAGGTGTCCCCGGTGACATAAAAGTGCATCTTGGAGGTGAAAATTTGGAACTTGTGTGCCCCCCAAGAGTGCCTTGTAAGTGTGGCTGAATTCCGGGTCACTCTCATAGAGAAGCGGCCAATCAGAAGTCTCGTGCCCACAAGAGTTGAGCAAGGTGGTGAGCGCCACGATCGGTGGTCGGCTGAGGCAGTCTGCAACATTATTGGTGCTACCCTTCTTGTACTTGACGTTCAAATGAAACTGTTGCAGATATGTGGACCACTTCTGATGGCGATCATTCTGCAACTTCCCTTGTGTCTGTATGAACTGCAGGGGCCGGTGGTCTGTGTGGATGATTGTTTCCTTCCCCAAAATGTAATGTTTCCATTGTCGACAGGCTTGCACAATGGAATACATTTCTTTGTCATAGGTGGGATACTTGCGAACTGTCTCAGACAATGTCTCACTGTGATATGCCACTGGATGTCCCTGTTGAGTAAGAACTGCCCCAATAGCATAGTCAGAGGCATATGTCTCGATCTCAAATGGCTGCTGCAAGTCTGGTAAGGTGAGCACTGGGGCAGAACAGAGGCGATTTTTCAATTCTTTGAACGCCTTCTGTTGAGGTTCCGACCAAAAGAATTTTGCTTTCGCTCCTCCTTTGGTGACTTGACTCAAGGGCCAAGTGATATGAGAGAATCCCAACACGAATCTACGGTAGAAATTAGCAAGACCCAGAAAGATGCGAAGCTCTATTATAGTAGTCGGGGCTGGCCAATCCCGAATGACTTGGATCTTGGCTGGATCCACATGCACCCCCCTTTCATCAATAATGTATCCCAGATATTGAACCTGGGTCATGCCAAACGTGCACTTCTCCAAATTGTCACACAACTTGTGTTGCCGCAGTGTTTGGAGGACTTGTCGGATGTGATGAAGGTGCTCTTCCCAAGTCTTGCTGAAGATCAGAATGTCATCCAAGTACACCACTACGAATGAGTTGGTGAATGGCCGCAAGATGTCGTCCATCATCCTCATGAAGGTTGTGGGGGCATTCGTCAACCCGAAAGGCATGACCAGCCATTCAAAAAGGCCTTCCTTAGCTTTGAAGGCAGTCTTCCACACATCAGAGGGTTCAATTGGTACCTGGTGATACCCAGACTTCAGGTCGATCTTACTGAAATATTTTGCACCTTGGAGTTGGTCTAGAAGGTCATCAATCCGTGGGATTGGGTACCTATTCTGGACAGTGATCTTGTTCAACGCCCGATAGTCAATACAGAGTCTCCACGTCCCATCCTTCTTCTGTACCAACACGATCGGGCTCCCATAGGGCGATGAACTTGGTCTGATGTGACCTTTCTGCAACAGCTCCTGAATCTGCCTCTTGATTTCATCATTCTCCAGAACAGAGCGCCGATAGATTGGTCCATTGGGTAGCGATGCACCTGGGGTCAGATCAATCGGGTGCTTGACCTGACAGTGCAGAGGAACCCCTGTGGGTGAGGTGAAGATGTCCCCGTACTCCTCCACAACCTTATCCATTTGTTGTTGTTGTGCAGAGGAGCCCTGTCTGGAGGTCGTGGCCACGGTCTTCTTCTTGCCCTGGGGGCGGATCATCAGGAAAACGAATTTCCTGGTTTGGGAAATGAGCTTACTACATTGTTTTGCAGTAACCAAAGAGATAGCGGCAGGAGGTGGTACCTCTGGTATCCTGTACAACTTATTTCCCAAAGTAAAAATAACAGCACGAGGTCGAGACTCATACACAGCATGACGCTTCCACAAGTATGGTTGTCCTAATAATACATCAGAAACATCAATAGGAGCAACGTCACATAATACCTCATCCATGAAGGGCTTGATGCTATAGGGAAGGTGGCACTGCTGGTTGACGTGGAGATCTCGTCCTTGGTGAAGCCACTCGATGGTGTATGGATGTGGGTGTGTTGTGGTCGGCAAGCCCAACCGCTTCACGGAGTCTGCTAAAATAAGGTTCTTTTGGCTCCCATTGTCGACAATGAAATGTACAGGGGAGCACTTTACCCACATATGGGAGTGGAAGAGACGTTCCTCCTCCTCTAGATCTTCCGGTTCCTCCTTACGGATCTTCGCCGGTGGAAATAATGGCTATTGTGGTGGATTCGACACACGGGTGCTTAGGAAATGAGACAGTTTAAAGCCGTGTGTTCTACTTCTTTAAACTCTAGGTAACAGAAGAAAGTGGTGGAGTTCAAAAGCATACAATCTAGAGGAAGAAGCATGCAAATGTATACTCAAACTAAACTAAAACAAAAACAAAAATATACAAAAGCTATTGAAGAGAGTCAAACGATAAGAATCCAAACAGTGGCTCTAGGCCCCTTCTTATTAAACGTTTGATACGAAGAACAAATTTTACCCACTTGCCAAAGGGCCCCTAGACAATGGTTCTAGGTCTCGATGCAAGGATGTTGTTTTCCAAGCTCGCCTCGGTGCAATCTCCCTCTCTCTCTACTGTGATGGACTAAATTGTTGGATGGACAAAAATTGAGTCCCCTCTATCTCTAGCTCTGGGTCACACTCTGCTGGTATTGCTTGGGCAATTCTGGTCAGCATAACAATTTTATCACCTATTCTTCATCTCATGGTGGCTTTATATAGGGGATTTCAAATCCTCCTTCCCTCCCTTGGTACATGGTGGATGGTGACCCAAGGGAGAGGTATGATTCCATTGTGTGCTCCAAATATTCCTTTGTGTGCTCACATAGTGTCTAAGGAGGCACTGATGGTTGTCCTTAGGTGGCTTCATGTAAGGATAAACTTGTCCTTTGCTTTGTGTGGTCTTGGAAAGATACATTTTTCCACTTTTAGGAATGTGCGCTTATCGGGCAGAAAGGCGTGCAGAAGGCAGTCTTCTCAAAGGATAATGCACGCAATCAACATTTAAGACTAGTTCAAATTTTATTTTCTCAAAACCTTAGAGATTTTAAATACTTTCTTGATTCTATAATGTCTTCCTGCCCTGTAAATCCTTTGGCTTGACATTAATTAATGTCATCTTCTGTTGTACAATTTTCCAGTGTTAACAGTTCCCCCCTAATGTGTGAGGTCTAGGAAGGACTATATAGCTGAAATACATTATATTTTCTTTTCTATATTGTGCATAGAGAGAGAGAGGGAGACCTGCATTAATCTTGGAATTGACAACACCCTACATCGTTTCCAAGATGACTATGGCCTAAGGGATGTCTGAAAGCAAATACAATTTACAACATATATACAAAATTTCAACGAGGCGGGCATGTCCCATGCTCATGATGCTATGGATAATTAAAAAAAATTGACAGATACATGTGCTTTCTGTGTCACTACTATGGTAGTGATGCTGGCAATTGTTGATGATGACTGCAGACGCCCTCCACGATGTTTTTTCTTTGACGATAGATGGAATGTGGTACCCATATGCGTAAACTTGGTATGGAATATAGTTATGCAATGGACACATAAGTGTTGGCTGGGACCTTCCCATGTAAGCATTGTTGACATAGACGCTTATAGAGGCATGGGTCTTCGATGGATCTGATCAAAGTGCAATGGTTGTAAGGTACGATACCATCTTTACATGAAAGCTTTTGTCGTAGTCAAATGTCAGGAGGATCGATGACATTTGTGGACAATGATGTCTCCCACAGTGCCACCCAAGGATACCCCTTTGCATGGGGAGGGGTGATCCAAGGTACTGCTTCCTTTTTTGGAAAAGAGGTGTCGAGGTTGAAAAAAAGGAAGCCTTAACTGAGCCATGGGTCGTCGAACTAAGGGGTTGAGGACCTAGATGTGATGGGTTTAACATAGGATTGATGGTGAGAGGTGATTGAAAACTGATGATGGGGATTCAATGGCCTGAGGTTGGAGTATACTTTAGCAGCTTGGCGACAGTCATAGTTATTTCTGCAAGGGAAAAAATCCCTGGAGTCGGTAGGACTTCCAGGGTAGGTGTAAACCGACTATGAATGTCATGATGGTTTGTGCGTGGGGGTGAAATACTCCGACCAAGGGTGTTCAGGGACTTCTTGCCAAGGGAGAAAATATGAAATGTGAAGGTGAGGGGACGAAGTGCACCGTTTGCGGTCTTTGTACACTTACCAAAAGTAAAATAATGGGGTTTGATTTGTACAAAACACAGATATGGGTACCCCAAAATATGAAAGTGTTCGCTCACTGATGGTGTGAGGAAGGTGTTTTTCTGAGGGTGAGGGTCCCATTGGTTGGTCTCATGTGCAGGGTTGATGAAGCAGATGAAACAAGTGTCGCAGATAGGATTATGCTGGTGGAGGTATGGTGGGTCAAATGCGATGCGCGCAGGTGCGTGTTTTATCTCGTCACATATGGTCGTCTGGCAAGGGGGTTTCAGTTTTCATGGTAAACTTGACCTTATGCCTGATGAATGGATGGGCATGAGGTGCTTCCCAGACTGAAGTGGTATGGCCATAGCGTCATTGTTGCTATGATATATGGTCTACTTTGGGAGACGAGCGCCATGGAGGGGAGGCTCTATAGACCAACGCGGATGTTTATCATGTACAGGGTGAGGTGATGATAAACACGGTCAGATATGAGGACCCTATGGTTTATTTTCAATAGAGAAATGATGTCAGGATATGCAAAGTTTTCTAGGACTCTATCATGTTGGGGGTAGAATGATACCTGCTCTGGAATTTTCAGTAGATGGTGCTATGAATGGTTTGCGAGCTTTTTCCTGAAAAAAAAACAACTGCCTCAAGTGAAAGCATCTTATTTTCATCAAATATTATTGAAAGGCATGAGCTTTAAAAAGGAAGATGAGAGAGTGCATACCTGCTAGCGCTGAAATTTATTTTTCAGGAGTGCGAATGTGAGGCATCGCCTCTGTTTGTTATGGAGTCTTGATCATAGTGTTGCTTTCGGTCTAGTGATCAGAAACTCTAAGCTCCAGTTTTCCCTTGGGAGTTGTTACTTAGCTCCTAGCTTTGATTTCAGTTGGGGTTGCCCCCAGACTGAGATCAGGGGGGGCGTTGCCGGTTACTGCCCCCTGTTCAGGATCTCCCTTTTGGTTTGTTCCTTGGCTTCTTTTTGCAGCATTTGGAGGATTGTCATCATTCTCCTGGTTGTATGGTTGCTGATGAGCTTAGGAAGGGTTGCACTAGATTGACCGGCACATTACGTTGTGCCATTGGTCTATTCTGTGCGGGGAATGGGGGATATTGGTTCCCTTGTCCTAGTTGGTATATGAGTGGCGGGGTGACTTTCATGATAGCTACGTTGTGATACGTTCTAAGTAGAATCGTATGAGTATCCAGGGTATTGATTACTGCTACCTAGGTGTCCTTGGGCCAAAGACCCGATCGAACCGTTTGCAAAATCGACGTGCATGGTGCTACTGCTGCCTAGGTGATCTTGGGAAAAATACCCAATCAAGCCGTCTGCAGAATCGATGCGCATGGTACTACTGCTGCCTAGGTGATCTTGGGTCAAAGACTCGATCAAGCCGTCTGCAAAATCTACCTACCTGGTAACCCCCTAAGTACCATGGGTGTTACTGCTGCCTAGGAGATCTTGGGTCAAAGACCTGATCAAGCCATCTGCAGAATCTACCTACCTGGTAACTCTTTGAGTATCATGGGTGTTACTACTGCCTAGGAGATCTTGGGTCAAAAACCCAATCAATCCGTCTACAGAATCGACGTGCATGGTCACTCCCCGAATAAAGATTACTTCTGCCTAGGTGACATTGGGTCAAAGACTCGATCAAACCGTCTGCAATGATCGATGTGCATGATAATTCAAGAGGATGAGGCAACCAGGTTCCCCTGTCCCTGGTTGGTGTACGATGGTTTGGTGGAAGGATGGAAAAATGGTTGTCTTTCTGGTGACTGTCGCTCTCCTTCTAGGTACAGGATGATACGAGGTTCATCTCCGACAGACTGGATGGAGGGATCTTCTTGATAGGATCACTCAATCGCATGTAAGGCATCCCTATATCTCAGTATCTCTGGACAATGGTGGGTATAATGCCCATATTTTCCACAGAGAGCGCATGCATGATTGGTACACAGCGCTTTGCCTTTACCCTTTGTGTTAGGTTCCTTTTTACAGGAACGTGGCGTCAAGATGTCTGTATTGGAGCTAAGGAGTGGTTTTAATTCATCCAGCTCCAGACATATATGGGTAGGGTGGCCTATAACGTCGCATATGGCATAGACAGGTGACATCCTTTGAATGACGAAGTTCACCATCTTCTTTCCTCTATTTGCATTTTTCTTGGTCGTGATCACAGGTTTCGCAATGGGAACTTCCTTTGCGGGGGTGGTCTCGATCGTTTCTTGGATAGGTGAGGGCTCCTCGGGACTGAGGGGATTCAACCCTGTGGCAATAACGTTGGTGGCTCCTATTATGGAAGGAGGAACAAGGTACAAATTATGAATTCCAACGATATGTTAGGTAATACCAGTGTTGCCAAAACCTGCTGGGAGACAAAGCCAGCTGGGGGGTAGAGGAAAGGGGTTTGGGAGGCGGCGTAGGCTAGAGAGGCTATTGTGGCCGATGCCTCGGTGTCGTTACTGCTTGATTCTGTGTCCTGACGAGCCTCAATGCTTGATGTGGACATCATGCACACCAGAGCCCCCGTGACATCCGGTGATGCCTCAGGGAAAATGGGAGGATCTCCTAGGAATGACCCTAGAACGGACGACGGTTTGAATTGGCTAGGGCCATATTCTTGGTACCGTGGAAGACCATTCGAGGTTGTATCTACATAGGGTAGAATTACATCCGTGTTAGTTAGGGGACGCTTCTCGTTGTGTGTTAGCTGGTCTATAGTAATAATGCGGTCCTCGTGGGGGAACATCATAATGCGGAAGATGGAGGAGGCTATAGCAGACATGGCGTACATATAACTCTACCCGAGGAGTATATTGTAATCCAAGTGTGTGTCCAAGACTTCAATTTCTATGTGAACCATATTTTCGGCTAAATAGATCAGGACATTTTGGTAGAGGCCGACGGGGGTCGAGGGACGACCGTAGTACGCTCGAAGCGTTATGGCTGAGGGTTTTAGTTCGGGAGAACCTAACTTTTGCCATTTTTTTTTACATGATGCATGTTGATGCACCCTCGTCTACGACACATCGGTGAATAATGATATTCTGCACCAACACTGGTATCTGGAAGGTGACCATGGAAGGAAACCTAGGGGTGGATTTGTCTGAGTTAAAAGCCATCAGGCGCGTATCGGCAGGGTCGATAGCACCTAACGCAGAAAGTAGGGCTTTCCTTTGTTTCGGGCATGACTGTAGTACTTCCAGAGCTGACATAACAGTGGGAGATTGAGCTAAATCGTCCACAATGCTATAATTATGGGCCGCTTTGGAGTAGTTTCCTGCTCGCCTATTAGGTCCCTTTGCCATCTTTGGCAATGGTTCTATAGGCATCTTTGAAATGGTAAAAGGTGCAGTTGGCACACTAGTACTGGCCCCTGACGTAGTGGTGTCTAGTGGGGTGTCGTAGTTGCGATTCCGTGTTTTGAAAAACATCTCTTCCCCAGTCATGTAGATTTCATGGCTACTTTTCCCAAAATCGTCTGAGTTTTGCTGGTGAGTGCTTACCATCCCTTGGTTGGGGAAAGGTTCTTGCATCACGACGGGTTGTTGGGAAGATCCTCCTTGTCCTCGATTACTCTGCAACTTTTTTAGCTCTAGGAGATTGGGGCATTGGTGAGTATACTGCCCGTACTCACCACATATCGAACATGAATGGTTTGTTCAAAGAGCTGGCCTTTTGATCTACCATTGGGCATTGCTTGGCTCCTGGTTCTGATTCCTGTTGGAGTTACCTTCAGCCTGGGACGGCGGTGGGAGCTGTTGGTTGCTTCCCCCCTATCCAGGGTTCCCTTTTGGCTTGTTTTTGGATCTTTTCTTTACCACGTTAGGAGGGTAGTTCTCCTTGTTATACTAGTGAGGTTGGTTTTGGGACGGTTGCACAAATTTCACCTGTGCATTGGTTTGCGTAGGTGGATCGTGTGCTGGAGACTAAGCATAATGATGTCCCGTGTTTGCACCTAGTTGTTTGAGGGGAGATCTTCTGTCAGTGTTTCTTTCTGCATACTGGGTCCCCTAAGCCGGAGGATAAGGTCCTCCTTGGTGATATGCTTGCGCCCTATTAGTCAAATTTTTCTAAGGCATATGATGACTTTGAAATCCGGGTTGAGACATGTTCTAGGTAGAACTATGTGTGTAACTGGGGTTTTGACTGTTGTTGCCTAGGTAACCTTGGGTCATTGACCCAATTAATCCGTCTGCAGAGTTCGACGTGCCTGGAAATTCTTGATAAGTTTGTAGGCGTGAGACATTAGGCAGGATGTTTTAAATGTATCCTGACTACGTATAAATTAGTTCAAGATTCTGGGCTTTACTGATTGCATCCTCTTCGAATGTGGGGTTTTGCTGCGCCACATCCTTTGAAATCTCCGTCGTCAGAGTTTTCAAGAATAAATCTAAGAGGACCTGATAGTTGAGTTTAGCTTTACATAAACTGCGACACCGCCTCCATTCATGAAGATGGTCCGAGATATGGACAGCGGGGGTTTGTCTAAAATGATTTAGTAATTCCATTCCCAAATCATGGTGAATGGGTAACTGAAAATATGTGAGGAACGCGGTAGCAAGGGCGCTAAAGGTTTCATGTGAAGCAGGAGGTTTCTCCACGTACCACTTCGCGGCTACTCATGTAAGAGTGCGTTGAAATAGCCTCAATCAAATAGTGTCGTCGATGATACTGTTCGATGAGCACCACATGTGAAAGGTCATAACATGATTACCTGGGTCTTCCGCTTGCTTGCCTTCGAATTTTGGTATATCCGAAGGGAGCTTCATGGGCATGGGAGGCCATGTAGGATCGTGTGTGATGGGGTCATTCGTTAGCTTGGTTAAATCGGGTACATTCAACGAAACTAAGAAAGGTGACTGGGAGGTTGACACCACTGCAATGTGTGAAGACACAAAGTTCTGGTTAGAATGAGGGTTAGTCTGTGACATACCATGATGTGTGTTCAGCTGGCTTCCTGAATGGGACACACTCCTTTTCCCCCTAGGGGTCGAGGGGGGAGTGGTGTGTAGTGCAGTGTTGTGAGACCAGCTATGGTTCCCAACTATGGTTGCTCCAATAAAGGACGAACCAATGATGGTGGCAGTGTTTCGTCTTTGACGCCTAAACAATGAAAGACCTGGAACCCCTCGCAGTAATGAGGGGAGGTCCAAAAGATGCCTGGATCGACGAGGTTCCGTTGGGACCATTCGAAGCAAAAAAATGGCCACATACATAAAACAAAGCGAAAATAAAATAAATTTTCCCTTTAAATTAATCTATGTGATCACTCAAGCAAAAAAGTGGTTTTTTTTTGTTTGCGCATGATACTCAAAATCCCAGAAGACCTATTGCTCCTCACACACTCAAAAGTAACTATGCCTTGAGAATATTTCTTGCGAGTGCTGGCACAACGTCCTGTAAGAGCTAGCGACGCCCCCAATCAGCCGAAGAGAATCCACCAAGATAAGGGTAGAAGGTCTAGCGCTTGCCTGCACCGTCACCTATAGGGTAAAGGATGCACTAGTTTTTGGCCACTAAGAACCACCGTCTCACGTGACTGTTTGAGTCTTGGGCTCCTTGGTATTCAACTAACAGTATCAAGTATCAGCCAGGTCAGGTAGCCCTAACTAATACCGCACGCACTGCGCTTAAGCCTAACCCCCTCTAAATCGGGTCTCTGCCGCGCTCAGGTTTTTTTTGCCATGGGCTGATAGGTGGATTTGAAAGTCCCTAAATACACAACTTCTATGTTTCAATATGAAGTATGATCAAGGCGGCTTATTGGGTGCCTACCCCCTTGACCCTAACTTAAGCTATAAATTCTTTTGCAGCCCCTGTGGGGAGAATTTAGTGAGTTTGGTTAAGTTAGTTTTAGGTGTCTTCCTTTGCTTAGTGGGTGAGTGTGTGTGAGCATAAGGTGAAAAAGTTCATAGTTTGAACGTATGGATATCGTTGATCCTTTACAAAAATCCCCTATTTAAACTATGTTATATTGTTCCTGGCTCAAATGGAAAACATGTGTGGATAATGAGTCGCTTTCAAATTTTCCTAGTTAATCTATATGACTAACTATAGGGAGATGGCGAATTGTGAATATAGAGCGTTCATATGCTTACCTAGGATCACCGAAGGGTGCAAAGGTAGCAGAGATTACTTGCTCTTATCAACAATTCAATCCTAGTCCTGCAATTCCTAATGCAAAAATTGAACTAAACTAAACAATTTTTACACTAGAAAAAAAATAAAACTAGCTATGCATGCCTAGTCTTGGGCCACTTACTTGGACTAGTTATCTAACTGTGAATACCAAAATTTTCAAAACATAAATTGTTCGGAATGCAAGTTAATTTTCCCCCTACTTAAACTATGTGAATATTTTTGCAAAAACCAACTTGAAGAAAAACTGACTCTAAGCCTACAGAAAGCAGCTAAAAGTGAGTTCTCACAAGCTGTGGGGTATCACCACAAGTGCTGGCAGATACATTAGGGGCTACCAAGCACCTTACAAGCAGAAAAAGGAATAATATTGGGAGAAAAATCTCATTCTGTAAATTGCAAACAAGGTCTCATGCCTCTATCCAAAATCTTCCCTACTATGCCCATTTTACATTTTGGAATTATGTTGATTTCATGAGGAAATACTGCTTCAAAGGCCATTTTCCCCCTCCCCCACCTCAAAACTAACCTTCATTTTACCCCTTTTATTCCCCATAGAATTCCACTAATTTTCATATATTCCCTTCCTCCCTCCATAAAATCCCTTTTATAAGGTTTAAAGACCCTTTCTGTGCCTTATTGAAACCCTCACAACCATTGGAAAAACTTGAAAATTTTCATAAAAAACACATTTTTGTGTTACAAACTTAAGCCCCCCTTGGGCTAAGTTTTAAGCCACTTCCCCTCCACGTGCCCGCACCCTAGAACCATGTGCTAGACCCACAAAACGCTTATCGCATCGCAAAATCTGAGCGCATAAGTCTGTTTGCCGTGTTTAAAACTCCGATGCCGATTAGCCCTGTATATTATAGCCCTCGATCATATTTATTTTCATATAGAAAGGCCCCGCAGTCGGACGCCTATCCGCTTCATATATATATAAAACCATCTCGACGTATAAAACCTTTGTTTTTATTAATATTTTGGGTTTTTGTAGGGTTTGAAACGGTTTTTGCCGGTGCAAAGCTTAAATCGATCTCCGCCGTCGATCTGATCTGCAGATCGACGGCCCACAAATCGATCGCCTCAGTGGACCCCGCAGTCAGTCACTGTACAAAACTAGCATTTTTTATCGCACCGCCTTTGAAAGGAAAGTTGTATTCCCCGTTTGGTCGCGATCTATGCCACAAGCCGACACGTGGCCTTAAGCAGTTTTTAATACTGCTCTCATCGCACATTAAAAGTCGACTGTGGGCTCAATGCGATATTGACGTATGACATCTGATCTAAGGCCGGCTCATCGGACGGTGATCGCGCTCAAAAGAAGCTCGGGGGATAAACTAAGGTACGGCGCATTTATCAAAGCATCTCCAGCTTGTGTATGGTACTGATGCAATTTTTCCAAACAGCCTTGGTGTACCAGTAATGAAGTTGATTCAAGAGTTGCAAACTGAAGATAATGACATGATCAGAAGAATAAATCAGACCATTCATCTTCAGCAAACCAGAGAGGAAGTTTATAACAAAGCATTACATAAGCAGGATAGCATTAAAAAAAAATTCGACAGAAGAACAAAGGCCAGCAATTTCAATATTGGGGACAAAGTTTTGAAGTGGGACTCAAGGAGGGAAGACAAGGGCAAGAATGGAAAATTTGACAACTTATGGCTTGGCCCTTACTCCATCCATTCAATTGGTGGTAATAATGCCTATTTTTTACAAGAGTTGAATGGAGCATAATTGTTTAGGGATCCTGTCGTGTAAAGATATTTAAGCAATACTTTCACCCATGATCCCAATATTATGTTGAAATCCTTTTATCCTTTTCCCATTATAATCTTTCCATACTATCATTGCATTTAAATTATTATTTATAAAATATAAAAAGCAGAAAGGAAAAAAAGCAGTTGTAAAACAAAAAGTAATTAACAGTATAAGAGAAACAAATCTGAGTATGCAAGCTAAATGCCACTCACAAGAACACACTTCTAATTAGTCAAACAGCCTAATCTTGACTAATTATTTTTAAATTTTCTGCTGATAGGATAGTGAATTTGATTTGCCAAACTGTTTAATCTTGGCTTATCAGTAGATAGTTTAGGATAGAAATTAAAGGTTCAAACATACTCAAAATCTGAACCTAAGTTTCCAAAGAGAATGACTCAAATCCGTTTCAAATTCTGAGTCAAGAAAGATGTAAATCTGGTACCAATTAGTTCAAAATTTGAACCAGTTGACAAAGGAAAGATAGCTCAAGTAAGAATCAAAATAGAGCTGTAAAAGGATGAAGGAAATGCTTTGAAAATTCATATCTTAAGCTTTCCATTTTTTATTTAATTTTCTGCAAAATAATATCTATGTGCAGCTTGTTGTTTTATGCCATAGACCAACAACAAGTTAGACTGTTCAATCCTGACTTGTATGCTTTTAAATTTCTGTTTTAGAAATTAGTGAATAAAATTTGTTGGACAGTTTAATCCAAACAGATGGTAGATTAGGTAGAGAATCATATGGACTCAATTGTTTAATCTGATTCCATGGAGAAATAAGGAGTAGAAATAGATTAGATTTCCTGCTTTCAAAAGAATAAAATGTTGTGAAAGAGTTTGCCAATCCAAGTGCACTCTAATGAAGAAAAAATGTTAGATCTGTAGGATTGGGTAGGTAGAAAGCTTGTTGATGAAAGATCCATTGTTATATGGCTGCTAATATGTTTTCAGAGCAAAAGAAGATCATTCAAGGAAAGAAAAGCAGCCCAATGGATGAGGCACTGATCAGCCTCCCAAATAATGCCAGTTTGAAGTTCTTGATGCCTTCAAAGAAGGCACCATCCCCAAGTGGAGCCACTGTTAGCCACCTACGGAATTTGTTATACCAAAAGGTGGCTAAATCATTTTATGGAGCCTTCAAGGAACAAATTTTATTGCAAAAAATGTGTTATCTCTTGAAGACTCTTGAAGGTCTCGTGCCTTTGTCCAAAATCTTCCCTACTATGCCCATTTTACATTCTGGAATTCTGTTGATTTCATGAGGAAATACTGCTCCAAAGGCCATTTTCCCCTCCCCCACCTCAAAACTAACCTTCATTTTATCCCTTTTATTCCCCATAGAATTCCACTATTTTTCATATATTCCTTTCCTCCCTCCATAAAATCCCTTTTATAAGGTTTAAAGACCCTTTTTGTGCCTTATCGAAACCCTCACAACCATTGAAAAAACTTGAAAATTTTCATAAAAAACACATTTTTGTATTACAAACTTAAGCCCCCTTGGGCTAAGTTTTAAGCCACTTACCCTCCACGTGCCCGCAACCTAGAACAAGGTGCTAGACCCACAAAGCATTTATCGCATCGCAAAATCTGAGTGCATAAGTCTATTTGTCATGTTTAAAACTCCGATGCCGATTAGCCCTGTCTATCATAGCCCCCGATCATATTGCTTTTCATATAGACCAAGGCCCTGCAGTCGGGTGCATATCCGCTTCATATATATAAAACCATCCCGATGTATAAAACTTTGTTTTTATTAATATTTTGGGTTTTTGCAGGGTTTGAAATGGTTTCCACCGGTGCAAAGCTTAAATCGATCTCCGCCGTCGATCTGATCTACAGATCGACGGCCCACAAATCAATCACCCCGGTGGACCCCGCGGTCAGTCACTGTACAAAACTAGCATTTTTTATCGCACCGCCTTTGAAAGGAAAGTTGTATTCCCTGTTTGGTCGCAATCTATGCCACAGGCCGACACGTGGCCTTAAGCAGTTTTGAATACTGCTCTCATCGCACATTAAAAGTCGACTGTGGGCTCAGCGCGATATTGACATATGCCGTCCGATCTGAGGTTGACTCATCAGATGGTGATCACGCTCAAAAGAAGCTCGGGGGATAAACTAAGGTACGGTGCATTTATCAAAGCATCTCCGTCGTCGATCTAATCTGCAGATCAACGGCCCAACATCAGTCACCCTGGTCCCCACGGCCATGACAGCAGTCAACGGTCCCTCAAAACCGGTGGTCCCAACGCCTAGTCAACATACACATCAGCACCCACGCAACAGCAACTGATTGGAGCGGGTCTTGTGAAATCCGGACCCGGGAAATTTTATAGGGCAGAATTCATAAGGATTTCGGGTCACACTTGAGATGACGTCAGCAGGCCCCAAAACGGACCCGATAAGCTCCGTAAGGCAGATTTCATAAAATTTCGGGTCACAAACACCCTGACGTTAGCAAACACCTTTTTTGACCCGAAATGGTTATACAGCTCGGTTTTATCAAAATTTTGAAGTCCGGATATATTATTTGGTAAGGGTGATTATATGGTTTTTTCTCTTGTGCCGAAGAAAAAGGCCGAAGGCTGGGGTTTAATTCTCGCGCCTTCGATTCTTTAAAAGAAAGCCATCCATGGGTTCAAACTTCCGCGCCTCTTCAATACTCCAAAGGCATTGATGTCTCACAAACCCTGCACAACACTGCACACCAACAGAACACAATAAATGAATCAAAAATCAAAGAGTATCAGTGTCGAAGACAGAATGCACCAGAATGGAAGATTGAAGACAGATCTGTGGGGGATTATGGCTAAGATTGATTATCAAAAGCCTAATCCTCCCAATTAAAACACGGTTAAAAGAAACTCCTAAGTGTTTATCAGACAGAAGGCCTCCACCGCCACATCTGAGGCAAATTGATTCCTCCCAGCTACCACAGTGCCACTTGTGCCTCAAAGCATTCAAATAGAGGCCGAAGTTATTGATCAAGATCAGATATTTGCCTCAGCGTAGCCAGAGATTTAATTCTGCAAATAAACTTAATGACAAAATATTAGCAGAGTTACTTTAACACACAGAGAGCCTCAAAAGTCAAAAAGAGCTCCCACCGAGCTTAAAATCTTAATATAAATTATTTAATACAGATGACACCTATGTACGCTTCTCCATTGAACCCCTCAAAGGCCGAGAAGCCATTAAGTCTGTATTAATTATCTTTGGAGATCTTTTATCAGATCTCACCTCCTCATTCTTCTATAAATACTACTGGAGAAGACGAGAGAGGGGTTGGTTGAGTTGGTTACTGAACCTTGAAATGTAATTGAGCTTGAGACTTCTGATTGTAAATAGTGATTCACTGGCTCTTGGAGCTCTGCTTGTGATAGATAAGTTAGTCTGGGAAGTGTAGATGATTGCTAAACTAAAGCATTGGACTTAAAGTTGTAACTGGTTTGGAGCATCAATACAAGTTGATTTATGGGATCCTGGTCTATGTCGACGGTGATGTTATTTCTTATTGTGAATTGTTGTTTTATTTTTGTTTTCACTATGTTCATCTTCTCTGATAAAGAACAACATGCATAGAGTTAGGACTTAATGTATATCAGTACCCTCATCCTCCTGTTTAGTTAAATATTATTCCTGAATGTTATCTTCAGTATATGTTAAGTAGAGATGAACTAAGGAAGATATGGTGTGTCCTGGTCCTAGTTTTATCCCCAAAGACTGTCTGAATCTTTCCCTTGGAATGTGTTGAAAGCTGGCTAGTTTGAAAGTACTTACCAGATCTTAGCCCATTCTTTGTTATCTTTGTGTTTGTCTTGAAAGTTACCAAGTAAATCAAAACTAGGAGAGGATTTGTGGTGAGCTCGGCCCGCTAGTTTCTCCTCCAACAGTTGCCTTCAAGTTTCCCTTTGTTTTAAAATGTTTTCTATTGAAAGTGCATCAAAAGCAAGTTAGTTTAGAAGTACTTACCTGATATTAGATTACTTTTATGTCTTTCTTAAGTGTATGTCAAAAGCAAGCTATTTTAGAAGTACTTGCCTGATCTTGGGCTACTCTTTGTTCTTCATCTGTTTAATTTCCCATTCTTTTTGTATCATTTCATTCCATAAATCAAACTCTAAAGAGATCCTTAGACATAGATGACTTGCCCCATGGACCACTCTTGCCTCTTGTTGTTTCAATTAAACCCTATTATGACTCCATAGCCCAATGGACTAAAACCTGCAATTATCTATCTTTCTGGCCAAAGCTTGTTCTGGTTGCCTGCAACTTCTCACCTTGAAACTCTTTGCATTTAGAACTTTCCACCTCAAATAATAGTCATGCTCAACCATCCAAAAAAAAAACAATACCCTTGGCCTTCATAACTAGCCTAATATCATTACCATAAACTTCAAAGACAAATCCATCTTTGCACTTATTGGAGAGATCCCTCTCCGGATTCAGGAGGGATAGATCTTAGAATCCCAAAGTTGTTGAAACGATGTTCTCCCTGCAGTCGGACTTTTGCCAATCTTGTTGATTACAGGGTGCCAACATTTCTGGCGACCATACTAGGGACCAAGTCGAATTTTCCTCTTAGGTTCCCTTAAAAACTTCATAAAACCTTGTGAGTAAAAAGCAGTCTTTTCAAGCACTACCAAGTAACAATGATCCTGATAAAAATTTGTTTGAATCAGTGACAAACTAGGCAAACCCTAGGATTCTCATAAGCCCTTATCTAACCTTGAAAAATCAGCCAGCTTAGCCATAAGAGTGGACTGTCTTTGTCTCATAACCATAGCTAAGTTTTGAAACAGAGTTAGGACATTCTTAAAAACCACACAACTGAAAAATAACTCAGAAAACCCAAAAAAAATTCAGATTGGTATCTAATAAACATGGTCGTGGACCATAAAACCTTTACCTCCTCAGGAGCTAAAAACTTCCACTTGGCGACTCCACAATCCCCATAGACCTTAAGACTCCACTAGGAAGAACCCTTATCATTGTAATATCATTCAAACTCAGTCAGAGGACTGTAGGATTAAAATTTGTGTAAAACAGATTAGCTCACCTTTTAAAGATTGTCATACATGGTTGAACTTTTCTTGTTTATTTGGGTCTGAAAAACACAGCATAGTGGCTCCTAGAAAGATTCACACTAGAGCCTATCCTGACCTTGATCCACCTAAGATAGTTGACAACCCAGAAAGTATCCTTAGGAAGTCTCCTAGGATTAAATTATCAACTGTTTTTAGATCACCCTTGAGAGTTAATTCAGTTCCTGAAAATCTTTCAGCTCTACAAAAATCACAAGTTGACTTAGTAAATCCCTTTAGAACTAGGTCTCTTGATGATTTAGATCAGTTAGATTCTGAATCTTCACTTTCATCTCCTGAAACAAGTGAAAATCCTGGTAGCAGAGAAACAACACCTCCTGATTTACATTTCCTTCACAACTTAGGTGTCTCTCATCCAAGATCGGCTCAGCAATCTACTCCTGGTCCATCCACTTCTGCTCACCCTACATCCACTATTCAAACAACTCCATTCCAGCCCACTTTTTCTTTTGTTAATCCACCTCTTGTGAATCCACCTCCACCACATATCATGGCAGCATGGTATGCTCCCTTAGTCCTTCCTATACCATTAGTCAATCTCCCACATGACTATCAGTCCAAAATTCCGTTATATGATGCTAGCAATGCTACAACTGCATCACAACATGTGGATAAGATGAATGACTACTTTGACAGAAATGAAATTGATGATGATTCTGTCAAGCTTAGACTATTTGCTCAAAGTCTGGGGGGAGAAGTAAGAAAATGGTTCAAAGGCTTAACCCCCCATAGTATCAATGATCTCCAAGCCTTCCATCAGACATTCTTAAACAAATGGGAAGTGAAGAAAAATCCTCTCCAAGTCCTTTCTGATTACAAGAACCTCCATAGAAACACTGGGGAAAGTGTACAAGCTTATTGCACCAGATTTAACAGTGTATATAATGCACTTTCCCCAGATCTAAAACCTCCACAAGGCTCAGCTTTAAACAAGTTTCCTGAGGGGTTTGACCCTGAGATGGCCTATCAGTTGAGAGAGAGAGATCCTGCAACTCTTGAAGAGATGCAAAAGGGTGCTCTTACTGTGGAAGTTAGCTTAATGGAGAAGATAGCAAGAATGAAAAATGAGAAGAAAGTGTCCTTTAGAGAGGAAAACACACCCTCTACTTCCAACTCAAAGATGGAGAGAATGATGGAGGAGATGATGAAGAAAATGAGCATCCTTGAGAGAGCACAAGCCAATCAAAACCAAACTGCTCCTCAAAACAGAAACCAAAACCAGAATCAGAATTTTAGAAGGAACCAGCCTCCAAACAGACCTAGGGAAGATGATCAACAGATCACTCCTCCCTTTCATCAAAACTATGTAAGTGAGGTTGAGGAAACATATGAGATAACGGAGGAAGATGATATCAACATGTTGGGGGTAGATAATGATGAATTTGAAGTCCATTATAATAGAAAACAGGGTCTTTATACACCTTATGATGACAAAAGAGATGATGATGAAAATTATTATCAAGACATGGAAAATGTCATCATAGAGTCTCAAAGAGAATATGACCTTAGAAGCAAAACCAGTCAACAAGCTCCCAACACCAAAACCTCAAACCAAATCTTCCTGTGACGTGCAACCAAGCACAAAGAGTTGTCGAAAAAAGGACAAAACAATGATTTATTGTAGAATTAGAATAAAGGTAGAGAAGTGCACTCAAAACAATGAAAAACAGTGCAAACCTTGGCTCAATACTAACACTTGACTAGTGCTCTGTTAAAACCATTTGGTCAGTCATAAATAGGACAAATCAGCAAACAGACTTTGTTGATAGTGTATTGTTAACAAAGTGAAATTGAAGTACTTCAGAGAATCAATTCGCTTTACGGCCACTTTAGAGCAAGAAATTTCCAAAATCAAAATCTCATTCCCCTTGATTGAGTTAGGCGCCCAACATGTATATAGGACCCAAATTTTGGAAGGCTTTTTAATATAGAGGAAAATTAGGATACGGTCGATCTTAATGATGACTATCCGGAGCTTATTTTTGGTCCCAGTGATTGAAGGTATGTATCGAAGAGGACTTTGCTCCTCCCTTTTATGTGAGTTTAAACGTTCATGACAAAATTTTGCATAACGCTATGCATGACTCAGGAGCTTCTCATAATTTAATGCCAATAGCTGTAATGGAGAGCCTGGGTCTAGAAATCACCAGACCTTACAAAGATATTTACTCCTTTGACTCAAGCAAAGTAAAATGTTTAGGATTAATCAAAGACCTCTGCGTTAACTTAGCACAGATTCCAGCCAAATGCTTAGTCATGGATATTGTTATGGCTAATGTACCCCCAAAGTATGGAATGTTATTATCAAGATCCTGGGGGGCTACGTTACAAGGGACTATGCATATGGACATGACCTATGCAACCATCCCTGTTTTCAATCAAACTAGAAGACTTTACAGGGAGTCCCATATGCAATACACAGTTACAAGCCAAGACAGACCACAAAACTCTCCTCTCTATTCTGTAAATACAGGCCTTGATTCTTTTATTATGTTTAACAATGAAACATTTAGTAAACAAGTCACTTTAATAGGATTAATGGCCGATAGGGAGGAAGAGGAACACAATGTAGGAGTGTCAAAACAATTTGCTGCATTTGAAAACGTTAGCAAACCAAACAAAGGTATTGAGCTACAAGTCATGCGTCCATTGCTCTTAAACCTTGACAATCAAGAAAACGACCCTCAACGCAGCGAAAAACCTGAGGAGTTGAAACAAATACAACTAAGTGATGAGATTCCACAACAACTCGTAAGCACTTTAGTTGAAGAGGATAGTAACCAAGATGAAACCAAAAATAGTCCTCTATGGAGTATGCACTTCGATGGGTCATGCACCAGAACTAACGCTGGTGCAGGTCTCTGGATATGCAACACTGAGAATAACCACACAAAAATCATTTCCTGTAAATTACATTTTCAGTGTTCTAACAACATAGCGGAATATGAATCCCTGCTTTTAGGCTTACATCTATTGAAAAAATTAGGAGCCAAAAGAGTTAAAGCATATGGGGATTCAGATTTGGTCATTAGGCGAGTCAATGGGGAGTATAACACAAATAATCCCAGACTTAGGGCCTACCGAAATGATTTCATGGACCTTTTAAGAACATTCAAGGAGTCCAAACTGATTTTTGTCCCAAGAAAAAGAAATATTTCCGCCCACAATTTAGCCTTTGCAGCTAGAACATGTTTAATGTCGTATGACACCATAGACTGCACAACTCAAATAAAATTTAGACCAGTCGTTCCTGATAATGAAAATTATTGGCAGGTGTTTGACGGAGACAAACAAATAGAAGACATCATGCAATTCAGAAATGAATTCAAACTACACATTTCGGGCTCAGATTATGAAATAGACTGCAGTGAAGAAAATTTTCTTGGTGAAGAAGAGTTGTCTCCTGAGCTTTTCAATATTAATCTTCTGACTAGCAAACTTAAAAACAAAACAGAATTTAATGCAGAGTTAGAAACAGAGGAGTTAGAAACTCTACACTCTAAAGATGAAAGTTTGCGAAGCGGCCTGGCACCTTTAGAAGAGTTGTTTGATTTTAACGATGTGGCCAAGAAGCCAAAACTGGAACTTGTAGACACTGAAGTGGAAGAGTGAAATATAGGCAGTAAACTTAAACATATGATGATTAAACTGTCTAAAACTTTACCAGCTCACATTAAACTCAAATACATAGAGTTGTTTAAAGAATTTTCTGATGTTTTTGCGTGGAGTTACGAAGATCTTAAATCCTATAACACAGAAATAATACAACACAAAATCCCTCTCAAAGAAAACCAAAAACCATTCAAACAGAAACTGCACAGAATAAACCCTGTTTAGCTGCCCCTGGTTGAGAAGGAAATCATAAAAATGTATGAAGATGGTATTATTGTCCCTATTATATATTCTGAGTGGGTGTCTAATATGGTGTCATTTAGAAAGAAAACTGGAGAGATCGGGCTTTGTATAGACTTTAGAGACTTAAAAAAAGCTTCATTAAAGGACAAATACCCTTTACCTAAGATGGATCATATTTTACAAAGGGTGGTAGGGTCTAGAAGAATTTCTTTGCTTGATGGCTACTCAGGGTACAATCAGAGCTTAGTAGACCCTGCTGATCAATTAAAGACAGCGTTTACTACACCATGGGTCACTTTCATGTATGTGAAAATTCCCTTTGGTCTAATGAATGCTGGAGCAACTTTTCAGAGAGCCATGGACATAGCATTCTTCGAAGAGCTAGGCTACTTCATCATTATATACCTTGATGATGTTACTGTGTTTTCAAAGACAGATGAAGAGCACTTAGCACATTTAAGAACAGTCTTCGGGAGATGCAGGAAGTTTGGGATATCTTTAAACCCTAAGAAAGCACTATTTGGGCTCCAAGAAGGTAAACTTCTTGGGAACATCATTTCAAAAGAGGGTATTAAGATAGATCCCAAAAGGATTGAGGCCATATTGCAAATCTCTCATCCTCGAAACATCAAGGAGTTGCAATATTTCATTGAAAAGATTAACTTTTTGAGAAGGTTCATCCCCAACTTGGCTGAGCTTCTTAGAAATATCACAAACATGTTGAAGAATGAGCAAGGGGTAAAATGGACATTGGAAGCAAAGAAATCCTTTGATCTGGTGAAGAAAGCGTTAACCAAAACACTAGTTCTAATAAGTCCTGACTTTTCAAAAGATTTTTATATTTTTTCGTTTGCATCAGAACATACCATAGCTATTGTCCTTTTACAAAAAAATCCACAAGGACAAGAGCATCCTATTGCATTCTTTAGCAAGGCATTGAGGGATGCCCCTATGAAATATAACATTATGGAGAAGCAAACTTTTGCTTTGGTTAAAGCTTTGAAAAACTTCAGAGTATACATCCTTCACTCACACATCATTGCCTTTGTCCCAAACTCAGTTGTTAAAGACATTACAACACAAGACCCAGATGGTAAGAGAGGTAAGTGGATTACTGTTATTCTTGAATATGATTTAGAGATAAAGCCCACTAAACTCATCAAAGAGTCGAGGTCTAGTTAGATTAAGTTCTCGATATTAATATGATTGATGCTTTGGATGATCGAGAGGAAATCTCAACTTCCATTGTTGAAGACCATTTTATGAATTCCTCTTGGTATGCTGATATTATTTATGTTTTGCTGAATTTAAATACACCTCCTGGTTTGACAAAAACAAAGGCAAGGTTCCTAAAGTTAAAAGCTGTAAACTATTTCATTATAGATAGATGTCTTTATTAGAAAAATGCAAGTGGTGTATTGCTTAAATGTTTGCCTAAGTATGATGCAGAGAAGGTTAAGCACGAGTTCCATGAAGGAGAGTGTGGAGGTCATTTGTACTGGAAGACCACAGCCAACAAAATTTTGAGGGCTAGTTTCTATTGGCCTACTCTTTTTCCTGATATACACAAGATGATCATTACCTATCATAAATGTCAACTTTTTGAAGGCAAAAGAAAACTGCTACCCCTACCTCTGCATCCAATTACTGTTGAAGTCCCTTTTCAACAGTGGGGACTTGACTTCATAGGAGAGATCCATCCAACATCTTATGCCCAGCATAGATGGATTCTCACTGCCACAGACTACTTCACTAAATGGATAGAAGCCATACCTTGTAGGCAAGCCAATGATTCTGTTATTATAAAATTTATGGAGACTAACATCCTCTCCAGATTTGGCTGTCCTACCAAGATCATCATTGATAATGCAGCAGCATTTGGATCAAAGAAGATGGTTGAATTCTGTCACAAATATCAGATAACATTAGGGCATTCCACGGCCTATTACCCTCAAGGTAATGGACTTGCATAATCCTCAAACAAGAGTTTAGTGAACATAATCAAGAAATTTTTGGAGGACAACAAAAACTCTTGGCACACAAAGCTAGTTCATGCACTTTGGGCTGACAGATTGACTTTGAAGAAATCTATTGGCATGTCACCTTTCCAGCTTGCGTATGGTACTGATGCAATTTTTCCAAACAGCCTTGGTGTACCAGTAATGAAGTTGATTCAAGAGTTGAAAATTGAAGATAATGACATGATCAGAAGAATAAATCAGACCATTCATCTTCAACAAACCAGAGAGGAAGTTTATAACAAAGCATTACAGAAGCAGGATAGCATTAAAAAGCTTTTCGACAGAAGAACAAAGGCCAGCAATTTCAATATTGGGGACAAAGTTTTGAAGTGGGACTCAAGGAGGGAAGACAAGGGCAAGCATGGAAAATTTGACAACTTATGGCTTGGCCCTTACTCCATCCATTCAACTGCTGGTAATAATGCCTATTTTTTACAAGAGTTGAATGGAGCAGAATTGTTTGGGGGTCCTGTCAATGGCAGGATGCTTAAGCATTACTTCTCTTGATCCATGTTATGTTCTGAAAGCCTTTTATCCTTTTTCTCATTATAAATACTTCACCCATCATTGCATTCAAAGTTTTTAACATCAAAAATAAAAAAAACAAAGAAATAAAGAAAAGAGGGCAAATTGTGAAAACAAGAAAGGTACAACCCCATACCAAAAAGAGAAGCAAATCTGAAAGTGTGCAAGCTCAAATGCCACTCCTAAAGAACACACTTCTAGTTAGTCAAACAGCCTAATCTTGACTAATTAGTTTTAAATTTTCTGCTGATAGGATAGTGAATTCGATTTGCCAATCTGTTTAATCTTGGCTTATCAGTAGATAGTCTAGGATAGAAATTAAAGGTTCAAACATGCTCAAAATCTGAACCTAAGTTTCCAAAGAGAATGACTCAAATCCGTTTCAAATTCTGAATCAAGAAAGATGTAAATCTAGTACCAATTAGTTCAAAATCTGAACCAGTCGACAAAGGAAAGACAACTCAAGTAAGAATCAAAATAGAGCTGTAAAAGGATGAAGGAAATGCTTTGAAAATTCAGATCTTAAGCTTTCCATTTTTTATTTAATTTTCTGCAAAATAATATCTATGTGCAGCTTGTTTTTTTATGGCAGATATCAGCAACAAGTTAGACTGTTCAATCCTGACTTGTATGCTTTTAAATTTCCATTTTAGAAATTAGTGAATAAAATCTGTTGGACAGTTTAATCCCAACAGATGGTAGATTAGATAGAGAATCATATGGACTCAATTGTTTAATCTGAGTCCATGGAAAAATAAGGAGTAGAAATAGATTAGATTTCCTGCTTTCAAAAGAATAAAATGTTGTGAAAGAGTTTGCCAATCCAAGTGCACTCTATTGAAGAAAAAATGTTAGATATGTAGGATTGGGTAGGTAGAAAGATTGTTGATGAAATATCCATTGTTTGTATGGCTGCTAATATGTTTTCAGAGCAAAATAAGTTCATTCAAGGAAAGAAAAGCATCCCAATGGATGAGGCATTGATTAGCCTCCCAGAGAAAGCAAGTCTGAAGTTCTTGATGCCTTCAAAGAAGGCACCATCCCCAAGTGGAGCCACTGTTAGCCACCTACGTAATTTGTTATACCAAAAGGTGGCTAAATCATTTTTTGGAGCCTTCAAGGAACAAATTTTATTGCAAAAAATGTGTTATCTCTTGAAGACTCTTGAAGGTCTCATGCCTCTGTCCAAAATCTTCCCTACTATGCCCATTTTACATTCTGGAATTTTGCTGATTTCATGAGGAAATACTGCTCCAAAGGCCATTTTCCCCCTCCCCCACCTCAAAACAAACCTTCATTTTACCCCTTTTATTCCCCATAGAATTCCACTATTTTTCATATATTCCCTTCCTCCCTCCATAAAATCCCTTTTATAAGGTTTAAAGACCCTTTCTGTGCCTTATCGAAACCCTCACAACCATTGAAAAAACTTGAAAAATTTCATAAAAAACACATTTTTGTATTACAAACTTAAGCCCCCTTGGGCTAAATTTTAAACCACTTCCCCTCCACGTGTCTGCACCCTAGAACTAGGTGCTAGACCCACAAAGCGCTTATCGCATCGCAAAATCTGAGCGCATAAGTCTATTTGCCGTGTTTAAAACTCTGATGCCAATTAGCCCTATATATCATAGCCCTCGATCATATTGCTTTTCATATAGACCAAGGCCCCGCAGCTAGGAGCCTATCCGCTTCATATATATAAAACCATCCCGATGTATAAAACCTTTGTTTTTATTAATATTTTGGGTTTTTGCAGGGTTTGAAATGGTTTCCGTCGGTGCAAAGCTTAAATTGATCTCCGCCGTCCATCTGATCTGCAGATCGACGGCCCACAAATCAATCGCCCCGGTGGACCCCGCGGTCAGTCACTGTACAAAACTAGCAGTTTTTATCGCACCGCCTTTGAAAGGAAAGCTGTATTCCCTGTTTGGTCGCGATCTATGCCACAGGCCGACACATGGCCTTAAGTAGTTTTGAATATTGCTCTCATCGCACATTAAAAGTCGATTGTGGGCTCGGCACGATATTGACGTACTCCGCCCGATCTAAGGCCGGCTCATCGGACGGTGATCGCGCTCAAAAGAAGCTCGGGGGATAAACTAAGGTATGACGCATTTATCAAAGCATCTCCGCTGTCGATCTGATCTGTAGATGGACAGCCCAAAATCAGTTGCATTGGTCCCCACGGCCACGACAGCAGTCAGCGGTCCCTCAGAACCGGTGGTCCCAACGCATAGTCAACATACACATCAGCAACCATGCGGCAGCAACCGATTGGAGCGGGTCTTGTAAAATCCGGACCCGGGAAATTTTATAGGGCAGATTCATAAGGATTTCGGGTCACACTTGAGCCGACGTCAGCAGGCCCCAAAACGGACCTGATAAGCTCCGTAAAGCATATTTCATAAAATTTCGGGTCACAAACACCCTGACGTCAGCAAACACCTTTTGTGACCCGAAATGGTTATACAACTCGGTTTTATCAAAAGTTTGAAGTCCGGATATATTATTTGGTAAGGGTGATTATATGGTTTTTTCTGTTGTGCCGAAGAAAAAGGCCGAAGGCTGGGGTTTAATTCTCGTGCCTTTGATTCTTTAAAAGAAAGCCATCCATGGGCTCAAACTTTCGCGCCTCGTCAATACTCCAAAGGCATTGATGTCTCACGAACCCTGCGCAACACTACACACCAACAGAACACAATAAATGAATCAAAAATCAAAGAGTATCAGTGTCGAAGATAGAAGCACCAGAATGGAAGATTGAAGACAGATCTGTGGGGGATTACGGCTAAGATTGATTATCAAAAGCCTAATCCTCCCAATTAAAACACGGTTAAAAGAAAATTCTAAGTGTTTATCAGACAGAAGGCCTCCACCGCCACATCTGAGGCAAATTGATTCCTCCCAGCTACCACAGTGCCACCTGTGCCTCAAAGCATTCAAACAGAGGCCGAAGTTATTGATCAAGATAAGATATTTGCCTCAGCGCAGCCAGAGAGTTAATTCTGCAAATAAACTTAATGACAAAATATCAGCAGAGTTACTTTAACACACAGAGAGCCTCAAAAGTCAAAAAGATCTCCCACCGAGCTTAAAATCTTAATGTAAATTATTTAATACAGAGGACACCTATGTACGCTTCTCCATTGAGCCCCTCAAAAGTCGAGAAGCCATTAAGTCTGTATTAATTATCTTTGGAGATCTTTTATCAGATCTCACCTCCTCATTCTTCTATAAATACCACTGGAGAAGATGAGAGAGGGGTTGGTTGAGTTGGTTACTGAACCTTGAAATGTAATTGAGCTTGAGACTTCTGATTGTAAATAGTGATTCACTGGCTCTTGGAGCTCTACTTGTGATAGATAAGTTAGTCTGGGAAGTGTAGATGATTGCTAAACTAAAGCATTGGACTTAAATCTGTAACTGGTTTGGAGCATCAATACAAGCTGATTTATGGGATCCTAGTCTATGTCGACGGTGATGTTATTTCTTATTGTGAATTGTTGTTTTATTTCTGTTTTCACTGTGTTCATCTTCTCTGATAAAGAATAGCATGCGTAGAGTTAGGACTTACTGTATATCAGTACCCTTCTCTAACTGAAAATCTTTATCTATATGTTTTCTTCCAATTCGTGTTATTTAGGAATGATTTAATTCAGTTCAAGCAGTAGGAATGCTGGTGTTCCCTCATCCTCTTGTTTAGCTAAATATTATTCCTGAATGTTATCTTCAGTATATGTTAAGTAGAGATGAACTAAGGAAGATATGGTACTTACCTGATCTTAGATTACTTTTATGTCTTTCTTAAGTGCATGTCAAAAGCAAGCTAGTTTAGAAGTACTTGCCTGATCTTGGGCTACTCTTTGTTCTTCATTTGTTTAATTTCCCCTTCCTTTTGTATCATTTCATTCCATAAATCAAACTCTAAAGAGATCCTTAGACATAGATGACTTGCCCCATGTACCACTCTTGCCTCTTGTTGTTTCAATTAAACCCTATTATGACTCCATAGCCCAATGGACTAAAACCTGCAATTATCTGTCTTTCTGGCCAAAGCTTGTTCTGATTGCTTGCAACTTCTCACCTTTGAAACTCTTTGCATTTAGAACTTTCCACCTCAAATAATAGTCATGCTCAACCATCCAAAAAACAAAACAATACCCTCGCCCTTCATAACTAGCCTAATATCATTACCATAAACTTCAAAGACAAATCCATCTTTGCACTTATTGGAGAGATCCCTCTCTGGATTCAGGAGGGATAGATCCTAGAATCCCAAAGTGGTTGAAACGATGTTCTCCCTGCTGTCAGAATTTTGCCAATCTTGCTGATTACAGGGTGCCAACACTGTCCTTGACATGGGGGGTAGCTTTGAGGAGTGCAAAAATAATCTTCTCCCAGTTGGAAAAATCATGAATCGAGAAATATCCTTCTAATAGATTCAACAATATATCTACGACATTTACATCTATTTGATCCTCAAATATGGGAATGTCAAAGTTTACTTGTACCTTAAAGGGAGTCACTTCTCAAGAGTGGCTGTTGGATGCAGATGCGCCGTCGGTGGGCAGTCGTTGAAGGATCTGGGAAAAGTTATACATCATCGCATTCCTTGGTTTTTCAAGGGCCTCCTCGAGCAATATTTTGATAGGATCTCATGCTCCCTCATCTTTCTTTTCGTCCCCCATGGGCGGTCGTTAGGGTTTGCGAGGCTAGTCTTGCAAAGGTTCAACTAGATCGAGCCCTAACTCCTTATAACCCAACCTCGTTGGGGAGATGCAAAGAAGGATCGAGAAAACACAGACCGCTCTGATACCACTGATACGGATTTATGCAGGACCGCAACAATATACACATATAACCATAAATACAAATATGCAATGGAAATAACACTACATTTCATCAATATCAAAGAACTGAAATTTGCTTACAGACAGAATGGAAATAAACTAGCTAGGGTGCTGGTAGCTTATCTTTGAGATGAGATATGGAGGCTACAAGCCTCTGAACTGTGTTACAATGAGGTTAGAGGGCCTATTTATTATAGAGAAGCAATGGAAAACCCTAAAAATCCAAAAACCTAACCTAAGAGGTGAAGCACCGAAACTATGGGCCCTGTATGGGTAAATTGGTGTTTCAACTTCCCGAGGTCGTAACTTTGGCATGTTATCTCTGTTTAACGCAAATAATACATCGTTAGAAATATCTATTAGAGGACTACAACTGCTGACCATGAATATTGATTTCAGAACAAAATCATATTATCTGGAAGCACGATGCCCAAAAAACGTCGTTTAGGGCCTCACAACAACTCCAGAAGTTCAAGACCCGAAAAACTGCTAAAAATAGTAAGTTGTGCCGAAAATGAAACAAATGAAAGAGACAATGGTGTGGCCCCAAGTGGAATAGGCGGGTGGCCACCAATATCCACCTGGATCATTCTTCCCCCCTTAGGAAGCAATGGTCCCCATTGCGTTGAGTTCCTCCATGAGATGAGGAAACTTTTGCTGAACTTGGTCCTTGGTGAACCACTTGCCTTGGTGCAGGAGTTGGCTAGCTTTGACAACCCGATATAGTTGGATCTTCTGTTGGTGAGTGTTCTTGATTCACATTTCCATGATACAATCTGTGGTGGCCTGTTCCATGCAGTCTGGGTTTAACTCTGTTGGTGTGAGTTGTTCTGCGATGTCACAGGTGTCCAGTAGAAGTGGGAAGTAGGGACGAATTGGTCCACATTGAATACTGGGTGCAGACCAAGGAATGGTGGAATACTGAGCTCGAAGGCATTGTTCCCTATAGCCTTGGTGATGGTGTACGACCCATATCGGAGCGGGCGAAGCTTGTGGTGGGGTCCAGTAAGGCGCTCCTTCTGCAAATGTAGCCACACTTTATTGCTCACCTGGAAGTTGTGTGGCACCCAATGTTGATCATGTCGTTGCTTGTACTTATCATTGGATCTATCCAATATGTCATGAACCTGTTGGTAGATGTGCTGAATGCGCTCAATGAATATGTTCGCTTTGTCAGCTTCAGACTGGACATGAGCCGAATTGGCCTGAGTAGCCGCAAATGGCATGGCTGTGTTAATGGGATATAACGGTTGGAATCCCAAGCCCACCTGCAAGGGGATGTGGCCAGTTGAGCTGTGGAGAGCCCGATTATAACTGTGTTGTACATAGGGGAGGCTCTCATCCCATGTGCGTGGATGCTTTGAATTGTACATGCAGAGAATGTGTACAATCATCCTGTTGACGACCTCTGTGTGGCCATCAGTTTGGGGATGGAAAGCTGTGGACATGGTGAGCTTGGTGTCCAACATTAACTAGAGGTTGGACCAAAATGTGTTGAGGAACCTGTTATCCCGATCCGATATGATAGACTGTGGGATCCCAAAGTGCACCCACACTCATTCAAAGAAGAATTTAGGAGTGGCTTCTGCTGTGATATTCTTCTTGCAGGCTGCCATAATGGTCATCTTCGAGAACCTGTCAATGACCACGAAAACACAATCGTTTCCATGCTTAGTATAAGGAAGGCCCGACATGTAATCCATGGAGATGGATTCCCAAGGTCGAATAGGGGTAGGTAGCGAGTATAGAGGCCTTGCTTCTTGATGGTCGATTTGGTAATGGTGCAAGCAGTGCAGGATTTGATGTACTTCCCGACATCCTGTCTAAGGTTCGACCAACATAAATAATTCTGCAGTATTTCCACTGTTTTCTCGACCCCGAAATGCCCAGCGACTCGACTGTAGTGTGCTTCCCATATAATCTTGGCACACTCGCTTGAAGGAACACAAAGGTGTCCCAGGTGACAGAACAATGCATCTTGGAGGTGAAAATTTAGAACTTGCGTACCCCCTAAGAGTGCCTTGTATGTATGGTTGAATTCTGGATCGCTCTTGTAGAGAAGCGGCCAATCATAATTCTCGTGCCCACAAGAGTTGAGAATGGTGGTTAGCACCACGATCGGTGGTCAGCTGAGGCAGTCTGCAAGATTATTAGTGCTACCCTTCTTGTACTCGATGTTCAAATAAAACTGTTGCAGATATGTGGACCACTTCTGATGGCGATCGTTCTGTAAATTCCCTTATGTCTATATGAACTGCAGGGGTCGGTGGACTGTGTGGATGATTGTTTCCTTCCCCAAAATGTAATGTTTCCATTGTCAACAAGCGTGCACAATGGAATACATTTCTTTGTCATAAGCAGGATACTTGCGAACTGTGTTGGACAATGTCTCACTGTGATATGCCACTGGATGCCCTTGTTGAGTAAGAATTTCCCCAATAGCATAGTCAGAGGCACCTGTCTCGATCTCGAATGGTTGTTGCAAGTCTGGTAATGTGAGAACTAGGGCAGAACATAGGCGATTTTTCAATTCTAAGAACGCCTTTTGTTGAGATTCCGACCAAAAGAAATTTTCTTTCGCTCCTCCCTTGGTGACTTGACTCAAGGGCCAAGTGATATGAGAGAATCCCAACACGAACCTGCGGTAGAAATTAGCAAGACCCATAAAGCTGTGAAGCTCTGTTAGAGTGGTTGGGGCTGGCTAATCCCGGATGACTTGGATCTTGGTTGGATCCACATGCGCCCCCCTTTCATCAATAATGTATCCCAGATATTGAACCTGGTTCATGCCAAAAGTGTACTTCTCCAAATTGGCACACAACTTGTGTTGTCGCAGTGTTTGGAGGACTTATCGGATGTGGTGGAGGTGCTCTTCCCAAGTTTGGCTGAAGATCAGATTGTCATCCAAGTACAACAATACAAATGAGTTGGTGAATGGCCGCAAGATGTCGTCCATCAACCTCATGAAGGTTGCGGGAGCATTTGTCAACCCAAAAGGCATGACCAACCATTCGAAAAGGCCCTTCCTTAGCTTTGAAGGTAGTCTTCCACACATCGGAGGGTTCGATTGGTACCTGGTGATACCCAGACTTCAAGTCGATCTTGCTGAAATATTTCACCCCTTTGAGTTGGTCCAGAAGGTCATTAATCTGTGGGATCAGGTACCTATTTCGGACAATGATCTTGTTCAACGCCCGATAGTCAATAAAGAGTCTCCAAGTCCCATCCTTCTTCTGTACCAACACGATCGGGCTCCCATAGGGCGATGAACTTGGCCGGATGTGACCTTTCTGCAGCAGATCCTGAATCTGCCTCTTGATTTCATCATTCTCCAGAACAGAGCGCCGATAGATCGGTCCATTGGGTAGCGGCGCACTTGGGGTCAGATCAATGGGGTGATTGACCTGATAGTGCAAAGGAACCCCTGTGGGTGAGGTGAAGATGTCCCCGTACTCCTCCACAACCTTGTCCATTTGTTGTTGTCGTGCAGAGGATTCCTGTCTGGAGGTCATGGCCACAGTCTTCTTCTTGCCCTAGGGGCGGATCATCAGAAAAAAAAATTTCCTGGTTTGGGAAATGAGCTTACTGCATTGTTTTGCAGTAACTAAAGAGATAGCGGCAGGCAGTGGTACCTTTGGTATCCTGTATAGCTTATTTCCCAAAGTAACAATAACAGCGCAAGGTCAAGGCCGAGACTCATACACAGCACGTTGCTTCCACATATATGGTTGGCCTAATAATACATCATAAACATCAAGAGGAGCAATGTCACATAATACCTCGTCCGTGAAAGGCTTGATGCTATAGGGAAGGCGACATTGCTGGCTGACGCGAAGATCTCGTCTTTGGTGAAGCCACCCGATGGTGTATGGATGTGGGTGTGTTGTGGTCGGCAAGCCCAAACACTTCATGGTGTTTGTTGAAATGAGGTTCTTTTGGCTCCCATTGTCAACAATGAACTGTAGCGGGGAACCCTTTACCCACATATGGGAGTGGAAGAGACGCTCCTCCTCCTTTGGATCTTCCTGTTCCTCCTTCTGGATCTTCGCACTAGCAACAGTGGCTTTGGGCTCCGCATCAATAATCTGTTTCCCTTTGTCATTCCCCTTGTTAGGTTCTGATTCAGAGTCGGAGCACGCATCTGATTCACTTGTGTTGTGAGTGGAGCTCTTATGGAACTCACACCACTTTCTTGTGTCCTTATTTGGCTTCGCGGTGTTTTTCTTTGCTTGTGGCTTTAGCAAGTTGTCTGGGGCTGCCATGCCTTGGCTTTGTCCTTTTTTTTTTGTGGTTTGGGGGCACCTTTCCCTTGCTTTTGATTCGCAGATCCAAAGTCTGTCTTCTTCTGTTTGAATTTCTACTCAGTCTTGGCAGCATACCGGTATGACGTACCAAGCGAGGAGATGTCAAGGAACTCCATTTCCTCCTGAATGTATATGTGCAGACATGTGCGATACTTTAACACCAAATGTTTCTCCGAATCTTTGATACCCAACTTTGTGCGCAGGGTATGGAACATATTCGTCAGCTCATGCACATCATGATCCCTTTGTTGCTGCAACATGGTCCATTATATGTACTTGTCCTCATATCTACCAACTGGATAGTATTGTTCCTTTATGGCGTCTCAGAAAGAATTCCATGTGGGTACGACTGAGAATATAGAGGTTTCTGTCTTGTCCTTTTTCTCATAGTAGGTTTCCCACCAGTCCTTGACATGGGGGGTAGCTTTGAGGAGTGAAAAAAAAAATTCTCCTGGTCGGAAAAGTCATGAACTGAGAAATATGCTTCTAATAGATTCAATCATCTATCTACGACATCTGCATCTATTTGACCCTCAAATATGGGAATGTCAAAGTTTACTTGTACCTTAAAGGGAGTCACACCTCCAGAGTGGCTGTTGGATGCAGATGCGCCACCGGTGGGCAGTCGTTGAAGGATCTGGGCAAAGTTATCCATCATTGCGTTCCTTTGTTTTTCGAGGGCCTCCTCGAGCAATATTTTGATAGGATCTCCTGCTCCCTCATCTTTCTTTTCGTCCACCATGGGCGGCCATCAGGGTTTGTGAGGCTGATCTTGCAAAGGTTCAACCAAATCGAGCCCTAACTCCTTATACCTCGACCTCGTTGGGGACATGCAAAGAAGGATCGAGAAAAAACATACCGCTCTGATACCACTAATCCGGATTTATGCAGGAACGCAACATAATACACATATAACCATAAATATAAATATGCAGCGGAATAACACTTCGTTTCATTAATATCAAAGAACTGAAATTTGCTTACAGACAAAATGGAAATAAACTAGCTATGGTGTTGGTAGCTTATCTCTGAGAAGAGATGTGGTGGCTACATGCCTCTGAACTGTGTTAAAATGAGGTTCGAGGGCCTATTTATTATAGAGAAGCAATGGAAAACTCTAAACATCCAAAAACCTAACCCTAGGAGATGAAGCGCCAAAACTATGGGCCCCGTTTGGGTAAATTGGTGTTTCAACTTCCGGGGGCCGTAACTTTGGCATACTATCTCCGTCTGATGCACATGATACATCATTAGAAAGATCTATCTGAGGACTACAATTGGTAATCGTGAATATTGATTCTAGAACAAAATGATATTATCCAGGAGCGCGATTCCCAAAAGATGTCGTTTAGGGCCTCAAAACGGCTCCAGAAGTTCAGGACCCGAAAAAATCCTAAAATTAGTAAGTTGTGTCGAAACTGAAAAAACTGAAAGAGACAATGGTGGGCCCCCAGTGGAATAGGCGGGTGGCCACCAATATCCACCTGCATCAGATCACCACAACCTCATACACTCTACCAATTTATTTACACTGATCTAGGTAAAATTGGACAAACACATAGCCAATTTCCTGCCTACCCTCAACCCGCCTTGCTCACGAAATCCCTGGAGAAATAAACCCCTATTAAATAGGAAATTCAGCCTTCCTTGATTGCATAATCCATCGTGGGCTTCCTATGGCTTTATAATTGCACCTGGGCAGTTTGCTAAAAATACAACTGATAGTTTACTTGCCTTTAACCTCTGTCTCAACTGGGTTGTCATCAGAATTGACATGAATGCAGTTATTAATAGTGAATCATCAATTACTTGGTAGATCACTACTTGTGAATTAAATCTATTTTAATTCACTTGATCTTCCACTAGCTCATCAATCATTCAGAACTAGTTAAACTGATTTTAACTCAATTAATTTGAATTAACTGATTGCACTCACACCACACTAGTGCTACAACTGCAACTGGACCCTGTAAATAATAGAATCACTCTACACGCCTATCCTTTGACCCTCAACTCGAAATTTTTGAGCTAACTAAGTCTATCACACCTAGTTAATTATTACAAGTTGTTATGAGATAAGATTACAATTTATTTTCTAATTTATTTAAAAATTGGTTGCCCACATTCTCACTAACGTGTCACTAGAATCCCTCACTCATGTGTGACTTGGGATCCCACACTAGTATGAGGTGCATTTTCTTGTTGAATTTCAACAAGAAGACTTCAAGGAAGAAGATATTGAGCATCAAATGATGGTCAAGATTAAGTCATGAACAAATATCTCTTTCATTAGTTCATATGTTTGCAAATTAAAACCTATATTGGGCATCTTTTTCAAAATATACATCAATAGGATTTTTCCGAAGATTATAACTAATAATGGTCTATAAATTATGTTTTTGACATATTTTGTCTATTTGTGTTGATGGTTTTATTTTATAGCATCTTTATATACTTTTTTGTTGTTCAACTTATATATATATATAACCATGGTAAAACAGCGATTGCTTCTTCAGGTTCTCTCCTCTCTCTCAAAATATGTCTTGTACCCTCCCCCTCTCTCTCTCCCCAATATATATATATATATATATATATATATATATATATATATATATATTGAGAGAGAGAGAGAGAGAGAACCCACAAAGATACATATATTTTGAGAGAGAGAGAGAGAGAACCCACAAAGAGCAATCACTTTGTTTTTTTTTTTTTGAGAGAGAACCCACAAAGAGTAATCACTTTGTTTTTTTACCATGGTTAATTGATAACTCTTTGGAGTAACATGGAGAGACCTAAGATCAAATCTTGACAAATGCCACTATAACACCAAAAATATATCCAATAACTTATAAAGCAAGATATACTAAAAAATGATCACTATACAAGAACCACAAACACTTTCACAAAAAAAAATAAAAAATAAAAAATAAAAATAAATAAAAAGTCATCCTACCTTAACAAAAGCTTCAACTTGTTAGACAAAGTATCACCATAAACCAAATAGATGTGCATGTCTACAATATAGATAGATTTAACTTGTGATTTAATCAATGACTTGTTGTTCCTAAGGAAGTTGATTACGAAGATAAACAACTCACTACTGATTTGATAATTGGTCACGATTTAAGATCTTTTGACGCTTTATAAACACTTGACATCGTGATTTGCAAAGGGACTTCCAAAAACTGAGATGAAATGGGGGTTGTTTTTTCATATCGAATGGGGTAAAGGCTCGAGAATTGGAAATAAATATATACAAGGGAAGGATCTGACAGGGTCCAGTTGGCCTTCTTTCCGTATTCACAGCGGTGATATGGAGCAGTAGTATTTTTCGACACAAACCTCTGAATATTCGATGGCTTCTTCTTCAGTTAGAGTAGAGGCGGCAGGAGACGAGGTACGGCATTTTTAACCCTTTCAATTTCCCATATTTCGGCCACATATCATTCAATTTGACTGAATTTGTCGTCAAAAGCCCTAAATGTTGCAGATCTGAATAACATAGATTTGAATATGTGAATCTGTGACTTAGACAAATAATTCACATTGATATTGGGTCATCCGTCTAGTATACTGATTTTACGAACTGCATAATTTTATTCTAACACCATTTTCGGACCCTCTCTTATCACCATGTTTTGTGAGAATTATATGGGGGTGCTTACGAATTTGCGATTATCACACTTTATCTCCTGACGGATTCACTTCTAATGGTCCCGGTGACTCAGAGGAAACTTTCCAAATCACCTCCCCCGCACCTATCTGCCCCAAAAAGGATCCGCTTGCCTTTTTTGGATGGTGTTGTTGCACGCGTTTTGCATACGTCGATTTTGGGTGATTGACTGTGGCTATTATTGCCCTGTGTGCCACTGACGACTTGGTTTCTTTTTAGCGTTCAATATTTACAATACAGTGTTATTAGACTCTTCGCGAGTCTTGTAGGCAGGCTGAATCTGTGTATGCAGACACGAAATAAATAACTCATTTTGATTTTTTACACGATTTCACAGCTGACAACCAACAAACCCGTCCATAATTCCGAATTCACGGCTTTTTGTAGAATGCACTACAATCCACGGACGTTGAAATGCATTTGAATTTATTTATTGAAAAATTGAACTATATCAGACACTGTAAAGTTGTTTTGGTGTAAAAGCCCACTTTAACGCGGGGGTTGTCAATCTCAGCCAACTCATACACATGATCAGGGCTCTGTGTTCACCGGGGTTAACGTGGAGGTTGTCAAACTGAGCCAACTCACACACATGATCAGGGCTGTAAAAGCCCATTTAACGTAGGGGTTGTCAAACCCAGCCAACTCACTCACATGATCAGAGTTCTGTGCTCACCGGGGTTTGAACTTTGGTCATTATTATGACAATGTCTCTTCTGCAATCTCTTTGGATAACAATTGCTTACGCTATGTGGGGCTTTTGATTTAGTCATTTGTAATGGTTTGACTAGATGGGAAAAGTCCGGTAATTTCACTTGCAATAGTTACAATGGAGCAAGTGTAGTAGATAATGTAATTTGCTCGCATAGTTAGTGTGAGAAAATGGAGAAAGTACAGATTGGAGATCAAATTTGGGACTTAAAATCAAATCACAAGCCAATTTATTTAAGTTTCTCTTGGACTGGAAAGAAGCAATTAGGGTCAAAAACTCAGTGTGTTCAACCACCGCCTCGGAATTTGTGCAAATAGTAAAACAAGAACAACAATAAATGCTGTACGGACTTCCTTGAATTTCGTGCCCATAAACACATCAATAAATGCTACTGTACGACCTCCTCGAAATGCGTGAAGAGTGATATCAATAAATTCTGTACGGATTTTGCCTCGTTTTTTGCGCACAGGGACATCATCAAATTGTACGGTTTGCCTCGAAAACTGTGCCACAAAAAACAACAAAATTGTTCCTCGAAATCTATGCCAAAACTGCTGTAAGACCTCCTAGAAATACGCGCCCAAGCTGCTGTACAGTTTTGCCTTGAAACTCATGCCCAAGCTGCTGTATGGTTTTGCCTTGAAACTCGTGCCCAATTGCCTTGAACTGTGTGCCAATCCTTACTGTATGGATTTGCTGAATGCTGCCTCGATATGCGTGCCAAGGTTCTGCTCTCCTTCACCTCACTGCTCAGAAATCTCCTTTGCTCTTTTCTTCTCCTTCTCTCAATCTGCTCATGAAAGACTGAATGATCTTTTCTCTTTTTTCCTCCTTTAACCTAACTCTAAGTGACTTTTGGGAAATCCCTAAATCCAATGACTGAGATAGCTTTAGACCTAGCGCTGAGATTAAATGTGCATTTAAATCTCACTTTCTATTTTTTAATTCACCTCACTTTAATAAAGACCCTCTTAGTCATTCATTTCCAAAGTCACTTTTCACTTTCTAATTTCACATTGATTTTATTAAAGTTACTTTAAAATTAGACTTAGTAACTTTATCACTTAAAGTCACTTTTAAATTAGATTTGACTTTATAACTTATAAAGTCACTTTAGGAGAAAAAGTGAAATACATTTGGACACTTTTCCCTAGGCCAAATATCAAAGCCTTAGGGAACCACCTGTCCTCCGGTAACCAAATTTCAACATTTTGTTTGTGTCTGTGAACATAATTTGCAGATGACTCCTCTATTAAAGAAGTTTGGACCATGTTCGTGCCACTTGAAGATTATTGATGGAGCAAGTTCCCTTGGAAGATGCTATACAGGACATTGTAATGCCATAGTCTTTGAAGATACCTTAACTTCCATGAATTATTCCTTGGAGATTTGTAACTATTGCTCGACTTGCAATATTTTGTCCTTATTGAGGGTGTTATTTCTTTACAGTGCTGAGCAATAAAAGGGCATAATACAAGCCTTATAAAGACTATATTGGATCAATGATCTTGATACAAATTGCTTGGACTAATACGAAGATGGAACATCCTTGATTGATTGATGACGTGATGGATTTCATCACATATGCAGAGGCATGGGGACTCTTATGGTTTTGGACATTTGGATATGGAAACGAAATTTGCATACATGAGAAAAAATGAGAAAGCCCTAGGGTTTGTGGATAAAACCCTAGAGCTAGAGTTAGATCGATGATTTTGCTAAATGAAGAAACCCTAGCTCATGTTGGGCAAGAAAGGAAAGCAATATGTTGATGATGAGGACGAGAATGATGAGCTTGTAGATGGCTGTATGAAGGCAAGGATCGAGAGGGAAGTTCCCTACAATACTCAGATCAAAAGATAAGTACCTTATATCTCTCTTCCTTGATTATTATTTTTTAATTATTAGTTAGCTTCTTGTCTTTATTTCTTTTGCTGTGTTATAAACCTTTCTTCCATGATCTCCTAGTGAGGGTTGTAGGTACATTGTAAACACTGCCAAGGTCTCTAGCAACATATGAAAGCATTGGGAAGAATGAAGCAAAGCTTGTGACAAGAGGATACTCTCAAGATTCTCCCAAGATTCTCAACTAGAGTGATTTGTGTTCAAGAGGGAGAATTTGTACTAACATCTAGAACCGTGTGTGATGACCAGAAGAACTCCTAGTTAAGAGGGAGCAGTCAGGCCAACAAGTTTGAAGAATGCCACGATGAAAAAAAATTGTGCCGAAAAGAAGTTAGTGGTGTCTTCCTGGTGGATCTACAAGATGAAGTATGTGGTAGATGGCAACAGAGAGAAGTGCACAACAAGATTGGTGAGTCCTCTCCTAGAAAGAGGGAGAGGACTATGAGGATGCATTTTTTCTAGTTGTGAGGTACACTTCTGTTAGAACTATTATTGTTGTTGCTTCTATTATGGGTTGGAAATTACATCAGGGGGATGTGGTGACCGCTTTCCTCTATGGAGTAATTGAGGAAGAAGAAGTGCACATAGAGCTACCTTAGGGTTTTGAGGTACATGAGAGGGAAACTCATGTCTGTAGATTGAAGAAAGCTTTGTACGGACCTCAAGCATGGTATTCTTGGATTGATGAATATCTAATGAGTTTTGGTTGATCTTGTTAATATATGACTTGTTTTTGATGGGAGCAGAAGGACTCACATAACAGAGGGAGCAGAAGTGGTGAAGGATTTGCTTCCATGCTAGAGTGAGTAGTCAAGCCTTGCTTCAGTGTTAGAGAGAGTTGAATTTTGAGTTTGAGATGAAGGATCTTGGTTGGATACATTATTTCTTGGGACTAGAAGTGTCGCAGAAGCCAGATGAGATCTTCTTTGGTCAAAGGAAGCATATTATTATGATCCTTCAGAGACCTGGGATGGTGGACAACCAGTCCATGGTCACTCCCATGGTAACTAATCTGGAGAAGCTAAGTGGTAGAGAGCAACCAGAATTGCTACAACAACTAGGACTCATGTGACAGAGGGAGCAAAAATGGTAGAAGGATTTTCTTCTGTGATAAAGTGAGCTGTCAAACCTTGCTTTGTGTTAGAGGGAGTTGACCTATGAGTTTGAGTTGAAGGATCTTGGTTGGATACATTACTTCTTGGGACTAGAAGTGTGGCAGAAGCTAAGTGAGATCTTCTTTGGTCAAAGGAAACATGTTATTACGATCCTTCAGAGATTCGGGATGGTGGACAGCCAGTCCATGGTCACTCCCATGGTAACTAATCTGGAAAAGCTAAGTGGCAGAGAGAGCATCCAATCTTGGTACAACAATATCTGTTTTAGTGTCAGGCAGCTGTGGTGATGGGTCCCAATGAAATCGGTCAGTTTATGGTCAAGCCGAGGAATGCGACACAAGATGTGTTGAGCAAGTAGACATCTGTTGCATTCTGATTGTAGAGGTCGAGTATATTGAAGCTAGTTTGGCGAGTTGCGAAGTAGTTTGGCTTTTGAAGCTACTGGGATGATTGTTTGTTCAAGTGCATGAGATGATCGTGATGACATATCAAAGCACTTGGTACCAAGACATTTGGGACATGGTACAAAAGGGAGCAGTGAGGCTCCTATGCATTTCTACAGTTGAGCAGGTGCTGACATTTTCACAAATCCTCTGTCCCTAGGTGAATTTTGTATACTTCAAGGACAAGTTTGGAGTGGTTGAGAATGCTTCCCTTCGTTAAAGAGAGTGTTGATGTTGTAGCATTAAGGGGTAGACATTCTCCCTAGGTTAGGATATTGATAGGTTAAAGTATTGACTAGGGGCCATGTAATGTGGCTACGGAGAATGGCCCAAATAGCATCAAGGCCTGGAGTGCTCCCTAGTTAGGGGTAACCTGACCATATTGCCAATGGTTATTTGGCTAGTGGGTTGAGTGAGTGCCTATAACATTGGGAAGTGTATTACCATTCAGTTGGCATGCAAGAATGGTAATGGCCCAGGGTTTCACCCTAGGTTACAGGTGTTGACCAGGTTCCATATGACAACTTGGATAATTGGTGATCTAGGACTAGTCTTGACCCTAGAAGTCCAAAAAGGATATTTGGCCAGTGGGACCCAAGAAGGCATTTGGCCAGTGGGTGACTAGATCCATTTGCAAGGGGATGTGTCTAGTGGGTGACATTTGTAAGGGGATGTGTCAAGTGGGTGACTAGATCCATTTGGAAGGGGGTGTGTCTAATGGGTGACTAGATTCCTTTGCATGATGCTAATGCAAGGTGCTTTCCACGTGGTTCTGGTATAGAACATGAGGTGGATGGATTCTTCAACATAGCTAGCTCATTCAACTTTTTCTTGGGATAGAGAAATTTTTCCTTAGTGATCATTTGAAGAAGTCAAAGAGAATACCTCCCTAGCTAAGAGGGAGTATTGAGTTTTTGGGCGGCTGCGGTCAGTATTTCTAGATACTCCAAGGCTTTCCATAATATAAATATAAAATAAGAAATTTTGAATTTAAATTGTCTCTAAAAGTCAAGTCGGCTCGTCAAGAAGTTTAAGTCGGCCAACCCCAAAAGACACACCTATTCGGGTTTATCAAACCACTATATATAGCCAATCGACTTCCTCGCTTGACAGGCAATTCAAATCATATCTTTTGAGGTTCTGTTCACATGTGCGAAGGAGAAGAGTATTTTGATGTTTGACCTGCTTTTACCAACTACTACCAAGTTCTTATAAAGCAAATTTGACCAAAATTTTAAGCTGTTGATGGAGTTTTCTAGGCAGACTTCTGGGTAGGAGTAGGAGGCTGAAATTCAGTCTCTCTCTGGTAGTTTGACCACAGGTTGACTTAAGCTATTTATGGGCAGTTTGACCAGGTTTGACTTGGGCTTGTTTATTGGTCAATTTGATAGGGAAAATATTAGATTGTATCTCTTGTTGAATTGGATAATTTCTCTAAGAAAAGGATGTTGAGCTTTTTCCCTAGTTAGGGTTTTCCCAGGGTAAAAATTTTGGTGTCTCTTGTGATTGGTTGTCTCTTCATGATCCTATTGTCATTATTGTTTTTACAGTTGATATTTTCTATGTATAATTGCTTAATGATGAATGTGATACAATAAGTATTATTTAAGAAATCGTTGGAAGTAAATCAGATTAGGAAATCACGAAAAATCAACAAAAGACCAATAAGTATAACAAAAACATTGGTGTGAGTCACCAAGAATAAGTTGATTATATAAACTTTGAAAGATAAGAATAAAAAATTTAAGAAGAGCTTCTATTGCAAAAGGAGGGAGTGCCACAAAAGTAAAAAAAGGTTTGGAACTAATGTGGGGATATACAAAGATAGTTAGTAGAAGAATGTTTGTCAACAGAAAAAAGGATTTGACACACATGACCAAATGGAAATGGGACCCCAACAAATCGACACTAAAGATCGATAGGTTCCAATATTCCTCAAACTATGAAAGTGATCATAACCTTAACCAAGACTTCACCAAACAAGCATCACTAAAAAAGACAACAACATTAACACAACAATGTAAACAAATAGGGCATATGAAAGGAATTGCAAGAACTTCCAATTGTTAGTTACCCTAGAAAGCCAACAATCAACAAAAAGCAATCCATAGAGAGAAATACTTAATCCACGAAGAGAAGTATACTACAATAAAGTGCAACCTAAAATTTCAAAGTTGCAAAACAAATAGTCTTATAAACAAGAAAACTTAGAGGATTCTGTGGAACAAATGGTAGATTTGTATCTAGACAATGTTGTTAGAAAAAATGTAATACATTGAGATTCAAATTGAAGAAACAACCCTTGAGAAACATGAGGAAGCAAAAACCTCTAGAGCAATGGGAATGGTTAAAGGTGCAATTGAGTAGTAGTCTGCTCCAAAATGTTGAAATTATATGGCAAGTGCAGTAGAATACATTTTTTGCCTGATAATTACATCCCAATGATTTTCAAATAGTATTTTTATGGCACTACTATCATTGAATAATTATACTCATAAAATCTCAATAGTAAATGCAATGGAGACAATAAAGATCATAGAATGACAACCATGCACAATAGACACAAATTTTTTCACCTGGGAAACCCAACCTTGGGAGAAAACCCAACAATCTTTTCTTGAGGAGAAATTGTCTTTTCAGCAAGGTTACAAATCAAAATTTTGTCTAGAAATCTTTGCCAATATGCAAGTCAAAATACCAGTCAAACTTGGTTAAACCAATAAAAATCATCTTGGTCAACATTGGTCAAACAATTAAACTCGATGGTCCACTTGGCCTGGTCAAACTTGTCTCTGCGGTCGACCCGCACAAGCCCTGGGACTAGTCAAACTGCAGTCAAATCCACACATGCGGACTGCGGTCAAACTTGCATGTGTGGCCTCCAAAAATGCGGTTAAACAACTGGTCAACTCTCAGTCAAACTCGATCAAAGATAGCTCGGTCAACTTCAGTCAATGCGCTGGTTCAATAGTCCTTCCTTCTCACATGTGTGGCCAAAACAAGAGAGAGATAGAATAGATGATCCCCAACAATAGATTTTCTACTTGGACAAATTTCTCCTCCACTAGAAAAGATTCAATGAGCTTGCTATGTTGATGGTTTGCCTCTCACATGTTGTCTATTTATATAGAGCTCCAATGTGGAGTAGAGACCCATTAAGGTGGCTTCTCATCACAAGAAACCCCTTCACTAATGGAGCTTACTTCACAAATCAACATTAGACTAGAATTGTTAACCCCTTTGTTGGGTGAAAAACCCCAATCAATAAACAATTCAAACCCACTCTATAAAGAATAGTTCACTCCATCCCAGAGCACAATGTGAGCATCGCAGGCCATTTACCCCTAGCCAAATCTGCATGGCCCTATGGGTTAATGTATCAATATCCCTTAGTCAAATCAACATGGCCCCATGGGAGAAAGTCTGCCCCCGGGCCATTCACTCCTAGCCAAATCAATATGGCCCCATGAGTGAATGTACCATCCCTGCAATAGTCAAATCAGCTTGACCCTGTGGGAGAATGTTTGCCCGACGCTGCAAAAACATCAACACTCCCTCTTAGTGATGGGGATATTCTACATCACGCTAAGCTTAAGTTTAAAGTATACAAACACCCCATAGACAGAGGCTTGGTGAGAACGTTCGCAAACTGCTCATTTGTGGATATGTATTGGGGCTTCATTGCTCCCCTCTTCACCTTGTCTCAGATGAAGTGATATTTCATCTCAATGTGCTTTGACTTGTCATGAAATACTGGGTTCTCTGAAAGCTTAACACAACTTTGATTATCACAGTAAGTCAAGTTCATCTCTAGCTCCTAATCAAATAGCCCTACAAGCAGCTTTCAAAGTCGCACTGCTTCTTGACTTGTGGCACTGGTTGCAATATACTTTGCCTCTGCTGTACTGAGTGTGATATAAGTCTACTTTCTGCTAAACTAGGATATCATAGCTTATCCGAAGTTGAAGCAACACCCTATAGTGCTCTTTCTGTCCACTACACCCTCGGCCTGATCAAAATTAGCATATCCATGCAACCTCACTTCTCCACTCGAGACATATCTCAGATCATATCCAACTGTAGCATGCAAGTACCTCAACACATGCTTCACTGCAACCCAATGTACATGCCTCGGCTCCACCATATAATGTGGTTCAAGGTGTTCACTGCAAAGCAAATATCTGGCTTGGTGTTAACCAGGGATATCAAGGATCCAATCAATTTTTCGCACATTGTGGGATCCACCAAATTTGAATATGAAGCTAAATCACTCAGCTTCTTTAGATTTGTCACCATAGGTGTAGCCATGGATTTGCAATCCATCATAACGAATCTCCTCAATATTTGAACTATGTAATTCCCTTATCCAAGGAAGATCTCACCAGGTCTCTGCCACACCTCTAATCCCAAGAAATAATGCATCAAGCAGAGATCCTTCATATCGAACTCCGAGGCCAACTCCCTCTTGCACTTGACAATGAGCCTCTCTGCCCCAGTAAGAAACAAATCATCAAAAACAACACCTAGATCAAAGGATTGCCATCAACAACCATGGAGTAAAGGTCAGGATCCACATCACTCTTGGTGAAGCCCAAACTCATCAATATCCATTAATCCTGGAATACCATGCCCTGGTTGCTTGCTTGAGTTCGTACAAAGCCTTCTTCAACCTGCAAACATGGGACTCCTTCCCATGTACCACAAAGCCCTAAGGTTGCTCTATTATGTACACTTCCTCCTCAATCACACCATTGAGGAATGCGGTCTTTACATCCATTTGATGTAACCTCCAACCCATAATCGAAGCAAGAGAAACAATAGCCCTGATAGAAGTGTAAATGGAGACTGGAGCAAAGGTCTGATCATAGTCCTCTCCTTTTTGGCAGAACCCTCTCGCCACAAACCTTGCTTTGTACTTCTCAATGTTGCTGCATGCTTGACCTTATAGATCCACTTGGAAGTCACTATAGACTTCCCCCTCGGTCTCGGAACTATCTCCCACACGTCATGCTTCATGATGGACTGATACTACTTCGTCATGGCATACATCTAAATTTGTTGGCTTGTTGCCTCGTAACTGGAAGGCTCAGAATCAATGATGTGGCTGATCAATGCCATATAGCTTGAGAACCTCTATGGTCATCTACTCTCCCTGAAAGTATCCCTTGGAGCTGCATGCCTCTTTGCATCCTGCAAAGTGTTGCGAAGCCATGCTGGCCTCTTCCTGGTCATTGCAACATCTCTAGGTAGGTCCACTGGCTCAATTGACTCCTCCAGATAGTTTGAAGGATGAATAACGAGATTAGAGGGATCTGCGTCCTTCGGAGCCTCCTGCTCCTCATTAGCAATCTCCATATGAGACTTTCTATACCTCTTGAAGGGTACCTCCTCATCAAAAGTAACATCCCAACTTAACCTCAATCTGACGCTGCCCTGGAATGTAGGTTTTGTAGGCCTTTGAAGTCTCATTGTATCCCACAAAAGTACCCTCCTTCCTCTTCTCCTTGGGCAAGTGGATGTATACTGGACAACCAAAGATCCTGAAATGATTGACCTCTGGCTTCACCCCCGTGAATGCCTCTTCAGGAGTCTTTTCCTCCAATATCTAGCAAGGACTCTTGTTTTGAACATAAAATGTCATGTTGGATGCCTCTACTCATAAGAACATGGGTAAATTCTGATCATGAATCCTCGCCTTGAAAAATTCTATAATGGACCTGTTCTTCCTTTCTGCATTCCTGTTCTGCTGAGGGTTGTAAGGAACTCTCTACTCTCTCATGATCCCCGCCTCCTTGCAAAAATCACTGTAGTCCTTGGAAGTACATTCTCCTCCATTATCTGACCTCAAAACCTTGATCTTCTTCCATGTCAAATTGTCCACCTGAGCTTCGAACTCCTAGAACTTGCTGAAGACCTCATCCTTGGTCTTCATGAAGTAGATCCATGTCTTTTGGAGAAATCATTGATTAATGTCACATAGTATAAGAAACCACCCAAAGATGTTTCCCTGCAAACACCCTCATGCTCTTCCCTGGAGCTTTGGAAGACTTGTAACCATCATCCTTAATGTTGGCAAAGCCTTATAATGCAGGATGGCAAATCTTCGATGTTATAACTCACATAAACTGATGCTATCATGTACCAATGGCTGGGCTGGAAGTCCTAGCAATCTGTACAGTCCTCCCTCTCGAACACCAATAACTCTTGCTGATTCTATGCTCGAGCCCTTAGGCCATACAAGAACCTGACCATCCATAAATGCCACTCTGTACTCTATCCTCCAATGCTGAAATGGAGAGCAAGATCTTCTTCATTCCTAGTACAAACAACACATCTCTCATTTGAAGAGAATCTCCGGACTCCAGTTGAAATGATGCTAACCCAACTCCTTTAACTGCATACTTGGCATTATCTCCAAGTTCCACTTGCAATGATAAATCCCTCTTTGTCAAATCTATGAGAGAATCTCGTGTACTTGTCATGTGTATGGAAGCAGCTCTGTCCACCAACTAGATATCACTACTTTTGGTAAGTGCTTGTAAGAGTGGAGACAAAGAAATATTCCTTCTGAAGTTCATCTGCAATCTCATCAAGCTTTGATTCCTTTGTCTTTTTTTGTGCTAGATACTCATCATCATCATCAACATCAACTGTTGATGCATGTTACTTTCCCTTACTTTTCTTCTGAGGACACTAGGAGGTATAGTGACCAAATGTATGACATTTGAAGCACTTGATCTTTGTAAGATCCTTCTTCGTATGATCTTGAACTGGAGCTGATCTTCCATCTATATTCTTCTTACCAAAGTTTCTTCTTCCTTTGCCTTTCCTTGCATGAGTTGCAAGGGCTTGAGTCTCTTCATCCCAAGGTCTCTGCAAGTTGTTCTTGGACAATAATCTGGCCTCCTCTTGAATACAATCAGTCCAAAGCTGCACAAACTTGGGCAACTTAACTCATGCACAAATACCCTATACAAATGGATCCCCATGAAGAAGGAAATCCATTAAGAGAGTCACTATAACAAACTCTGCATAATCAATGGTAATGGCCTTAAGTTGATCTCTCAACTAAGAGACTCATGAGATAAGTGGCAACTAAATCTGATCTAGACATCATGATACAACGAAGTTGATGTCTCAAGGCTAACTTTTGGCTAGTATTCTTACTCTTGAACAATCCCACCAAGGCATCATATATCTCTTTAGCAGTCTTCAACTCAACAACATGTGGAATCAAGTGGTCCTTGATGGAATCTATCAGGGTTCTCTTAGCCTTTGCTTCATTTTTTTTATTCTTGGCTTTCTCCTCAGCATATTGAGTTTCTGAGACAACCTCCACGTGGTTCTGAATATCAATTTCTTCCAAGACAAGAATTTGTAGAATTATCCAACTTGCGGTCATCCAAGACCTGGAATTTGTAGAATTATCCAACTTGCCTTATACCCTTAGGCTGGGTAGCATCTTGACAGGAAAACATAAATCTATACAATCTGCCTGAGTACTAGAATCTGTGGTTGTTCAATGGTTGATTTTTCAACAAAGCTCTGACACCATGTTGAAATTCTATGGCAAGTGCAATATAATACAATTTTTTGCTTTATAATTACTTCTTAATGATTTTCAAACAATATTTTTATGCTATCATTGAATAATTATACTTAGAAAATATCAATAGTAAATGTAGCGAAAACAATAAAGAACATAGAAAGATAGCCATGCACAATAGAGATAATTTTTTTCACCCGAGAAACCCAACCTTAGAGAAAATTCAACAATCTTTTCTTGAGGAGAAATTGTCTTTACAACAAGGTTACAAATTATAAATTTGTTTAGAAATTTGTGCTAATATACAAGTCAAAATACTAATCAAACCTAGTCAAACAACTGTAGGTCAAACCCTTTAAAATCAACTTGGTCAACGTTGGTCAAATAGTCAAACTCTGTGGTCAACTTAGCTTGGTCAAACTCGACCCTGCAGTTAACTCGCATGTGTGGCCCTATGACTGGTCAAACTACGATCAAATCCACACATGTAGATTGTGGTCAAACTTGCATGCTGTGGCCTCAAAAAACTTGGGCAAACAACTGGTCAACTTTTAGTCAAACTCGGTCAAAGAAATACTCAGTCAAATAGTCAAACAATGTGGCTCACATGTGTGAGGTCAAACTCGGTCAACCGCAGGTCAATTAGATCACAAAGCAACTCGATTAATGTATGTCAAATAGACCTTGGAAACTTGATCAATGCAGGTCAAACAAACCTCAGAAACTCGGTCAACACAGGTCAAAATAGATCTTAGAAAGCCCTGGTCAATGTTGGTCAAACTTCGGCAGTCTCAAAAATTCAGCTCCTTAGAAACTTCGGCCTCTTCCTCAGATTCCTTCCCATGTGTCGGAGAGAGAAAAATGTGAAAGATGAGTGGCCAAGTGAGGAGGTCGAATGTCAATATATAGTGTTCACGAGTTGCCCAAGGGGCACGTCTCCTTGTTGGGTTGACTTGAACAATTTGGGCTGATTTGAAGAAAAACAATTTAATTTAATTTCCTTTTAATTATTTAATTCGCCGACTTGAGTAGCTAGAGAATGCCTCCCGCAGCTACCCAAAAATCAACAAGAACTGGACCAGAATCAATAAAAAAACCGGACCAAAAAAACCGGTCAACCAAAGACACTTAAAATATTCAAATTAAAAAAAAACATATATATTCATGTGCATCCATATGAATCCAAACCATTTATACACAAATAAGGAAAAGTTCTCATTTATATAGTATGTAAGGGTGCACATAACCAAAATAACACTAAGTGCAATCCATCTCTGAGCCAAAAATACGTCAACAAGCAAGCCCTAGATGATGTCTAACATCCAAAATAAATCATGCAACAACAAATACCTACATATCATCAAAACCCTAGCCTATATTGGGATCTTCGTCATCAATATCACCCTCTAAGCATTAAAATAAGATAGAAAATGCTGAGCATGTCAATTAGAGATTTTGTTTGAGTTATGAGTACATTTTTATTAGGATCATGATATAGGATTTCAACAATCACTGCCACTAAAATCAAGGTACTTAGAGGGATTGGTGCTCTTGATTATATGCTAGTTTCATGACCTCATGCATGACAAAATTCAATGGAACCATTGCAATCCCCCCAATTTTGAAATTCTAAAAAACTGTTAAGTCTGCTCGATTTTGAGCTGGATCTAAAATTCTACCTTCTTTATGTGAAATCTAATGAGTTCAGAATCACTCTCAAACATCCTGAGTCGATTCATGGTAATGTTAAAAATTTAAGTAAAAGGAGAATGTCACTTTTACTTTAAGAATTTAACATTACCATGAATTGCATAGCAATAGTAGGGCCATATGCTTGAATATTAGGCATTAGTAGGGCAATATGGTCAAATACTGGGCTTCCCCAGTCATAAGTGATTACTTAAAAGAAAAATTATGTTCAAAGGGTCCTTGATAGGATTGTACAAGATCGGTTGGTTCTGTACCTGTTACCCACCACCCGTGGGTAGTGTATATAGGGGAAATTTTTTCCTCCTAGATGGTCCTCAGCGGGCTGCCAACAACCCCTTGCAGTCACCAGATAGCTCAATGTGTCATTGTCTCTGCCACCTGAGCTAGCCATTTGATCCCTCGACCACTTTTCATGATTGTATGTTTGAAGGTGGGCCTCCCGACCCCAAAAGTATGGATTTTCATTGATATAGTAGAGTAATTTTCCTTACTTGTCATGGGCACTTTTGGGCATGAATGGGTGGGGGGATTCGATAGTAAGAGTGGGTTAGGTTTGTATTCTTGTCTCCACAGCCCAATTTCGTGGTTACCCTTGTATCATATTCCTGTGGGATCTCCTTTACTGTATATTAGCTTTAGGGTTGGCATTGCATGGGAAATCTTGATTTTGGTTGCGTGGTCCCGCTTCTTGATACCACCTACATTACTCCCCCCCTTCCACTCATTTTATCCCCATTCATCTCTTTTCCCATCTGGGTCCACATGTGTCCACTGGGTCCACATAGGGTTAGCTTCCCCCTCCCCTTGTCCAAACCTTGGGTCGGGCTTGGAACGATGCCCTGGAGGTTGATGCAACTAAAAAGAAAATGAAAAGCATAATTTGGTCACTCTCAATAGCAAATGTACCACAAAATGCAAAAGATGGCCGGGACACAAATTTAGCACGTGAGCAAAAGCCAAACATGAGCTCTACCCCTTATCCATGGCCATCACCCTGGTTCCTATGGGTCCTAGATCAACCCCCTCCATCATTAAGGAACACATGATTGTCCCAACCCCTAGTGGATAATGAATTGCCCCACTTTAAGGGGGTATCCACTGTTACCTATTATACATCATGCTCCATCATGCTCTCACCCCTTGGAGCCCTGAGCAGTTATAAAGAAAAATCAATTAAAGGCAAAAGGCATGTGAAGAAGGGTGGAAAAACAAAGGTCGGGGTAACTCATGTTCCACGATTTTCTCCCTCCTACACTCATATACTCAGGTGTGGGCTTCCTTCATTATAGCTACCCTTGCACCATGACACGTGGTCTGGATGTTTTCCCTGATCTCGACTCCATTCCATTATTATATCATTTGCCACCTACCACTTGAGGAATGTACCATGGACATGTCAACCCCTTTAGAGGTTGAAACCACCTAATAGGGCTCTTGATTAACCCCCCTATTGAGCTTGGAGACACTTGTACATGTCAAAGCCCACTATGGAAGGGCATGCCACCATGAAGTGCCCCAATGGTTATGTGACTTGTAAGCTTTATTACTTGATGATTATGATGACTTGTTGTATTGGAGGGCAAGGGGACACATTGGATCTTATGCAGGATTGCAGGTGGGTCTTCATTTGGGGCTTGGTATCCCTATACAGGGTCCTAGCCCTCCAAAGGGCCATATTGGCACTTGTAGGGTAAGCGTTGAGAGCCATGGGCCTCCACTATAGCATATATTACTTCATGGATCCCAACAACACTCATCGATTGCTCGTGTTCCACCTTTGGGATGAGGATGATGCACTTGGTTCACCATGCCCAACCGAATTCATAGTTGCACCACACACTTGGCAGATGTTCCAGGGTTCAGAGGATGTCTCCCGCTGCAGTGGGAGGGCTTATGTCATTAATCCAACCCTTACAAATGGTCGCCAGACACATTCAATCCATTTGGAGACCCATGAGAATGCCCTTGTGCCCCACACCCATATTGTAAGATCTAGGTGTTTTCACACATCATGGCACCCCTTGGATTTCATTAGGCCTCCTCAAGGCCCAACAACTCACTTTGTTGATCATTTGACCCTCTTGAGAGACTTATCTTTACATTATTGAGCTATTTGGTGGGCTTGTCACCAAAAGTATTGTTATTGTGCACATTATTTTATTTTAGGTGCTCAAATCGGCCAATTTAGTTAAATCAAATTCATTAGAGAGTTGTATAAATACAAGTGAGATGGTTCATTTTCATCATCATCACTTGGATTGGGTTCTTATCTCGTGAGATTTTCGCTATCCCTTTTGGAGGAGGATTTTGGATGTAATGGATGAATTTTGATGTTTGGATATCTCTCTCTTGTCTTGGAGCTTCATTATTGGCATAATTTGGTGATTGGATATACTCATTACACATGTAAGTAATCTTTTCATGTCTATTCTTGTTATTTGCTTTAATACATTGATGTTAGTGGGATTTTCGCTATACTAGATTTAAGATTTACTGCTTTTCTTATGCGAAATTATGGAAATTTAGTATTTTGTAGCGTTGCATCATCTCATGTATCATGTGTGAAAGGGTTAATGTTCTTAGAGATTGTTTCTATTGAATACATCTTGATAAGTCATCAAATTATTGCAAGTTGAAGTATAAATTCTTCTAGCAACTGTTCTGATGCCCTTATTGCCATGTGAAGTTTTCTAGGAGGCTCCTTGATTGGGTGTAATTCCTCTAAATCACAAATATCATCTTGACTCCATCTTCCCCAAAGGATAAGGCATTGATCCTTCCATAGGTGATAAATTTTCAAAGCTTATTTCTCTCACCTTCCCCTCTTTTTCTAGGTCTAGCCTCCATAGGTTGCCTAGGGCATCACTTTTCTCACGATTTAGCCATTAAAAGAATTCGATCTGTAGCCCACAACTGCGCTACTGTGTCCTCTAGAGGCCCTCCAATTTTCACGAAATTCCGATGGTGGGATCTTGAGATATTTCAAGCCATAGCCCGAAGGTCGATTCTTGCCCTTGGTTTCCCATTGACAAGTGACCTCATTAGGATCATAACATTAAATCATCAAAATAAGATTCTTTCCTTGATCCTCTTCCCTTCCCTAATTAGGTCAAGTACATAGTTGATCAACTCCATATCCTTGACCTAATTTTGGGTCCACTTGGCCCTTTGTGGTCTCGCAACTTGTTGACTCCAATTCCACAAATATCACTTAGAAGCCAAGCATTCGTAGGGCCTTTTGAGTCTAGGGGCTTCCTTGATAATGTATACTCTCAAACCCTAACCTCAAAAGCCCTCTTAACCCTTCCTAGAGAGCCTATCACCTTGCTTCCCTAGCAAGCAAACCATACAATTGACTCTTGCTTGTGAATGGGCCTTAGGAATCACTTTTAATCCTTTCAATTATCTATTCATTTAGTGATTCCCTTTATACCCGGTCTCCTCCCATTTGTGAAATTCTATAAAGAGCAGGGAGCCTTAGCTGAGGTGACAGTGGGCTGTTGCTCCATTGTTTCCCTTGACCTAGTAGTTGCCCTTTAGGATCCCCTCCTAGGACCCCTGCTAGTTTGGGCTGTAACAGTACCAAACTGGCCGGTTCAATGAAAAAAGGTTGGTTCGATACCGAACCTGCTAAAAACGTTTGATTTACTAGTCCAAATCGGTTTTTCCCTCCAACCAGTCGGACTGGCCGGTTCTGACCAGTTCTGATATCATTGTTTCATAATAATGCAGACAATAGTAGATTTCACAACACATGAATTAGTTCACGTCTATCTTACTTTTACAACTGCTACCAACACTGTTATACCAACAGTGGTTGTCTATCCAATGTAAAATTGTCGACTTAAGTATTTACAACAGTAATTAATATCTAATCAACAATACTGATCCTAAAATCAACTCTAATCAACTTACAAAATGATTTGATCTACTTAATAGCTTGATCTTGGCCTACAAAGAATCATGTTACCTAGCGATGCTCTAACTGGGCTGGCCACCTTGCTGTTTTACCCAGTCCCACTTCCCAAGCTTGTTTTGCTGCCTAGTTCAATGCGTGATCCAACAAACACTTGGGAGTATAGGCCGTAGCTTTCCCATATGTCCTATAGTTCTAATGTGTCACTAGAAATCTTGTTTTTATCTCTTTGTAGGTCCGCTGCCTCAGGAAAGGGTTAGAGCCCCACTTCCCTCAAACAACCTCAGGAAGGGATGTGGTGATATATCAGTGCCCTATACAACCTCAGAGAGGGTTTATACACTGTGATGCTGCCCTAACTAGTTTAGGAAGAAAGAAGTTGACTGCAGACAATTGCCTTAGAGGCCTTCGTTGCCCCCTATGTGTGTTGCTGCTCTCAAAACCTTGACATTTTGCCTTAGGAAATTAGGTAGATGAAGGATTTACACAACACGCTTCTTCACTAATCAAACCACAGGAAATTCTCTTTTTGTTTGACAGATAAACCAGATGAATGATTTTCTTTTTGAAAGATTGTGCTAGATAAATGAGAAGGAGAGAAGATGCAGTAAGGTGGAATCTTTCACCACTGAAATCAGTTAGAGAGAAAGGGGTCTTAAAACCCTCAACCTCAACTCATAAAAGAGAAATATCCAATTCAACCTTGATGAGAAAATGAGTTCTCCTCTCTATTATTTATAGACTCCTTATGGGGTCTCTTCTCCTTATTTTGATGTGAGGGGTTACAAGTTTAGCCTCCAATTCTGGCTTTTTGCCCTAGTTACCCCAAATTTACCCAATTATGCCCCAAAATATTGTATAATGGGTTCCCCTTTTATCATTCACTATATCCTACGGGGTTGGATAGGCTATTCTGTCCTCCTTTGGCCAATTAATTGGAAGAGGACATTACAACCAACATATGTTGTCATAAGCCTTAAGTAATATAATTTGAGAGCCATAGTTGACATCTCTTTTGTGTTAATAGTATGAAGACCTTCTTGAGTCACTCTCACTACCTGGGTTTACCTGTCATGTAAAAAATTAGATAAATCCAACTGAGCCTATCATAATCATTAGACAAATCTAATTTGAGAACCACAACTGACATATTTTTTTTGTCTTGATAACATTGTTAACTGCTAGATCTGTTAGAGGGTTAAAGGCCAACTTGCATCATATCGTTGGTAATTGGTGATGGATTTCAGGCATTGTTATATGAGTTAGGGGTTGGTTGCATTGTGAGGCTTCAAGCACAAGGGCATCTGATTGATCCAAGCCTTTTGTAGAGACAACCTACACAGATTTTGGCCAGGATAGGGAGAGTTGTTTTCAATAGTATGAGGCATGGGTACTTTCCTGTCAATCTTGAGTGCACCTTTATATTCTCCTCGAAATATTGAGTCTAATGAGTATAATATCGGGGAATATTTAGAGAGTTTCTATTTTTAGTAGTTGCCAAACATGAGTGATACATGACAGTCCTGCTTCATCTCTTTATCAAAGAGTCTTGCAAAGGAGGATGGTTTAGAATCACCACTTAGTAAAGTTTTCATTACATCACAATGTAATGAATCAAAGAGCTTCACAACAATTCACAAAGCTTCATACATAGCTTTCACCATCTTTTGCTTTTATTTGAATTCCCTCTTGACATCCTCTTCTTCAGAATGTTCATGAGTTCCTTCATGCCCTGACATTTTGGCTGTAGATTCAGACTCAATCTCTGTAGCTTGTATCTCTTCAATCACCTCAGCCTCTTGTGCAATTAATTCATCTTGTGCTTCAAGTGTTGCCTTGAGTGGTCCTTTGGGTAAGGATGATGCTTTCTCAACCTTCTTCCTTCTTGTCGTAACTTCTGGACTAGTTATCAGTAGCTTCCCTTATCCTTTAGCAATCTCAACCTTGTAAGCAACAATAAATTTGCACTTTTAAAAACCCTTTAAGTAAAACAAACAAGCAACCTTGTGCTCTGATACCAACTTGATCTGAAAATGAATGCTAGTTATTGTTGTGCTAGTTTCATTTCAGATATAAACTTTTATTTGCTTTGTTTTACTTATCCTTCATGAGTTTGTTTATGAGCATGTAATTGTCAAACAGGGTCCTTAGTGGAATTATGAGTTTGTCATAAGCTTAAGAAGCATAATTTTAAATGACAGAACATAAGCAATATTAAACACAACAAACACACATAACAAAGCTTAACACAGAGAATTTTGATAAAGGAGTTCACCTCTCCTGGGCTACATCTCCTTGGTCCAGCTTCAAAGTATGACCTTTGTATTAGCTTCAAGTGTGCTCAAATTGCTGTTACAAGCTTCAGAACCTCTTGGAACCTGTTCCAATGAGTTTAAAACATCATAATCTCTAAAAAATGACTATTTGTTTGCTGAATTTGGACTCTGGATGCTCTGGAAATGACCCCAACACTTGGTGGCCCTGGCCTTCAAAAATCTTCAAATGCACAAAAACACCTGTCGATGACCTTTTCTGCCTTTGCAACCTGCTCCATTGAGTTCCCAGCATGCCAATTAGCCTAGAAAGACTTTTACTGAGCTCAATTTGGTCGAAAATTGAGTGAGTTATGACCAAAACCAATTTTGCCCCAATTTCTCCTCCAAAACTAGAGGAATTGCCATTTAACATTCCAAGTTTGGAATTCCCACCAAAATTGGTGCACCTCCAGAAAACTCGCCAACTTAATCTTTGGCTTAATTAGCGTTAAGCGTGGTTTATGTGTGGATAAGCTCATTTTTAATATTAAGCGTGTATTAAGCACTAATCAAGGTTTATCATGGGTTAACCACGCTTTAGTCTAATTAAACCTTATTAAAAAATTCCGCTAGTCGTTGGCTTTGGCTCTCAGTCTTCGGGCTCGGCCACATGGGGAGGGGGCTGGCCCCCTCCAACCCCCAAATTGTCAACGGTTAAACTTCAAATATACACGGAAGTCTATAGAGGTAAGAAACATTGAGCAGAGGAGACGGTATAGAGCGTGGTTTGTAGGCGAGAGGTCAGGGGTTCGACCCCCGCTCCGCCTCATAAATTTTGCACCCCTAAATTGTCCCCAAATTTATCAATACTGCCAAGTTTAAACCTTCGCCAACGGTTAGAAGGAGCTCCTCCATAATTGTTGAAATCCACCGAGAGGTAGGTTTAAAAACTATATATATATTTCACCACATAAATAATGTCCATTTCATAAAATTTGACATTCGACCCCATAAATTAGGAGATGGCCCACCAGAGAGGACACGTGGTGCCCTCTGGTTGGGTTATACTCCATCCTTAAAAAAATATTCAAATTCCAACTTAGGAAGAATTGGAGGTCATTGGACAATTTCTCTCTTCACTTAACCCATCTAGTGAATCTGAAGACGACACTTGTCACAGTGCCACTAGCTGCAATCTGGAGAATATTCCTGCAACGCTGACTGTACCTGCCACATCAGCACTGTACTTGTTCTGCTCCTTTTTTTGCCTATTTTGGACAACGAACAGTAGACAATAACTCAGTCATACGAACTCGGATTTTGATGAAACAAGTTGCGTTGAAATCCTGGCGACGAACTCTATCCGGTCGTTCAGGTTCGAAATAATTTCGAGCACTTTGAAATTTTAGCTAATTTTAAGCTCTGATCCAATTTCTGATCAATAATTCCTCACGTAACAGTTCGAAACCCAAGTCAAGTAGAAAAAAAAGCAAGTCCGCAAAACTTTCACATCTCTCTTGGATTTGGTCATGATCTTTGGCTGAACCACATGGGATCCATGACAGAACCGTGGATCAGCCCATTGAGCACACGGAACTGTCGCGGTTCTATTTTTCTAGGAACTGCAAAAATTTGGCGGATTGACGGTTTCACTTGAAGATTGGTGGCGGATCCGTCTGCGATGCAAATCTGCCTCCTGATTCGGGGGTGGGGGGGCGGATCCTGCAACACTGATTCAGGGTAAAACTTGAAAGGCCTTGGAGGTTTATTTTCATCTTTCATGATTTGCAGAAAAATAGGAAGATAGTCTAAAGCACACCTTTCTACCACGGTACCACCCAAGATTTTATTCTATTCTTCCATAACCTTTTATAGCCACTAAGAACCCGTCCAAGTGTTCCAACGTTCATCCTCTCTAATCCCTAAGCTCCTCCAAGTTTGGAACTAGTATCAAAGGTAGAACATTACAAAGGCCCAACTCTTTAAATTTAGTGGTAGAATGTTTGCCAACAGATCTCTTTTGACATTAGATACGCAAACCTCTTTGTCTTTTGTGGTTGAATATAGATCTCCACCTAAAATTATTTTATCTTTTCTGAGTAAGCCTTGTGAAAAAGGATTGTCTCAAAAGGACTTTCTATACTTGTAAGGAGCATATAGATTAATAATTATAAAGGACTTCCCTAAGTTCATTGAGCAAATCTCTATCAACAAATCTACATTGAAACTAGAGGAGCTTGTTAGGATAGAGAATTTTCCATGTACCTAACCTTTTAAAATTCCTTACACTTTCCCTCTGTGACATATCGTTTCCTATATCAAGATGATTCTTGGCTATTATAGTGCCAACAACCTTTTGGGAGCTAGTTTTTTGTGTGGCCCCCCTACTTCTCTTGCATTGAAGGAAAGGACTATCATTGGGTAGCCCTAGCTGAGGCATTTCTTTCTATAAGGGCCCCCTTAATGGTTTGTTGTTTTCCTATAATATTTCCTTTTCTACTTGTTTTTTTTTTTTTGCCATGAACTTAAAGGATTTCCTCCTGAAAGAATTGATTTGAGTCTACCACCAATCCTTTAATCCCTTCTGCCAAATTCCATTCTCTTGTCTTGGGTATTAATTTATATCTTCTTGGTTTATATACTTGTGCTTCTTTACTAGATGTAGAATGAAAATTGGTGGATCTACTATTTGATTTATTTACTTCTCAAAATACTATATTTACAATCATCTTCCAAGGGAATCTGTCCTCGTTTTCTTTCTCTAAAGGGATTTTACAATGGTTTTTGATACTCCCATTCTTATCGTTAATATTGCAAGCCTGACCAAAGGTCTCTTTCATAATATTCTTAGGATCAAGAATACGATGTGTAATGACCCATCTTGAATTACGTACAAAATTGGAATATTAGCATGCATACGAGACATGCATATGATAGCTACATATGCATTCATCACATGTACTGCACTAGTATGCATACTAATTGAATACCTAACTCAGAAGAAAATTTAAAACTTATATTTGTGAGTAAATTAATAAAGAAATATTTATAAAATTATATTAAAGAAATACAATTAAAATTACAAATTGCAAATTATAATTTATATAATTTATGATTAAGTTAATAAAATAATATAAATAAGTTATATTTATAAACAAATTTTATAAAATTGATGAATATAATTAAGAAATACAATAAATCATGTTTTTAAGCAAATATTATAATGTTTCAAACTTCAAATATAAATCAAACCTAGCATCTCGAATAAACTCCTTATTTGGCTCTGCTGTCAACCTTTAGCACAGGTGGTGGGTACATGCATGGGTTTGACTTGATCCTTGGTTGAGGAAGGAAGGCGACCACCGTTTGAATGAGGGGATTTAATATAAGACAGGGGAGAATACAGAATGAGGGGGGAAAAGGAGAGGAAATGAGGAAAATGATACACCATTGAGGAACGCGTCTGAAATTTAGGAAATCTGAGCAATTGATTTTGGAATTTTGGGCACAGGGGCCAGGATTTTTCAATATCAAAGTCTTCTGGATTTGGGAACCGGATAGGTTGATCCCAGATAGGCTAGGAGGAAACGATCTGTTTGGTAGCAAGAGCGAGGGCAACAACAGACCAGAAACGCCTTCAAACAGACATCTAGGTATTTTTCTGCATTTAAATTGTAAAATTCTAGTTAAATTGAATTTCTGAATAAATTACTAACTTTGGGTATATTTTTTTGGAATTGTCTGATTTAATTGTAATTTAAGGGCATCAAACAATGTAAAAGAGGAGGGGAAGAAATTGATTTTGAAAACTCACCATGAACTTGCGCTTCCAGAAATTTGCCCACTTCCTCCCTTATTACAACACAACTTCTGATAGCTATGCAGTTTTGAACCAAATAGGAAGGGTTTGCCAACTCTCTATGCTTGGTGTACGCTCTACCCCTTTCTTCCTAAATCAAGCCTTCTGATTTGTTTGTTAGAGTCTCTCCCCTCCCCAGTTATTTTGAAGAACCTTCTTTACCTCACCACTCCTCCATTCTATCCAATCTGATATTTGAACTATTTGGGTGAATTCCCTCTAGTTAATGTCTCGTTTCCTTGAGAGTACTGAACCACTTTGTGCCATTCCCACTTTTCTTCTTAACTGCGACAATTATTCATAACGTGGCGATGTATGTGACATCTTATGCATTTGAAAAAAATATTCCATTATTCCAAAACTTGGTTATACTTCCACTTACCCTTCTCAACTTCCATGACTTCTTGAGTCCTTTCCCACAGGTCTGTCCACCATACTTATCACTATCACTTGTTTAAATTTCATGGAAATGTTCTCCACAATATAAATGAAGGTCCCTGACCTTTTGCTCACTTATAACAAAACCTGTTTGCTTGACAATTTTAATGGTAAACTTGTGAGAAGGGCCCTTCATTATCTAATTAATATCCACCCTCAACTTAAAATCAAAGGTTAGGCATCCTTTTGTTAAATCATGAAAACTAGTTTTGTATCCTTACCTTTCTTTCCAGAGCATCTCAACCCAACTACTCAATGATTTCTCTAAAATAGCTCAACAATAGAACTTGCAAACCAAAGTCTATAATGTAGAAATTTCTGAATCTTAATTCCTATGCAAATATTATTTCTGTTAATTCGGTTAAGCTTCTCCTACTTATACAAGTTATCAACTAAATAAATTCAAGTTAACATCAAAGCAAAACACATAACAGATCTCTACCAATTCAGATCTAGAATAAGCACATGCACACATAGACAGAGTGACACGGTTATTTTTGAACAAACTGTCCCCGGAAAAACCCAAGGTGGGAAAACCGGTCTCTAGCTGCTAGAGGGCTCTATTATTAAGAATATTTCTGAATACGCTCTATTATTAAGAATATTTTTGAATACACAACTCTGGGTTCCAGATTTGGAAAACCCTACAGACAAAACTCTAGATCTGCAGCACCTGGCTGATCTAAGACTACAAATACTGACTGATCCACATCCTCAAACGGGATTTACAGAACTCAGCCAGATCTAGGCCTAGAAACCCCAGATCTGCCCCTGAAAGACACTGCGTTAGCCTCTGAAGGCCTCCAAATGCTCAGTGCTATCACTGGAAAGGACTGCGTTACCCCAGACTGGGTGACGCTGTCACTACGTTGCCCCTAAGGGTCTTTGCGTAACCCCTAAAGGGCTTCCTGAAAATCACGCTGTCCTTGCTGCTGCTGCTGCTGCAGCCTTCCTCTGCGCTGTCTTTCCTGATCTCTTCTTTGCTTCTTGTGTATTCTAGACCCCGGGATTAGATCATCCCCTTGGTCTAAATTCCCCTCTCTGCAACTGAAACACTTGAGAATTCTTAGCAACCCCGCCCTAGAATGTCTGCCTCTTTGTGTTTTACAAATGACCCCAAACCTTTCCTTTATACTTTTCTCGTTGACAAATCAACGGCCAAGATTAAATCTTTAATCAATGGCTAAGATTAAAAGAAAGCTTGATTCGTGTGACTTAAGACAATTTCATCACATGTTTAATTAATTCACTTTAATTATTTTATTTTCCTAAGCTTTAACTTAGGAAATACATTAAAATAATTAATTAATTTAATATCTCCTAAACTAGATGAAATTTCCCAAATCCATTTATGGGTCTTGTAGATCATGTGAACTCTAATCCTTCCTCAAAATTTGAGACCTAGAGCACAATTATGCTACTCCAAATACACAAAATCTCAACACTCCCTCTTAGCATCAAGGGTGTGCTCTAGTAATACATCACACTATGTATTACATGACTTTGAGTATTGGTTTTGTGCTGTTGAAGCTCAGCCTGCTGCCACTCAACTCTGCACAGTTGCTGCCATTCTGTACTGCTGCCCATGACTCTACCATTGCCACTGCAACCACTATACTGCAGCTCCCTCTCAATATGTTGCATCTGTGCTGCTGATTTGCTGCACTGCAACTTCAGTTGTTGAGAGAAACAACTGAATCTCCTGCCCAATCTTTGACAAACAAGTTTGATGGGCTGCATCCTCATCACTGAAGCTCCATAGGCTACAGATCTGTGCTGGCATCTAAAGAACGATACACAACTACAACTCTGCCTGTGTAATCAGACTCCCTCTGCACTAGTAAAGTCACATCAACTCCTTGTGCTGAAATATATCACGCTGCTGCTGCACTGCGCTGTCCCTATAAAGCTTTTTGTGCTGCTGCAACTCTGCACTGCACTGCTGAAGTCACATCAGCCTCTGCGCTGCTATTGCTTCTACACTGCTGCTGCTTTGCTCTGCGCTGCTCCTCCTAGCCTTCAGATCTGCCTCTACGTCTGCCTCATCTGTGATCTATGCACTCACTGCTCCACTTGTCCCGCTTTTGTCTTAAGGTTGTCGTAGCTCGCTTGTGATCCAAGAGATGAGCTGCTTAAGGATCCCGCCTCTACTTCTGTAGCTCTTCTACAGATCCATGTCGCCCCACTTTCGTGGTTCATGAGCGCTTATGGCTACATCATCTCCGGACCCATCATTTGCCACCGCTGCTTTGGAAGAAGATGCTTCCTTGTCCTCCTTCGGACATGCTTGGAGGTCAAGACCATTACCACACTGGAAGCACATCTGTAGACCTTCTTCGGCTGCTTCTTTGATGCCAAGGTTGCATCTGCCTCGTCTTCCTTCTTAACCCTTCTCAACGCAAGGCTGTGCTGCTTCTTGGTGAACCTTCGTAGTTCTTCTTGCCGCAGGATCGACCACAAGCTGTCCCAATCTGGGAGGTCCGCTCTGCCCAAGATACTTTGGACAAAGGTTTCCCTTTCATCCGTGACTGCATTGAGGGCAGTCCTGACTATCACTGCATCATCTACGGTTGCACCCGTTGTAGTCAGCTGATCCCTGATTGATTGCAATCTGAAGAGGAAATGCTCGATGTCTTCTCCCTTGGTCATCATGAATGACCTCATTTGGGCCTCCAACAACATCTTTCTTTGCACTGATTTTCCCTCATATAGGGAAGTCAAAACCTTCCACATCTCATTAGTTGTCTTCTTCTCAGCTATGTGTGGTACAATATGGTCCTTGATACTGTCCATTATTAGCCGCTTGGCATGCCCAACAACTTCTCTATGCTTCCGTAGGAGATCCGCATCTGTCGGTGTGGCCAGGGTCTGCTTTGCATGGTCTCTTAGACTGTATGCCTCAAGGACAATCAGGATCTTGGCTTTCCACACCGAAAAGTTTGAGAGGCCCTCCAGCCTATCCTGATCACGCAGTCCATGAGGAGCCATCTGCGCATAATGTGTCGGAGCTCCTCTTCTCTATGCTAGAGATCTTGGATCTAGGGTCCTTTTCGAACTGGGAACCCTCTGCTCCCTCTGACACTTGATTTCCCTCCTTGGAAATCTACCAAATCAACTATGATTCAGCTTCTTCTTTGATCCTCTGACCAAACTGCAAGTTTTCTTTGGAAAGAAACTCTCTCAGAAGCCGATCTCTTCCCAAACTTTGTCACTTGTGCTAAGGTTAAAAATCTGAAAACTTTAGAAGTTTAACCCCACCAACTCTTCTGAATTTCTGCAACTTTTCTGCAGACTTTTTCTGGATCTGATAGATTCAGATCTGAATCACACTGGCTGGCTTCAGACCCAACCAGCGCTGTTTCCGAGCTGCCTCTTCGCAATAATTGCGTGGGCTTGCTAGGACACAGCGCTGGACAACGTCACCCTTCCCTCTGCGTGAATCTCCTCCTGAAAACTGCGTTGTCCCTTCAGATCTGCTTTTCTGTTGCCTTTCTAGCTTCTTTCTGCAGCTAGATCCTTCAGATGCTTCAGCTGGTGAGCTTCTAGATGTGCAATTGCTCTGATACCATGTAGAAATTTATGAATCTTAATTCTTATGCAGAAATTATTTCTATTAATCCGATTAAGCTTCTCCTACTTATACAAGTTATCAACTGAATAAATTCAAGTTAACATCAAAGCAAAACACATAATAGATCTCTACCAATTCAGATCTAGAATAAGCACATGCACACATAGACAAAGTGACATAGTTATTTCTGGACAAACTGTCCTCCGAAAAACCCAAGGTGGGAAAACCAGTCTCTGGCTCCTGGAGGGCTCTATTATTAAGAATATTTTTGAATACACAACTCTGGGTTCCAGATCTGGAAAACCCTACAGAGAAAACTCTAGATCTGCAGCACCTGGCTAATCTAAGACCACAAATACTGACTGATCCACACCCTTAAATGAGATTTACAGAACTCAACCAGATCTAGGCCTAGAAACCCCAGATCTGCCCCTTAAATACACTGCGTTAGCCTCTAAAGAACTCCAAATGCTCAGTGCTATCACTGGAAGGGATTGCGTTACCCCACACTGGGTGACGCTGACACTACGTTGCCCCTAAGGGTCTCTGTGTAACCCCCTGAGGGCTTCCTGAAAATCACGCTGTCCATGCTGCTGTTGTTGCTGCCGTCCTCTACGCTGTCTTTCTTGATCTCTTCTCTGCTTTTTGTGTATTATAGACCCCGGGATCAGATCATCTCCTTGGTCTAAATTCCCCTCTCTGCAACTGAAACACTTGAGAATTCTTAGCAACCCCGTCCTAGAATCTCACCTGAGCTTCAGTGCTCTGCCTCTGTGTGTTTTACAAATGACCCCAAGCCTTTTCTTTATACTTTTCTCGTTGACAAATCAACGGCCAAGATTAAATCTTTAATCAATGGCTAAGATTAAAAGAAAGCTTGATTCGTGTGACTTAAGACAATTTCATCACATGTTTAATTAAATTCACTTTAATTATTTTATTTTATTTTCCTAAGTTTTAACTTAGGAAACACATTAAAATAATTAATTAATTTAATATCTCCTAAACCAGATGAAATTTCCCAAATCCATTTCTGGGTCTCGTAGATCATGTGAACTCTAGTCCTTCCTCAAAATTTGGGACCTAGAGCACAACTGATGCTACTCCAAATACACAAAATCTCAACTTATAACTCAAAGTCAACAACTCTCACATGGAGATGTCTTCATCAACATCATTTTCAACTTCTATAAATCCTTGAACATTTTTTCATCCATTGAGTGATCTTGGACACATTTTGCTTGAGCCTTCCTATATGCCCTTGGAGGCCTCCATCTGATTATGGAACACTCAATTTACCTAGCCCCCCATTTGCAAGTACCTTGGTTACTTTCTTCGCATTGGACTTGTGAGCTACCCTCTCTTAAACTCAAGGTTGTGGGGGCCCGCTGCTCGCACTCGCTCCTGGAGCGTGCTCCAACACTCCGTGAACGCTCTTGTTCTGGAGCATTTTTTGGGAGTGCGCTCTCGCAACACGAAAAACACTCCTTGGATGTTTGTAGAGTGTTCTGGGAGTGTCGCTCCTGGAGCTTTCAAAATGCTCTCGAGAGTGCGCTCCTTGATGCTTCCTAACAATAAAAAAATGCTCCCAACCCTTTATCATGCGCACAACCCAAATTGGGATTTTGTTTGGCTTTTGGAGGGAAATTGGAGGGCCAAGGGGAATAAAAGGCCTCATCCCCTCCCACTTAACATCATTTTATGAGTTTGTGAGAGAGATTGAGAGGGCTTGAGCCTTGAAGAGAATATTTGAGAGGATTGAGAAGATAAGATTGTTAGAGTTTGCAAGGGCGATTGAACGTTGCCATTTGTGAGAGCTTGGGAAATTGAAGGTTGTCACCACCATTGGGGAGAGCCAAAGAGGTAGGCTCTAATCCCATTCTTGTATATTTTCCATGTAACATTTGTGTTTTTTATATGTTGAATGAATCTATAAAATCTGGAAGTATAAACTAGTTACTAGAATTTCGATGTTCTCTTCTCCTACTCTTTCCCATTCTCCCCTCATTTTATTGCAGGCAAGAATAGTTACACAGGTATCGGTCCCAGGCATTAGAGAGCACGTACCCCACGCTCCCGCGCTCTTGGGAGCTTGGGAGCTGGTAGGAAATGCTCCTAAATCGCTCAGAGCTTCAATGGGTACTTTGGAGCTTTCCGAGAGCTTCACTGCAATAGATTTTGACGTTTCGGGTACCTATTTTGAGCATATTTTCACGTTTCCGGTACCTATTTTGAGCAGGGAAAGTACCATTTGTTTGTTTTCTAAGTGATACATGCTAGGTCAGGGGGATGGACTACTTGAGCTCTGTAAAGCAACAGAGACATGGAGATGTAGCAAAGGTTTCAACAAAATATAGATAGTTGTCAGTCATTCCTTGGCAACTTCTGTTGCAAATCTTGAAGTTTAACAATTGCAAATGAAATATGTTTACTCTCTTGAAGACTACCTTGAAGCTTTAATGATAAGGTTCAACGAATTACAGTGATGGTCAAAAAGAGAAAGAGTAGCATGTTAATCAGTTTCATTTTATAAATTTCCAAACTTGAATTTCAAAGTTGAATATAATATAACGTTGCATGAAGTCACATAATAATCGAGTAATAGCGACCTTTTTTCCGTTTTGGGAGTTCTGCATGTTTCTTTGCTGGGAAAGAAATTGATTGGGAAATTGTTGATGGATTAATATTTTAATTTTTTTGGCAGTTTTTCAAAATTCAATCTTTTACATATATCTTTGCAAGATAGAATTTGATTGGCAATTTTTGGATGGAAATTAATAAATTATTTTATTTATATTTATAATATACATTAAATTTTAATATATTGTATTATTGCCGCTTCCAACTTGACGTTTCCTGTAAATTTGGGCAAAGCTTCTAGCTGTGCCGGATACTTGTTCCCCCGTACCCAAAGTACCCGTTTACCAAAAACTTGTGCAGCATAGATCTCAAGCTTCAACAAACATGATGGGTATATGCATTATCCTTATCTTGTTGGTTCCATTTTTGGCTATGATGGTGTTGTTGGGAAACAAAAGAAGTGAGGAAGATGATGAAGAAGTGGGTAGTGGTGGATTAGGATACCGTGGAGAAGAGGAGGATAATAATGGGATAGTAGATTTACTTGTCTTTTCTAGTTTCTAGAACTTTTTATAACTATTGACTCTTTCATATTTATTATGGTATTTTTTGTAAACAATATATGACAATTTAAGTTTGAAGTCGGAAATTATAACTCACTAGTAATGAATTATGAATATAAAGCTTTGTGAAACGTTTCATTTCATGTTTGATATTCTTTGTTATAGTTTACTAATGGTTACAAGTACAACTTTAGTGATGACAAATGTTATATATTGAGTTTTGAAACTTTGAAACTTTAAGGTTGATGAGAATCAAGATGTTGTGAACCTGTGGTTGATGAAGATTATAACTACTAGATGGTTGATGTTATATGGTTTAATCCATGTTTTTATGCTTTTTATAACTAATTCGTCTTTTTACATGCTTTTGTTGACATATATGCATCAAAAAATATAAAAATATATATTATATAAAAGACCTTGCGACTCAGAAGCTTCTAAAAATTGTCACTCCAGCTCCCGCTCCCGCTCCCGCTTCCAAGCAACCTTGCTACTAGTCCATGTACCCTAGGCTCAAAGCTGTGGATTGCTCTAACCTCCTTCCAAGGTCTAGATTGAAGGATGAAGTCCCTATCACGTCAAAATCTAGTAGTATAGTGCAAAGCCTCACTAGGCAATCTAGGTCTTAGGGCAACAATGAGATCCACCACAACTGTAATCTCAATGGTTTCATCCCTACTGTTTTCCGGTCAAATATTATCCCGACAAGGGAGGCTTCCCTAGCAATACTTAGAGGTTAGATGACCTAGGGATCTAAGCCAAATCGCTATCCAGGGGACTTGCTATTGAGAAATCAATGCATGTAGTTATTAGGGTTTGATTCCTCTTTTTACTTGATAATTACTTGTGATATGTGTTGGCTTCTTTTACTTCTTAATTATGTTATCTTTCATCAAGCAATTATCAAATAAAAAATGTATGAAGATCATCAGAACAAGAGACACAAGATGTAGGCACTCAACCAGGGCAAAACTCCTCTTCAAGGGGAAAATCTAGTCAACTCTTCTTCAATAATAGAATCAAGTCAAAGCGAGACAATCCAAGACCTTTTGACCAAGACAAAGACTTCCTCCAATCACCAAGTCAACCCTCCTTCCAAGTAGACAAATCCTGCTTCAGTCAACAATAGTCAACTCCTTCAATCTAGAAATTCGGCCCCCTGCAACTAATAATTTTGGATCCTGCAGTTACTACAAACACTTTGGCCCATGAAACTTGCCCAAAACCCTAGAAAAAACTCGCATGTGTGAGAGAGAGATGCCAAAAAATTTCAATTTTGATCTTTCTTTTATTTGTCCTTCCTTCTCCTTGACTTCACACTTCTTTTCTTCTTCTTGCACTACAGATCAAACTTGTTGAGGATGAATGCCAAATAGGTCGAGCTCTTCTTCTATTTATACTGCTTCCACAGGGTCGAATGTTCCCAATCTGGGCTGACTTCATCAAGGTAGGGCCGACTTGGTGAGGATGTGACAAATAATTGTTTTGAATCAAAATTTTTTTCTTTACATGATACAAAAGCCCAAGAAGGGTCTAATAAATGTGGCGAAGAATCTTAAGACTCAAGGAAAACCCTAGGAGCCTACAATGGAGGCTTTAACCTAATAAATAAATAAAATAAGCATGAAACCCATGCTTCAAAATAATTTTCTTTTTCTTCCTTTTCAATTTTATAATAAATACATAATGATAAAGTACAATAGCAATTATGAAGACAAACCATAGTTACATTTTCAACACTTGCAACTAAACACCTTGAAAGATCTTCAATAAAGATGGGCTCAATGGTGGAGAAAGAGTTGATGAGATAGAGAGAAGTATTATCAAGGCCGTGTTGCCCGAGATATGTTTTATAGATGTTCAACAACAATTTCCCATTAACCTGCATCAACCAAAGAATGTTGTTATAAGTTAGGGTTTTATAGGTATGCAGATTTACAACATGCAAAACAGTGTAATAGCAATTAAGACAACCTAGTAATGGCAAGATCATCAAAGGTTTGAGGCTGCTCAAGGAGGTAGGCAAGAGATAGTTCAAACAATGATTTTCAATGGTTGAAAATGCACAAAAAATTGAAATGATGCGGACGTCATCCCTAAAATAAATGGTAAAATATGCATAAAATGATAGATTTTGCTTTTTAAACATTAATAGATGCGATTCCTACCACAAGGACTATAACTAGTAGGTGTAAAATTGCTAAAATATGTAGTTTTAATCAAACCTTAACCTTAGTTACCATAAATTTTAAGGTTGATTGACACACCTTGACTAGTGCCACTAATCAATTGGGCAATAGTGTCAATTAGGGTGAGGTCAAGATAGAAGAACCTTAGATAGAGGGTGGAAGACAATTTGCTTCACTATTGTAACCCTAGTGATTTTTTGTATAGGAGATTTAAGGTCAAAGGATGTAAGGAAATTAGTTCCTTTGATGGATACTTGATGACAAATTTTGCATAAATACATAGAAACAAGAGTTCGCAAAAGATTTTGCACTTTTTAATATGGCATATGGAAACCCTAATTTCAGAAAATTTGTGGAAAATGTAAGAAATACCATAAAAGTTACACCATTCAAGCAGGCATCACTTCATCAATCCAATGAAAGCCTCTCCATGCAAAGCATATCTTGCCCCAAACAATTTGCACTCTATTTAGCCATTGTGTTCAAGAGAAAAGAAAAATAACTAATGCACACTCCTTCAAGAGACTGTGTTACAATGATCCAAATAAATTTGAGTCCTGTCTATTTATATGAGGGTAACAAAATAAAATTCCCTTAATTTACAATTAAAATCCCTAAAAGTTTGCCTAAAGCGTCCAAAAAGGCTAATAGGTCACAAGTCGACCTAAAGATAGCTTTACAAAATGATAAATCTTAATAAAATGACATATATTCTCCACATGTGGGAGAAAAAATTTCTTCAACATGATGTTTTCCTCAATAAATGAGCGTCTCCATCAAGTAAAGTGACAAGTGGGTCCAAAAAATGCTCCTCACTCCAAGATACGTCATCAAAGTGAATAGGTGCATCTCCAAGCTACATCTCCTCATCAAAGACTCCATCATCAATAAGCCTTGTGTCACCTTCCAAGGACTTGCATAGGTGACATGGCAACCCTAGGGCATGTTGTTGGCATCAAAAAGAGGTTTTCCAGCCTTGGGTCTTGTGTGGTACATCATGAATCTTGCTAGTGACTTGACTCCATGGATCAACGTTTCAACATTTGGTGGTTTGGAAGTGTCCATAAATCTATGTGGAGGCTTGTCAAGTCTCAACGCTTATCTCTGGAGGGCCAATGTTGACCTTGCAATGGTCATAAGTGCTATGATGATGGGCTAAACATCTCGTGCATGGTGTTGCAGAACTCGCCATGCCATCCCTCAAGGGATATCAATGCATCTATGAGAAACCACCTAAAACATACCCTCAAGATCAAGTGAGATCAACATCATTAGGTAGAGAAACCTTTAATGTATCATGATTCATAGTTGATCATATTCAATGCTAAGGGCACAAAAATGTTTCACACAAGCCTTGCCTTCAAATGTCTTTCTAGCTGATGATTTGTAAGTGAGTTGCCACTTTTGTGTGAAGGATGATTTTACAATTAGCCCTATTAGGTGCTTCCATCACCAAGGGGAAGGAAAATTCCTAGGTAGGCCCATCAATCCATAGGTGTATGTGGTATGTGTTCATGGGATAGGAAAGACTTTAAGGAAGATATCATTCCCTTGGTGCCAATTCATTGAGGTCCAACATCTGGAGTGTAATAATGATAAGAGGGAGCAATCATGGAGGCCTGAGTCACCCTTTTTGTTGGCTTACTTTTACCACCCCTTTGGTGCACCTCTTACTTCAATGGTATTTATTTTGTTTCTTCCATAACTTGGGTGACCAACTTGCTTAACACTTGTTCAATACCCGTTAAAGACGTAGTGGTTAATTGCTCATCGGAGTTGGGACATTTATGAGTTCCTTTGATTTTGAGAGAGCATGATATGTGATTAGGAACTGAGTGATTGCTAATGAGGTAGGTAGAGCTCAGGCTAGGGTTTTGCCCATCTTCTTATTAAGTTATTATTTATTCCTAGCCTTCTTTTGCATTTTTCCATTTTCTTTTATTTGTGGCTATATATGCTTTTATCTTTCTTTCAGGTACATCAACCTCTTAGGGTAGAGTTCTGGGCATTGACTTAGAGATGTGCATAAAGGGTGCCAGTTCTGTTGATAAATGACAATCAACCCAAAGAATGCAAGTGGATATCAAGGACAGATGGAAAGTGACAAGTATGGGTTATGTCTGGCACACTATATCAATGAGTGCCTCCTATTCATGCCCCTCCTAAACAATGAAGAGCGAAGATGTTAGGGGTCACACTGGACTAGGGGCAAGGATAGCCTCCCAGGTGAATTATGGGAACAAGGATACAGTCAAGAGCGGTCATTCATCCAACTCAACCAGTGATCCACATTAGACAACCCTTAAAATTAAATGAAAGCACATGATTACAGAAATGGTTAGTGTACCTTTTTGATAGATGACCCTCCTTCCTTCAAGAAGCATGCTAGATGGGAGAGAGAATTGCTTGACCATGGTTGGAGAGTTCTAGAGTAGAGCTATCTGTGGAACTTTGTAGGGCTGCTGGTTGTCTGGCTGATCAGAAAGGAGAAATTTTTCTCCCAGGGGTTACTTATTTTGGTGGGTAACCATTTCCATGCTGTTAGCACACTGGTTTACTAACTCTGAGCTGCTCCATGCCTCTGTAATCTTCGTTCTTCCATCCCTTCTTAACTGCATCACCTAGGATGTGATATATGCAACCAATAGGCTAACGGATTCATACTCAGGTGCTTGCTGAATCCTTAATGCTTGAACTGACAACCTATTATGTGCCTCTACTCCTTTGCCAAATCCACAACTTGCTTTCCTAATGTCTGCACTGGATAATAAGTTTTGGGGATCCCTTTGTTATGGAAAGGTTGTGTCAGAGACTAGGGCTTAAGGAAGGAGATTATGCTAGAGACCCTTCATTCTTTCCTATGTTGAAAATCCTATCCTTATTCCATTGGTCAAGGAGTTTTTTACTAGTGTGAAACAGAAAAACAGACTTGAAGAAGTCTCCCCCAACTTCTTTGTGTACTTCAACTGATCTTGTTCCTTTCTTCCTCTTCACATTTGAAACGATAGTACTAGATTGACTATGACGTATCAAGTCCAAAACCTTCAAAAGGACACCATCATTTGTGTGTAGGAGGATGATAGAAATATATTCCCGTCACTTATTTTTAAAATATTTTGGTATTATTCTGGTTTAGGTTGTTATCTGGAGCTTTTTAATGTTGTGTTTGTTACTTACCCTTTGTGCATAACATGCCTTTGATTGTTTGTCATTGTAGGTAGAAGGTTTTAATGATTTCACTACTGCATCTGCATGGGAAAGGTATGAGATTTTTAATGTAATAATTTTCTAAGTTATTTTTGTAATATGTTTTACTATCCTGGTTATACTCATGTTTTATGCTGATGAAGGGCTTCTACTAAGTATAGTTGTAATTCCTTCTGACAAGAAATTCTAATTTGATTTTAATAATGGTTACAGATTAATTTCAAATATAGAGAGGATTTGTCGTAAGTGGCTTGCCGATGGCTTGAAAAATCTTCTGGTATGGTGTATATTTTAGAACTTGATTACAATTGAGTATTTGTTCTCTATCTTAAACTGTTGATTTCCAGACATATCATTCATTGAATTATTTATCAACATGGCTAATGTCCTCAACAAATGTCTCTTTGAATAAAATAAAGTGTTTGCAAAGATTACTTTTGTTGAGAAAACAATACAAGTGGATCAAGGCTTGATTCCTCTTTCTTGATAATTACTTGTGAATTAAGTTGGCTTCTTTTACTTTATTAGATTATCTTTCATCAAGCAATTACCAAATTATGTGTGTATGAAGATCACAAAAGCACATGACACAAGATGTAGGCACTATGCGAGGGAAAAACCCCTCTCTAGGGGAAAACCCAGTCAAAATTCTCTTCCTTCAATAGTTTTCTTTGAGACTCTTCACCCTAGACATACACCAAACCTGTCCTCCACACCAAGTCAGCCTTTCCAGATCTTCGACCCAATAGCAACAGCAACTTGTCCCCAACAACTTTGACTATGCAACAAGTTACGGCATCAGGCAGCAACAACAACACAAAAAGACTTCGGTCTCCCAAACTAGGGCACGAAAGAGAGAGAGAGACCAAAACTTCGATTTCCTTCTTCTCTTTGACCTTGACCCAACTAATACTCCTTTTGGCTTCCTTGACCCACTTCGCACATTTTTCGGCTTCAATAGAGATATTGAACTAGCTTGAGATGAGATGCTCCATATGAAATTGATCTCCTTCTATTTATAGGCTCCAGGTGAGGTCGAATTGGTCCCCTTTAGGCCGACTTGATCTCCTTTAGGCCAACTTGGTGTGGAGGTGACATAAATCATATTTGACTCAATAATAAACATTTATACATGATTCAAAAGCCCAAGAAGGGTCACTTTAAATGTACAAAGACTCTACTGACTCAATATTAATCCCGGGAGTCCACAATGGGACTTTGACTAATATAATGATGACCCAAGCATGAAACCCATGCTTTAATAAGTCATTTTTACAATTTTTTATTTTATTTTTTTGACAATTACTTTACATAATTACTCAAATACATTTTATGAAGACCGAACCTAGTTACATTCTTCAACGCTCCCTCTTAACTAGGGAGGTATTCATAATATACAAATACAATGGAAGATATCAAACTACATGAACTATGAAGAGTTTAGGCACCGCAATGCCATGGACTAGATTCTTGACCAGGGCTATATATCCATTGGTCTCTCACAATTTAAGCACTACAATGCCATGGACTAGATTCCTGACCAAGGAAATCTATCCAAGTGGAACTAAGGTGGACTAAAGCTTTCGGCCTCTCTAGGCACCATCAGGCTTACTTACTAACCACCAACTCAGGGATCTAGGTGCGCATCCAACCAATACCACCCTCCCTACTTCTAGACATTAATACAAAGTGTCAGCCTGATGTCCTCCCAGGAAATGCTTCACTCACAGAGCCTCAACAAATCTCTTCCAATTTCATATCATCAATACAATCAACAATATCTACTAAACCAAGCATGTTTCTTAGATATTCAAACTTCTTATTAGGAAGAGACTTTGTTAGTATGCCTGCTATATGTTCATCTGTCGAGACATACTCCAACTTCACAATCCCATCCTGCACCAAGTTCCTAATAAAGTGGAACTTATTGTTGATATGCTTTGATCTAGCATGAAACAGGGGATCTTTAGACATCTTGATACAACTTTGATTATCACAGTTAATCACAGCAGGACACAAAGACTTCTTCAACAAATAAATCAGAAGCTTCCTTAACGAAATAGCCTCGTTTCCTACTTCACATATATCCACATATTTTGCCTTAACACTACTCAAAGCAACGAGATCTTGCTTTCTACTCATCCATGAAATCATAGCAAACCCCAGACTAAAACATCCACCTGTAGTGCTCCTTCCATTGGTCTCACTAACACCCCAATCAGAATTTGTGAATTCAATTAGCTTGTCTTCCTTACTATCATATTTTAGGCAGTGATGTATAGTGCCACGAAGATACCTCAATATGTGTTTGGCAGCTATCTAGTGATCACGATGAAGCTCCAACTGAAACTGGCTAAGAATGTTTACTGCAAAGCATATATCTGGACTAGTGTTTTCCAGATACATTAGAGAGCCCACCAACTGACTATAGGAGGTAGGATCCATGAGACTTGAGTTAGATCTGCGCAACTTCTTGAGATTGGTGATCATAGGAGTAGTCATGGGCTTGGAGTCCATCATCCCGAATTTCTGCAACATTTTGATGATGTACTTTCCTTGCCCCAAATATATTTCCCCAGGTTTCTGCCATACTTCTAGACCCAGGTAGTAGTGCATTAGTCCTAGATCCTTCATCTCAAATTCAACTGCCAACATCTTCTTGCATTCTTGAATTCTTTGCTCCACACGGGTGATGAATAGATCATCCACATATACTAGAATAACGACAGGCTCATTATTCACAACCTTGATGTAGAGATTTGGATCAACAATACACTTCACGAACCCAATTCTTAGGAGATATGCATTCATTCTTGCGTACCTTGCCCTAGGAGCTTGCTTCAAGCCATATAGGGCCTTCTTGAGTCTACAAACATGAGAGTCCTTGCTATTCACTTCAAAGCCTTCGGGTTGTTCGATGTATACTTCTTCATCAATGGTCCCATTCAAAAATGCGGTCTTCACATCTATTTGATGGATATTCCAACCCATTGTAGTAGCCATTGAAATCAAAGATCTAATGGTAGTATATCTTGTTGTGGGTGCAAAGGTTTCTTCATAATCTATGCCTTCCTTTTGTGAGAAACCCCTTGCAATGAATCGAGCTTTGTACTTGTCTATGCTTCCATCAACAACATGTTTGATTTTGTAGATCCATTTAGATGTGACAACCGATTTGTCACTGGGTCTAGAAATGGTTTCCCAAACCCCATTCTTCATAATGGATTGATATTCTTTTTGCATTGCCTTCTTCCATACTTCCTGATGAGCAGCTTCTTCGAATGTAGATGGGTCAACTTCAATTAGCTTTGTCATATATGCAACATATCTAGAATATCTCTTCGGTCTTTTACTTTCTCTAAATGCTCCTTTCGCAACTTCATGTCCTTCGGCATCTTCGAAAGTAGCTTTTAACCAATTTGGCATTTTCCTTGTGATCAGTATGATCACAGGTTGAATAGGCTCACTTGGTCCTTCTACTTCTTGATTTGTAGTAGGGTTTTCGTGGTGTAATTCTTCTTCTTCGAATATAGGAGTTTCTACATCATCAGAATCAATGGGGATATCCTTTGATTTCTTGTAACCTTTATTTTCATCGAATATGACATCCTTGCTTACTTCAATATGTCTTCCTTCCATGATGTAGATTCTATATGCTTTTGAGGAGAGACTATATCCAACGAATATTTTTTTGATGCTTGTAGAATCCAACTTCTTTTGCTTGTCCTTTGGAACATGGATGTAGGCAGGGCTTCCAAAGATTCAGAGGTGATTCACACTCTGCTTCTTCCCTATGAATACTTCTTCGGGAGTTATATTCTTGAGACTTCTATGAGGACTTCTATTTTGAATGTATACGACTGTCACTGCTGCTTCTCCCCATAAGAATTTTGGTATGTCTTGATCAAGGAGCATTGTTTTAATGCCTTCTTCAGTTGACCTATTCTTTCTTTCAACAACAACATTTTTTTCGGGATAGTAGGGAACAATGAGCTCCCTCTTAATTCCTGTTTCCTTACAATATACAATCAATTCCTTAGAAGTATATTCCCCACCATTGCCAGATCTTAGAGTCTTTATCTTTCTTTTGGTTAGGGTTTCCACTTCAGATCAAAACTCCTTGAACTTCTCAAATACTTCAACCTTTGTCTTGAGAAGGTAGATCCATGTATTTCTAGAATGATCATCTATTAAAGTTACATATTAGAGATGACCTCCAAGTGATTTGTCAGACATGGGCCCACACACTTTAGAGTGAATGAAGTCTAATATTTCTTTATACCTAGTTTCACTATTTGGAAATGACTTTCTTGTATGTTTTCCCAAAGAGCATCCCTTGCACACTCCTTCACGATCTTCCTTGATATTCAGGATGCCATGAACCAATTGATTGAGAGTAGGAATAACCTTGTAGTGTAGATGACCATACCTCCTATGCCATAACTCAATGGGACCAATTTCCATATGAAGGAAGGCTTGAGGAGGTGTTGTAATAACTCTATATAAGTTTCCTTCACGAACTCCAATAACTCTAGCTTTATCAATGCTAGAGTCTTTGCCCCAAACCAATACTTTTCCATTAAAAAAAGCAAGAAATAGAAAGCAATTTCTTTTTCAAACCTGGAACATATAGTATATTGTTGAGGTGTAGCCATTCCCCAATTTCAATGATGTTAATCCCAGGCCTCTAACAACATAAATTTTGTTGTCACCCAATTCCACTGCATGAGAAGATGGCTCCTTTGATAGTGTATGAAGTTGTTAACTTTCTCTTGTCATGTGCCTTGATGCTTCACTATCAATGATCCATGTATTTTCATCACTAAGAGAACCCGTAAGAGCAGCCAAGAACCCTTGACTTTTGACCTTGTTGAATAAGTAGTGGATGACTTTCTTGATCCAGCTTCCAACAACATTGATACCCATTCTTATATAGCTTATCAAAGAGGGACAATCCATGTCCATTCCTTTTGAGCCAACAAAGTGTTTTGCAACCTTTCCTGACCTTAGCTCTGATACCATGTTGAGAAATCAATGCAAATAGATTAAGGTTTGATTCCTCTTTCTTGATAATTACTTGTGAATTATGTTGGCTTCTTTTACTTCTTTAATAGATTATCTTTCATCAAGCAATTACCAAATTATGTGTATGAAGATCACAAAAACACAAGACACAAGATGTAGGCACTATGCCAGGGCAAAACCCCTATCTAGGGGAAAACCCTGTCAAAACTCTCTTCCTTCAATAGTTTTCTTTGAGACTTTTCACCCTAGACATAGACCAAACCTGTCCTCCACACCAAGTCAGTCTTTCTAGATCTTCAACCCGATAGCAGCAACAACTTGTCCCCAACAACTTCGACTATGCAGCAACTTACGGCATCAGGCAACAACAAAAACACAAAAAGACTTCGATCTCCCAAACTAGGGCACGAAAGAGAGAGATAGTAGCACCAAAACTTCGATTTCCTTCTTCTCTTTGACCTTGACCCACTTCACACTTTTTCCGACTTCAGTAGAGATGTCGAACTAGCTTGAGATGAGATTCGCCAAATGAATTTGATCTCGTTCTATTTATAGGCTCCAGGTGAGGTCGAATGGGTCCCCTATAGGCCGACTTGGTGTGGAGGTGACATAAATCATATTTGACTCAATAATAAACATTTATACATGATTCAAAAGCCCAAGAAGAGTCTCTTTAAATGTACAATGACTCTATTGACTCAATATTAATCCTAGGAGTCCACAATCGGGGCTTTGACTAATATAATGATGATCCAAGTATGAAACCCATGCTTGAATAAGTCATTGTTACAATTCTTTTCTTTATTCTTTTGACAAGTACTTTACATAATGACTCAAATACATTTTATGAAGACTGAAACTAGTTACATTCTTCAACAACTTGAAGAACATCAGATTCAAACAGACATTAATTTTTGGGAAATAAAATGTATTTCTGCTTACTTTTTGCATCTTTTATATTTTTGTGAGTTTTTTTGGGACCTATTGTCTAAGATACGTTATCATTCGTCTTTGTATTCTCTGGTAGACTTATACTCCTTTAGTTTTGTATGGTTGATTGATAACATGTCTACAAGATCAGGCCTACATAACTCATTTAAACTACCTCGTGTTTGTTCATATTTGTTGTCCAACCCATTTAGACAGGAATGGTATTGCTCTATTGCAACACTAGTGTATGCAGGAAAAACAGTGCCATTTGAGGTAACTATAAAATTTCTGATATTGTGGGATCAATATGTTCTTTTGGTTTATTACTGGCCTTGTAATAGTCTATTTTCACTTCAGCGGAGGCAATGATAAAGCGTGTAGATTTGGAATGAGAGTATAAAACTTAGACAAGGTGTTATGGATTAGTCTCTGGTCCCCTTTCAACTACAATTTTTATACATGTACATTTATAGAAGAACAAATTGGTTAGCATGCATTGAAAAAACGCTAGTGATAATTGGTAATCATCTATCATATTGGGAATCTTGAGTGAGGGGATGAAGCTTGCTCAAAATTAAGCCATCCCATTTGGCCAAGATCACACGTGGCCTTGGCTCCAGGATCACTAATTTGTGGCTTCACACAACATGATATGTCCATCCTCACTCATTAGAAAGATAATGTTGAAGGATGTTGAACCCTATAAGTTGGTATCCCAACAATACCTATATAACTTTAATAATAATAATGTTATTGACTTCCAAAGGCAACGACCCACTATAAGGTTATACTCTATAATATATGTAGTAAGGTTGTTGACCGCTAAAGGTGATAACCCATTGGAAGGCATTATACCTCAATGTAATGTAACATTGCCCATTCACTTGAGTGGTTATTGTGTGATTCTTTATCACATGACATATTTTCAGGGGTAACTTGCTGGGATGCTGAGGGACTACAGATACACACTCTTATTTTTGCTTGAGAATATTCCTTCTTAGATGAGTGATCTCCCATTGGTATTGCTCAAGGATCGACGAGGACAGTGATTCTTTATTATGGATTAGCTGGGTGAGTGTCTTCATTCATATTGCTTTCTGCATTTGTCATATGTGATGGATGGTATACTCCTTGGTTGATGATGACATGCTCATGTGTTGGTAATGCTTCATGATATTGCATGAGATGTTGGTTGCCTTGGTTGATGGATGGTGATGGTTCTTGTTACATGATGGATTCTATATCATTGCTTCATGGTGGTACTCCTTGCATGCTTGTATTGAGGTTTCAACATTTGACACGATATGGTTCTTGTAGAATAGCTCTCTACCATTTTACATGTCTATTCATTTCTTATGATGATATTACACATGATAGACAATCATTCACATAGAGTACTTATCTCCTTAGTACATTTTGGAGAACCATGGGGGTTTGACTAGTGTATTCATGATGACATGCTAAATGGTTTTCTTTAGAGGAGCGCTCTTGTTCTTTAGATGCTGATTACACTACTATGATGATGTCTAATGAGATAGACAACTTGCCTATATAACACTTACCTCCTTGTTGTGTTTTGGAGCACCTTGGGGGATTTTGATGGTGATGTCTTGTGATAGAGTGTCCAAGCTTTTGGAGTTTCTATTGTACTTCTACAATGATATTTGACATAATAAACAAATCTTCTTGTTGAGCGCTCAGCTCCTTGGCACATTTCTTAGCAACCCAGGGTTTTAAGGCAACATATTGGCTGTAAAGTTTCCAAACCCTAGGTGACTGCTGCCCTATGCTTCTTTACTAAATAACTTGGATCTTCAATTTACTCAATAACATAAATGAGAATCTCAGCATGCATCAATCACAGGGATGGCTGGAAAATACAGCAGAAGCATAAAACATGAAATCTGTCCTTCAAATGAGCGTATCACTAATGTCTCAAGACTTACTAGGACACCTCAAAAATGATTTTTTCTTCCTGCTGAATGAGAAAACTTCAAAACAGGTTTGCGAAATCTGTGGTAAAACCTTGTCCGTACGACTGTATGGACTGTACAATATGCCCAAACAGTCTGTCCATACGACTGTACTGAATTCACTTCACAGATAAATCTGCAACCTGCAATCACTGCTGGGTTGCTCTTTTCACTGTCATTGTTTTCTTCTTTCCTCAGCCTTTTTCTTCATCTTCAAACAGAACTGTCTTTGTGAAAAATCGATGTCTCTTTTCCCTCTACCTGAACCTGCCTTTATAGTTTTAGTGGAGAATCTATTTTCAATATTACTCCTAGTCTAAGTACAATTTTAGGCTCAACTGCTAAAAATAAGGCCTTCACTTTTTTATTAACATGACTTAAAAAATAGAATTACTTTTCGAAAATAACTTTTTCAAAAATATCTCGAATTACTTCTCACATGTTCACATTGAGCATGTATGGAAGTTCCTATCCAAGCTATAATCCTCAACTCTCCCTCTAGTGAGGAAGGAATTCTGCACCAATCCAAGTTTGTCTTTAAATGCCTCGAACTTCCCTTTTGCCAAGGGCTTGGTCAGAATATCAACAACCTTCTAATGTTTGTGTACACACTGGAGTTTCACTGCTCCCTTCTGAATCTTATCTCGAGTTTAGTGATACTTGATCTCTATGTGCTAGGACTTGTCATGGAACACTGGATTCTCAGGAGTTTGATACAATTCTTGCTATCATAGTAGATCACTGTGGGATTCAACCCCTGATCAAATTGTTGAATTTTGTAGCTATGGTCAGTGTTCATAATTAATATTTTTAACCATTGAAAGATATGAAACAATAAATATGAGACATGTTCATGTCAGTTTCAGAAGAGAAATTTTGAATTTTTGGCTCCAAAAATATCATGTCGGCCCTGTTGTCGCCTAAATTTTACACCTAAGGCACAATGCTCATAACAGGAGTTGTCACTCGAAATCCCTGTTCACTCCGTTTAGACTCTCTCCTAGCTTAAGTCAAGGGGGTAAGTCCCTAAGGATGATAATGAAGGAAAACTTGTTGGAACAAGTCTAGGAGATTAAGGGCAAGGAAATTATTATTAGTGTAAGTTGATTATTAATTAAAGCAAGTGTGAAAGTTTATGAACAATATATATTAAGATAAATGCAATTTGGATGAATATGGCAGATACAAAATATAAATGTAACAAACCAGTGCCTTTACAATGCTCAATGGAAATTTGGGAACTTGCAAGACATAAATGCTCAAAGTTACATTAACAATAACGCTGCAAAAAGAGTTAGCACATAAATTTGAAAATCAAGATAACCATATATATGAGCAATGAACCTTAAAGAAAGACAATTGCAAGAAAATATGATATTTCTAGATACAATGAACTTGCAAATTATAAATTTAGTCCACAATTCCGATCAACCAATGATCAACGAGGAATGAATGCAAGATCTAAGCTAATGTGAAATGCAAAATCTTGGTTGATTTTAATTAAGATGCCTAATCTAGATGAATCCCTTGATCTTTATCTATATTGAGCCTAAACTCTACAGTGAGTGGCAGAGAGAAGTCAAGGTGAAGTACACGAAGGTGTGATTAACGATCCCTCTCCTTGAAATCTAATGTACTCGCTGTCTCCGGCGTTGCAGAGACCGTGGCTCTGACGACTACAAAGTCACCGTTTTAAATACTAGAAATGCCAATTTTTCACTGTCCAAAGCAGAAAACAATCTAGTTTGGGTTGTGGAAGATTGTTTCCAAAACTCTGCATGGGTTGAAGTTTTTAGTGCTTCATTTTTCTTCTTCATTTCTATGAATCTTGTAAAAATACTCTGCTGCCTTGAAGAAGAAGGAGAAGGATAATCTGTTGTAGTTTCTTCAATAGGTTGTAATGAAAATGCAGATTCTCCTAAAAGTATAATTGTAGTAGGTTCTTCAGAAGTCTGAGCTTCTGAGGATTCTTCCTCAACATTTGTTGTCTTTCTTCTCTTGATTACTTTGAATGTTGTTTGTTGCAATTTTGATTCTGCTGGAGATAGACTTTCTCTCGGCCTTTTCAATTCTTTTTCTGTCATCCTTGGAGTTTCCAATGCTGTCTGATTGGAGACTAACTCCTCAACTTCGTGCAATGTATTTTCCTCCCATTCTTCTTTGTTGGCATATTGTTCAATTTCTGGTTTTGCCATATGGACATAGGGTGCTGACTTTTGCCCAACCCTCATTGATGATATTATTCCTAATGGATCATATGACCAACTGAAACTAAATCTAAACTTTATTTGTCTTAACAGATCATTGACTTCCTTCTCTGCAGCTCTGGTGTTGCATATGAATGGGCCAACCTGTGCCTTTAGTTTAAACTGAGCTTTTTGTTTCTTGGACACAAAATGAACATCATCCATGTTTATCATCTGCCTAATATATTCAAGTGCAAAAATCCTCATAGGAAGAAAAACTGGCAATTTGTAAGGTGGGAGTTCACAACCATAGATTCTAATCTCTGTAAACTTTTGGTATAAATACTAGTCTCCAATCTTAGACTGTTCATTTAAATGCATATTTCTTTTGATCTCGGTGGAAACTTCGAGATCTACATCACCATTCAACAAACAATTTTCCATATACAAAAATTGATTAACAAAATCACTAAAAGAAAATGCTTCAGAAGTTTTCCTCACTAATGAGGTCCAATGAATCATTGATCGTGGTTTGCCTGCGACATCCAATTTTTGTAAAGGAAACTTCAATCTTTTTGACTGATGATATAAGAATAAGTAGACCAAAATTGATTGGTGCTTGAATGAACATTCAACACTGAATTTTAAGAACTGATCATGAATTGTATTTGAGAGAAACTGATTGTAACTGAACATGATTGAGAGCTTTTTACTAGAAGAAAAGACTGATAAAAACCCAAAAATAACTTCATCTACCCATTGGTCACTAGGATATACTAACAAACAAGAAACTAAGCAAATAGCTTGCCTAGACATCTCAGGGAACATTGCAGAGGAATAAGGTGGGGTTGTCCTTGGCAATTCAATTTTTTTCTGGAATAAAGGGTTAAAAAAATATGGGTTCTTTCTGAAAAAGATAGTCTTTGATAAATTTCCATTAGGGCATCAGTAGAAAAGGGTGAAGGGAATCCTGGGGTTTTAATTGGAGGGCCTGACAGATTGACTCAAAAGTTATATAAAAGAGCGTTTCATTATTTTGAGCAATTACAACTCTCTGACTTGGTAGGTATCGAGCTCTACACCAAGTGACAAATTCCAGAAAATGATATGTTTGGGGGAAATAAAACTGAGGTAGTAGGGATTCCCAAAAGAAAAACTCTGTCCCTGGCATCTTCATATTTTTGAAATTCCCAATTGTGAAGTTCGTACAAAGTCAAATTGATAATTTGTTTCAACAATTTTAAAATGGGTGTCAATGAGGGTTTGTTCATCCAAATTAATTATAGGGGGTAACAAAGGATTATCTACATACATTTTAGACTTTCCTTTATGGCTAGCCATTTAGGAAAAATAAAATTACTGAAGATAATTGGATATTTACCCGGAAGTAGCGATGATTAAAGGTTTCTCTTCGTTGGAATTTGTTGCGATGTTGTGGTAGAAGTTTTAGATGCATACAAAAATAACATAAGGATGTATTTTAGAGAGGATTGTATCTTTTATTGAGGTTTTGATAACGACCATTAGATGGAATAACCTTTATTTGCACGAAGTTTTATTGATTTCAGAATGTTGGTGGGAGAATTTAATGGCGTAACGGTCATCTGCCGAGTTTAGAGAAGGGCTTGTGATGGCTAACCATGGCGGAAAGTTAACGGGAGGTGAAAACTGGAGGGAGCAGTGGCGAAGTATTGGCGGGATGTGACAAGTGGTTTGCGCCGGGGGGGGGGGGGGGTGGTGTTACGGTATTGAGCGGAGGGGTCTCAAACAATCGACAGGAGGCTGCCACTCATTTAAAGCGATGTTTAATGAAACTGCTTTGCAGACCCCCCCTCCCCCCTCACACCATTAACTTTCGGGAATGCAGGGGGTCCCGCAATGCATCGACGATGGTTGATCTTGGTGTGCCCAGTCCTGGCCGTTGAAAACTACAAAGATCATTAATTGCTTGGCGGACGATCAAACAAATTAACTTTATTACAAAATAAATAATGTATTTAAAATGCTGAATAAAAATAAAAGAGCGACATTTAAATGTGCGTGTTGGTTTTCAAGGGTATATTTATTTTTTCTTTTTTTCTTTACCTTTTCTCTATTTTTCCTTTTTTTTTCTCTCTTTTTCTTTCTATTTTTATTTCTCTTTTTCCTTTTTCTTTCCTTATTTTTTTTATTTGAAGAAAAATTACAAACTATTACAAAGTTAAAAATAAGTTACAACAGACATCATGCTCAATAAATGCCCCTCTCCTCCATAAGTGCTTAATCTGTCTCAAAAGCTGGAAAATCATCATAGGCCATCTCCATGGTCCAAAGGGATGTGTTTCACCATCAATAACTGTTAATTTTTAGGGCTGGATTGTTCTTTGTTGTATATAATTGCAATTTTAAACTTTTTCAACATTTTCACATTACATTCACTTCATAACATCATATTATCATTAACAATTATGTAGAGAGAACAATAACATCAACATTGCAGTGGAACAATAAGGAACAACAAAAGAAAAACATACACAATAGAGACACCAGGATTTAGGTTAAAGACCAAGGAAAAATCCCATAAGGGGGAAAACCCAACTAGATTCTTCTTTTGAGATATTCATCAAATGTTGAGCTGAGATACAAAGTACAATAAGTATGAGACACATCATTCAACATCCAATACATTAGGCCTCCTAGGCCAAACCTGGCAAAAGACAAGTATAGGGAGGTGGAATTCCAAGTAACATTTTTCTTTGTCAAGTCACTGTCATAGAGACAAACCATACTACCATACATTAGAGTGTCATTGCCATATCAAGGTCATTGTCCCTGTCATTCATCAAGGTTACTGCCACTGTCATACTATTATGAAACAAGGTCACTGTCATAGTCATACATCTGTCACTATTATTAGATCACAGTTAAACGTCTAGATAACTACCATATCAAGGTCACAACCATGTCATATCAAAAATCACTGTACCATATACTATCATAGCCATATCACAAGTCTCTTTTCCAGACATCAACCATATCACAAGTCACTGCCATAACAAAGATCAAAGATCATTGTCATGCTTCCAAGTCACAGTCATATAAAACACTATGAATGTCTCCAAGTCAAGGTCATTGTCACAATTATCATTAGGTCATTGTTATGTGAAGGTAACCGCCATATCAAAGATATCTGTCACTGATGTTCATCAACATTACTATATAGCGAGCTATAGATCACATATACGACCTACAGGAACATTATGTGATCCATGTTGATAGATGCGAACCATGAAATAATACAAAGCGAGGCATTGTAATGCGATACCACAAAAAGAGCTATTGTTGAATATGTGATGTCATAGAGAAGTCTGCGATCCACAAAATATAAGACGAGCCACAAAAACCTCAACGAGTCGCCACATAAATCATCTCCAAGAAGATACTTTCACTCACAACCTCAAATTCTCGCACTAGGTTTTGGAAGAATTTGTTGTGTATCAAACTGCCCATGATTGATCTCTTTTTTATAGACTTCATATGATCGAATAGGTGACTTAAAGGAGCCAAGCCAACTTGTAGAATTTTGGAGGGAAATTCTTAAATTCAAATTCGCTCACAATAACATTTAAATATTTTTTCCTTAATGATTGTTTACCCAAATTTTGTGTCACATTAAATAAGAGTAGTGCCCCAAACATATTAATAGTGATATTTTCCTTTGTCCAATTTGAGTTCTTCTTTGGGGGTGAGATGGGCTTGTTTTGGGGTAGATGGGTTTCTCATGGGAAATTCATCCCATAGCTGCCCCAAATTTCAACAATAACCAATCATCAACATGAAGTGGGCCATCAATCCTCATGATGTCGTGCATATGGGTGCATACGTCACATGTGCAAGCTTTAGGAGGGCAACATCACAACTCCAAAGATAAGGTCTTGAATTTGGAAGGTATACAAGCCCCTCCAAAGGGGTCCCACTGAGTAATCTTCATTAAATATCATCCGCAAGTTAACATCCACCAAGAAGGGTGCAAAGCTAGCTTGGGGGTGTCTAGTAGGGACCCCGAGAACATTATCAGTGAAGGCAACATCCCAACTTAGATAGTCAATGTACAAGGTTCTAGAGGAAGAGGAAAAGATGCTCCATGCTATGAAATCATCACATGGCCAAATGTCTCACTCAAATGGTGCAGTGACCCTTTCTGGAAATGTCTTTGGTGGAGGTACAGGTGGGTTGGATTACTTCTTTGAGAAGCTGAAGAAGCCATTTGATCCCTCAAGGGATGGGCAATGAAACTTGGAACAATCACCTAAAACAATGCATGGAATCAAGTGAGATCAAAATCAAAGGTATATGAATCCATGAGAGTATCAATGCGCGCCCAATTTAATGAAACAAGGCATAAAAGTACGTCGTATTGACCTCATTATCAAAACTCTTTTGGTGGAAGACTTATAAACAAGTTACCCTAATTGAGTACAAGAGGGTTATCAATGAGACCTATTAGGTGCTTCCAACCTCAAGGGAAGGAACAATTCATAGGTCGTGTTAAAAATCAGATGTTCTATGTTGTGACAATCACTTAAATCTAGATAAATTGTAATATCCCAAACGAGATATTTCGATAAATTTTGCAGAAAATAATTTAACCCAACATCATGTCGTAAAATTAGCATTTATTTACAGAAGATTGCCATGTAAAATAAGACATATAAAGTTTATGCAATTCTTTAACACAATGATGCAGTAAATAATATCAACTTTATTATAACATAAACTGGGGTTTACATGCGGGAAAGATAAATAGCTAACATAACTGAGATATAATCTGGCCTTAAGGATCTGCTACACTGCTGCATTGTGCTGGTCTCCAAAATTGAATTGCTGCACTCTCCCTCCGGCAACAACTGCCATTGAATCCACTGAAAACACTGAAGCACCAATTGAGGATCTGAATGATCCTCACTCCAATATCCTCGAAGCTCTGTGAAACTCCTGAATGAAGTCTCCTCAAAAGAGTTGGGTTTCCGTCCAACATTCGTCAACACACTCGATGGTTTCCATCCTGGGGCTACCAATGGAGAAGAGAACCAGGTTCTCAACCTCACATACAAGAAAAGATATCAAATCCAAGATATTCCTCACTGGCCTCCTCATCTTTTATAGATCTCATGGATCCTTATAGAGCCTTATTTTATTATTAATTTAATCATGGAATCCTTCTACAACGTTATTTTTTATTATTTTAATCATGGAGCACTTTTCCCTCTTATTTTCCAATTAAAATATTCCTTTTTAATGCAGGAAAGAGTAAATCGACTACCATGTCTCCTCAGGTCACTGAAACTCATGTCCAACCATCCCATCATGTAGGTATTCTCGTCCTGGTTCCAACAAGCTATTACACTAAGGTGTTCTATCATGTATTCCTTCTGGAATGCCACCTTGAGCGTAATTAATTGAGTTAAGCCCAAAAATAACTCAGTTTTTTGAAAGTTGTCGGAATGCACAGGAATGAAAGGCAAATTGTGCGGAGGATGGAATATATCAAGCGAATGCCATCGGTCCTCATAGAAACTCCTCAAAACTCCTCCAAAAAGCCCTTGGGCCCGCTGATGACACCAACATGTACCTGTGACCTGTCTGCTCCCAACTCTGGAAGTCCATCCTAACCCTGTCATAGGTGACACCAAAAAGATGAATATTACATAAACCATATAAACCGTATGCACAATAGAAGACAACTAAGAACTCAAAGTGACACAAAGAAGTTAGGTCAATGACCAGGGAAAAACCCACAAGGGGAAAACCCAACCAGATTCTTCTTCTGTTAGAAATCAATTGTTCAACAGAGATACAAAGTATAGTGAGAGAATGAAGAAGATCACTCAGATCTTTAGAAGATCTCTGATAGTAGTAGTTGATGCAAACACTGAATCACTTTGACTCTCCAAGATTTGCTCTTGCACTTCAAGACTCTCTCTCTCTCTCAATCTTCCTCTAGACTCTCCAACTCTATCAAGTTTGAATACTCCTTTCATAAGGACAAGTAAATGTGTCAAGTGAGGATGAGAGGCACAAATATATAGGAATATTAAGGAGGTCGAATTCATGAGGGAGTAACTCCTATGCCTTGAGGAGGAGTTGCATAAAGGAGAGGAGAGTAACTTATGCATTTAGGAGAGAAGTGTAACTTATGCATTAAAGAGGTGTTATCACTCTGTAATTTCCGAGGTTGTGAAAGAAACCACAGAGGTAATTGCAAAACCACTTTGGAGTTTAGGATCTAGCCTTCCTAAACTCAGAGAGGGATCTCTGTCAAATTTAGCTTTGTTGTACTTATGATATTAGGCTAGCTATGAATGGTCAAATGTTTGTTTGATTGTTTGAGATTTGTTTTAATTGGTTTGGTTGACTAAATGCTTAAACTTCCATTGGGCTATGGAGTCTACAACTTAACGTGGATCTGTCTCAGATTTTCAAAGGGTTGTCTCAGATTTTCAAAGGGTTTTCACAGAGAAAGGTAGCTGAACAAATTGGATCCTTCAGATTTAAATGAAGTGTAATAGAAGAAATGAAATAGGTTCAATTAAGAAAAAGAGCAGTTAAGAATTATTTAACTTAATATCAGAGGAAAACATTTAAATTATCCACAGCCAGAATCAAAGTTCTTTCATCATCATTTTTTTTCTTTTTCTGTTTTGCTTTATTCTATTTTTTCTTTTCAAATACACTCTTTTCATTTTTTCTTTCCTTTTATTTATATTTTTTATGGAAATCATTTGCAACATGCAATATTATTTACAATTTCATACGACTTAGATAAAATATTCAATCACCTTGTGATCCTATAAATTATAGGACCCTAACAAGAGGAATATTTTTATGATGAGTCATTAAAGTGTCTAAGAGGTGCGTAAGAGCATTTAAGAGAGAGAGGAATGAATCCATTGTGAGAGAGAGAGAGAGGGAGTTCGATTTGCCATCAAGGAGAGAGATGTGAAGTTGAATGATTGAGTGCCAAGTAGGAGTGGTGACATGTAATACTAATTCCTCATTAGATAATATTATAGTATCATAAGTGTAATAATAATAATATTTATAATATTGATGATTAAATTAAAAATTAAACAATTTAGATTGATTAAGGATAAGTTAAGTGATGTTCCATCATCTATACTTGATTACCAATTGAAGCAAGGTGACTTACTAAGTTTGGAAAGTCATTGTTGCAATGATAGACATGAATTTCTAATTTTAGAAAGTCACTCTAGAATAGTCATAAATGAAAGTTTATTTAAGGAAATTCATAAATGAAATTTTATTCAAGGAAATTCATCCCTTAGCTGCCAATTTTCAATATCGGCCTGGCCACACCAACTCTTAGCATGGCTGGGTTTTTGCCCACGGGGTTTCGAATCAATGACCTTTATACCACGGAGTGCCTTAACAGAACACCCTGCCACCGTTTGTTTTACGTCCTGTGGGCTTTTTCCTTTAATTTATTTATTTAACTTTGACTCTTTATATATATATATATATCTCTATATATATGTATATATAAGGTCAATATATATATATATATATATATATATATATATATATATATATATATAATATTTTTTTAATGGCCAAAGGCGTAAGGGAAAAAGGGAGAACCTCCAAAAGCTTTCTGTGGCTAAGAGCCTCAATCGCAACGAGTTGATGAACTTGATGAGGAGTTGATGGCCCGAGGCCAGATTAGACTGGCTTTGTGCATCGATTGAGCAACGAAAGGGTCGATTAGCTCTGATACCATTATAACAAACATGATTCATATATGCAACGAATTATTTAGAATATCTGGAATATAAGAATGTCCATCATAGGTTGAGTAATATATTTATATAAGAAATGTTGAATGTACAAGAAATATGAGATGATATGTTCCGTTACAAATGAGGGCCCTGCTTATACACTAGGCAAGATGTCTCTTCACGAATAGTCGTGTCCTTGGGGACATGTCTCTTCAATAACTCATTATTATTTAATTAATCAATTCTTTTGATTATTATTATTTATAATATTTTTATATATTATATTCATAACATGTTTTATTACACTTTTATAATTTAATTTACTTTAGTGTGTTCTCGGTCTATCCTACATCCATAAATCTCAGCCAATATGTAACCCTTTATATGAAGGGTTTTGCTTCTTATTTATCCAAGGCAATATGGATAACTCTCTTAAGTTATCTTGGTTTTCTTTATGTGCTTGATTTCTGTTTATTGTAATATTCTATTCTCCATGTGAATGTGTCTAGATTCCAGAATGACCTCCATATGTCATTCGATGGCTTTGATGCCATAATAAATTGTGGCACACACTCAAATATAAAGTTGCAGAGATTAATAAAAAGAGTTGATAGTATCATTCAATGTTAAATTAGTACAGAAAAATCATCTGTTTCAATCCCCTGTACAACCAACATTAGCTTAAGACATAATTAAATTTATTCTATTGCCATTTTTTGGAATCACTGCATCAAGATTTTGTAATATCAAAGTTTTGGACCTTAATATTGTGAAAATTTCTGAATCTAAGTTACAGAACTCCTACTGCAGAAATCTGATTTACATTACGTACTTGTTTTCATTAAATTTACATGTTATTTTCTGAATACATCAAGAAAATATTAATGTAAATACACTGTAGCCTACACAACTATACTGATTAAGTACTGAAAAATAAATGAGATATTCAGGCAAAGGACACTTATTTTAGGACAAACGTTCTCGGAAAAACAGAATGTGGGAAAACCGGTGCAACAGTTTTGAGGGTTTATATTATTAAGCAACAATAATCTGAGTACATCTAGCATGCCATAATCCGGCTCACCCAACAGAGAATATCCTTGGCAGATAGAAAAATTAATTATTTGAATAACTTTCACTCTGGGTGGAATTTCTCCAAACGATTTTGGGGTCTTGGAGATCTCATGTGTTTCAGCCCCTCCACAAAATTTCGGAGCTAGAGCACATCCGATGCTACCCAAAAATCAACACTCACTCTTACCGAGGAATGGACTCTAGCAATACTTCACCAGAAGCATCACCCTGATCCACGGCATCGGTTCTTTGTGCTGCTCATGCTCAGCCTGTTGCCCTTCATCCACTACTCTGTTGCTATCTGTATTGCTGCCCATGACTCTACCACTGTCACTACTACATCTGTACTGCAACTCCCTCTCAAAATGATGCATCATGCTGCCCATAGCACTGCCACTGCTAATTGCTGTACTGCAACTCAGTTGCTGAGAGTTAAGCAACTGAAAAACCTCCCAAAATTGACATACTAGTCAGTGTGAATGCTTCTCGATGTTGGATGAATGCTTCTCGATGTTGGATAAATACTTCTCGTGGATAAATATTGCTTGGATAAATAAGGTCTACTGCTTTTTAATGTTAATTGGCATTCGTTTCAGATTGTGAGTAACTGGTTTCCAAGCCTCGTTCATTTTGGCACCATGATTGTGATTGGAATGCTAATTGGTTTTCTTTTTATGATGTTGAATAACCAGTTTCCAAGTGTTGTTTATTTTTAAATTTTAGCGCCATCATTTTGATTCAAGTCATTGGAGTGTTTTCTATTTTTAGATCCTCAGAAGTGATCAATTTTTGCAATCGCTTTAGTGGTTCTCAGGGCAGATATGGTGTTTAGACTGATAGAAATGCTCTACTAATGCTGATCCCATAGTGCAGTTGATATGACATACTAAGGTCCAAAACATTGATATTACTGTTTACAAAATCATGAAGCAATAATTCCAGAAAACAACATTAAAAAGGTTTCTGCGGCAGAGGAATCAATGAAATCTGTTAATAACCATATCTAATTAGCACTTTATATGCCCTGAACTACAGTTATTTATGTGACATTATTCCCAAAGTCATTTTATTATCTAATTCTACCGCCTTGCTAATACAACCATATGACCATTAGACTATATTCACTCCATCACAAAGAAGTGTGTGATTTTTATTTTATAAAAAAGCTAGGTGCTCAGCTTGTCTATAGGTGAATGTGATTCCTTTATGACCCCCTTATCTTAGATAAAGCTGGCGTTCATTCATTGACTTGTGGCTCTTCTGGTAGGTCAGAGTGGTCCCTTTTGCAGCTGTGATCAACTGAAAGTTAAAATACACTGTTTTTCTACACTATTTTGTACTAATTTCTATTTTCTTTTGTTCTATTGCGGACTGTGCTTACTGGTTTAGGCTGAGCTCCAACATAATTTGGCAGGGGCGTGAAGTTATTTTGTAGTTGCATCAATAGTATCTTCTTGTTATTGCAAAGGATGTCGATGCCTCTACTGGTGGTCACAACTATTTATAACAAAAGATAGGCCATCACTGGAATCTAAAAGTGGAACAGCAGGAAAATATGTAACGTTCAACTTTTTGGTGTCTATTGCTGTAACATATCAAAGCTAATGGGTTCACATTGCAGAATGATATTTGTGCTACCAATGCTAAATGTATGCTAAGTTAAGGCTATTGAAGAATGCCACTTATGTATGTTCAGGCAATCCTATTGGTGTGAAACTGACAGGTGACAGCCCTTGTCTGAGTCTCTCATCATCATATAACATATCCTACTTTAAGATTACCCACTTGGTGGATGAACATTCACTTTGGTATAACACGCTATTTGGACTTGTACAGGATATACTTCGGTATAATTCCAACATCACATAATTCATGAATTATCTTTTTTTTTTCAACTGTAACATACGGAGAATAATTTTAGCCTCAAGGGATAGCTCAGTTGGTCAAGTTCCCGTTGCTAAGTATCTTGCCAATTGGGAGGTCACGGGGTCAAATCTCCTCAACGCCCTTGGGGTTAGGCCTGACCAGATAAGCCAGTGGGTAGAGTCCTTCGGGTGGTCTGCCCAGATTATTACCCGTGGATGTAGCAGCCACTCAGTGACCGTGAACCACGGTTGAAAAAAAACATATGAAGAATAATTTTATCACTATAGCCTCTTGAGATGGAGGTAGTATTTGTTATGAGCCTGTTTGTTTTGAACTCCACGTGTGTTGAGATTATAATTGTTTGAACTCTTTGTATATTTTGAGAGTCTAATTTCAGTAGCAAGCCCGAATCACTTGTCAATCCCTTTGACACATGCTTTCTTCATTCTATCGTGATTGATTTGTAATTAATGACCACATCTTATCCAGTTGTAGTTGGTGGGATTGTTATCTGAGTTTAATTATGAGAATTTATATATGGGCCAAATATGTTTTGAAGGATTATTTAGGTTTTCTAGAAGAGTATACTATCTATGTTATTGATGGAACCTGTATGCTGGAGTGGTATGAGAGATTTTTTTAGGTCCTGGTTTATCTTTAGGCTGTTCTAGGTTGCTTTTTGGGAAATAAGCTTGAAAGACTAATTTCGAGTACATATTTACTATATATGTAGTTGCCAAATTTCAAAATGACATGTGCTCCTGGCATTTTTAGCTTGTTTTGGTTGTAATAGGTATGAGCTGTGGGAGGCTATTAAAGGGCTACTACGTTTTGAGATTGCAAATATGACTGTCACTCTCTCACTCCTGTTTGGAGATCCTTTATTCACATAGATTGCTTGTACTAACAAGGGTCCTTATTCTGTAATTAGGTACAAGCAGAGATAGTAAAAGGCTCAAGGAATCTGCGTCATATTACGGCTGATTTTACCTATGAGACAAAACCATACTGCCTAGAGTACTTTTTTCAAGTTGATAACAGCAAAGGTATCCTGCTAACCTGGACTATGATGTCATGTTAGTATGAGTTATGCATACAACAGAACACTTACACTAATGGAATCACATTTATTTAATTTCTTGTATATCTCCTCACCAAATGATGTTTGTAAGCGGTTCATGGTTCTAAATTTGAAGGCAACATTACTTCAGGTGACATTGACCAATGGAGAGATGGATTGCACTTTCTACAGTTGTGGTTTGGCATTAAAGATTTTCTGGTATGGTTTTCTGCCATGCAACACTAATATTATATGATATATCTTGAATGCTGTGTACTAATGTTTCTCAATGTAAGAAATTAAGCTCATCTTGTTGTACAAATGGGGGATCTAGGATACCTCATAGCCAACACTTGTACACTTCATCCCACATGGATTTTACAGGGAAATAAATTATACACATTTGGGCTTGTAAAGGTGTTGTCTCCGGCAAAAATTTGTATGGTATGCTGCAAAGGATTTGGGTTGTAACAACTGGCTCCAATTTCAGAACATGTACTCTTCTCGGGATCGGTTGAGAATCTCAGAATTTTCAAATACCTGTACACCTGAAACAATGTCATTCAATGGAAGTCAAATACTAGGGAGGGATAGAGATAGAATTGCCCTATCTCTTCCTGATAGGAGAAATAAATCCATGCATGAAATGAAATATATCTTGTACTATATGTTAAATCTCCAAATACCAGCCCAGATTCATTTTTTTGCAACAATTATTTATCCCCAACAATTTATTTTATTAAGTCCGTGGGGTCTTGGTTAAATGGTGATGAGGTGGGCTGTTATGACACTCATCACAGGTTCAATTCCCTTCCCCGATCGGGGTGATGTATTTGGACATGTTGATGAAGATGGAGTTAAAAAAAAAAGAAGAGAAAAAAAGAAAAATGAAAGGTCCTACCAAACTTACAAAAAAAAAAACAATTTATTTTATTAACGAAATAAATTCTGAATTGTTGAAAAATAAAATCATTGGTATTTTAAAATCCAAAAAATTATATGTAGTGGAAATAAAATTAGAGAAAGATCAATCATACATTACAACAGATAAACACGCACAACAATTCACCTTCATTAATTAATCTAGAAAATCATGGTTTCGACCTACAGATAATTTACAAAGAAAAAATAGTAACTGGAACCTGCAACTTGGCTCCACTAAAATATTTTGGCCCAAGGAAATTTGGGCAATTGAAAGCTAGCCACTAAAGAAATTCGGCTTGGAGAAAATTGGCCCACCTTTCACTAGTAAATCAGCTCCTGTGCCTTGCCCTCGCTCTATGAAAATTTCTTAATATACTTAAACAGAAACCCTATTGTTAAATTCTTGATTTACTTCTCATACTTACACAAGTTATTTATTTGAAATCTTCAGCATTAACATCGAAGTAAATACATTAACAACCTACACACGCAGATCTAAACTGAATAACATGCACAATGACAAAGTGACACACAAGGATTTTCTGGACAATTGTTCCTGGAAAAACTCAATGCGGGAAAACCAGTCTTCTGGGTGCTGGAAGGTTTTTATTATTAAGCAGAATCTAAGTACAACATATCTGGGCAGCGAACTGTTTAACCCGACAGAGAAATAAACATGTAGCTATGCCTCTGTTATGGAGACAGAAAAACTGACTAATTCACACTCTCAAACGAGATTTACAAAACTCAACCCTTTACGGCCTATAGAAACCCTAGCGCTGCCCTGAAGCCTTCTGCATCGGCCCTGTTGGGATGCGTCAGCCCCTATGTTGCTCAGGAAGGGCCTGCGTCACCCCTGACTGGGTTACGCTGCCCCTGTTCTGCCCTAGCTGGGCTTGCGTCAGCCCTCTTGGCCTCCTGCTGCCCCTGCGCTGCCCTTTATGGGCTCTTCGCTGAGCTGCGTAGTTGCTCCTTTGTGCTGCCTCAGTCTGCTGCTTTCTCTGCCTTCGTTGTACTCTTGGCCTGGGACTAGACCATCCCTTTCGCCAATATTGCCCCTTGTTGTAGCTGAAACACTTCTAAAATTCTTAGCAAACCATGCCCTAGAATTCCAACTTAGTTTCAGTGCTCTGCTACTGTGTGTGTTCTCCAACTGACCCCAAGCCCTCTTCTTAAAATTTTCTCGTTGAAACTTCACCGACCGTGATCTAATCTTGAATCGACTACTAAGTTTAGAAGATGCTTGATTCACGTCACTTAAGCCATTCTCATCACATGTTTAAATTAATTACCTTGAATCTTTTAATTTTCCTAAGTTAGACTTAGGGTCCTTAATTAAAAATATTAATTAATTAATTATCTCTTAAACATGATGGAATTTTCCAAAACGCTTTCTGGGTCTTGGAGATCTTATGTACTCTAGTCACTCCACAAATTTTGGGAGCTAGAGCATATCCGATGCTAACTCAACACCTCAAAATCTCAACACTCCCTCTTAGCGAGGACATTGCTCTAGCAAAACACTTCACCCTGAAGGCTGCTCGGATCTCTAGTGTTGGCTTCTGCGCTGATGCTTGGCATGCTGCCCTTCATCACATCGCTGCTGCTGCTCTTCTGTACTGCTGCCATCGCCACTGCTACATCCGTACTGCAGCTCCCTCTCAAATTGCTGCATTGTGTTGCTCATAACACTTCCACTGCTAATTGCTGCACTGCAACTCAATTGCTAAGAGTAAGCAACTGAAGGACTCCTGCCCAATCTTTGACAGACAAGTCAGTTGGGCTGCATCTCATCACTGAAGCTCCATAGGCTGCTGCTCTGTGCTGTTCTCTGAAGGTTACTGCGCTGCTGCAACTCTGCGTAAGCAAACCTTCTCTGCGCTGCCTCTGCGTTGCTGTCCTCTACGCTGTTGCTACGTTGAACTGTCCTCCTGAAGGCTCTGCGTTGCTACAGCCACTGCATTGCGTACCCTACGCTGCTGCTGTATATGCACTGCGCTGCTCCCTCATTAGCGTCTCAACTCTGCCTTTGCTTCATCTGTGATCTTCTGCACCCATTGCTCCACTTGTCTCGCTATTGTCTTAAGGCTCTCGTAGCCCGTATGTGATCCAAGAGTTGAGCTACTCGAGGATCCCGTCCCCACTCTGTAGTTGCTCTACAGATGAAGATCGCCCCACTTTTGTGGTTCATGAGCGCTCATGGCTACGTCATCATCAGAGCCATTGTCTGCTACAACAACCTTGGAACTTGAAGCTTCCTTGTCCTTCTTCTTCCGAGGACAATTTCTGGCCAAATGTCTAAGTTCGCTGCACTGGAAACATTTGATCTTTGATAGATCATGCTTCTTTTTCCCTTGTTGCCTCTTTGATGCCAAGGCTGCATCTTCCTCCTCTTCCTTCTTCAATTTGCTCGAACTGGTGCTGTACTGTCTTTTGGTGATTCGACGGATTTCCTCTTGTCGGAGGATAGCCCACATATTGTCCCAGTTGGAAAGGTCTGCTCTGCCTAAGAGACTTTGAACAAAAGTTTCCCAGTCCTCTGTGACAGCGTTTAGAGCCGTCCTCACCATGAAATCATCCTCCACCTTCACCCCCATGCCAGTTTGCTGATCCCAGATCGACTGCAGTCTGGATAGAAAAAGGTCAATCTCCTCTCCCTTGGCCATCATGAATAACTCAGCCGGTTCTCCAATAGCATCTTTCTCTGGACGGACCTTCCTTGATACAATGTGGTAAGGGTGTCCCACATCTCATGAGCGATCGCCTTCTCGACTATGTGTGGTACCACATGATCTTTGACCCCGTCCATAATGAAGCGCTTGGCATGTGCCGCTGCTTCATTGTACTTCTCAAGGAGCTTTGCATCGATCGGTGTAGCCAAGACTTTCTCTGCATGCCCCCTTATGCCGTATGCCTCCAAGACTACCAGGATTCTGGCTTTCCAGGTAACAAAGTTGGATAGGCCGTCCAACCTATCCTGATCATGCAGTCTGTGTGGCACCATTTGCTCATAATTTTTGTCGGAACTGATCCTCCTCTTTATGCTAGAGACTCAGATCTAGGGTCCTTGGTGAGAAAGGCACCCTCTGCTCACTCTGAAAACTGACTCCCTCTCTTGGAACTCTGCCAAACAAAACGAATCAGCTCTCTTCGATCCCCTGATCGATCTACAAATCTCTTTGGCCGGAAATCTTTTGAGAAGTTGTTCTCCTTCTGCTCTTTGTCAACTTCGCTGAAGCTAAATTTTACACCGACAAAATCTTCATGTTATGAAACCAACTCCAAAAATAGAAGAAAAGAGAGATCAACGCCTTAGAAATCAACCAATTCGAGGGGGCAACCTCCTTTAAATTACATAAATGAACAATTCTTGGTTAATTCAAATGACAAAACCTCCTTTCTATATATAGGAGTCCATGGGGTCACAATATAATCCTATCCGACCTAACAATAATAATGTAAGGGCATAACAATAACAATAGTGGGGTTTTATGGGGCACAGTAATAACAATATGGGAACTACAGGGGAACAACAATAACAATAAGGGGGCTACACTAACAACAATAAGGGACTACACTAGTAATATAGGGACCTAGCACGCCCCTCTCCTTCAAACAAGTGTTGTCCTCAATGCTTGATTATTTCTTGATGCTTCTGTATAAAATTCTCATCCTCCCATGTGGAATTTTCAACAGGTAAGTTCTTCCACTTGCTAAGATATTTTGAAATTGATCGATTTCGTAGCTATCGAGTTCTTTTTTCTGTGACTACTTCAGAACTTCTTTTGCTGCGATGTTGATCTCCTGTTGTTTTATTCGATTCTGCACCAATATTAGGTTATCCTTTGAGAGTTGGAGAACTTGTTGTTGATGCTCGATGTGATCTTCCACTACTTTATCATCCATATTAGCTTTCATTTGATCCTTCAAACCGTCCAACTTAGCCTTCATTTATGCTTTTAAACCATCTATGTCATCTTTGATTGCTCTTTGTAAGATCGAAATTTGTTGCACTTGGTACTGTAATTTTGATTTATCATACTGCAATTCTTCCTTTTCATGCGTCATAATAGAGCTTTCTGAGGGCTTAATGGGTTTGGAATTATTTTTGGGAGGCATTATATAACTCAATACTGATATCTATGCTTCAATATGCCCTTGGAATCACTTCAAACTGATTTTTCAAACAAATGTTATGCAAACTTGTTTAAAAAATGCACACCTTTTTCTTGCTTTTTAGGAGGTCTATATTGAACCTGATTTATCTCTGTTATTTCAGATCTTCAAGATCTGAATTTCTATCTTGTATTAGCCCTCTGAGTCCTCTTTCCAATGCCATAGGTCAGACTTGATTTGGATTCTTCAAGGCAAAGTTATGCCTAATCTCTCGCAATGACCTAATTATGGACTGGTTCAGTAGAGAAAACTTGTATGGTGTGCCACGTGTCACTGTTTCCTCCTTCGGCTCTAAAATTGATACACAGTAAACTACAGTCCATGTACTTTCGACCACTTACAGAATTCCAATCTGATGTTCAGAGAGAGAGTTATGACGATTTTCCCAAGTTCATCTCTTTGAGATGAAATTCGGGAGCCTGCAAAAACCCTAACTTCCCCAGGTCATATCTCCGAAAATATTGCGAACCAAGATCTGAAATTTTTACACGACGTTCATCAGGATTTCTTCGCAAATGGGTTTTTTTCTAGCTTCTGAACCTTCGTAGAAAAAAAGTTATAGCGAAAATGCCACGATTACCTGTTTGAAGCAGCGAAACCCTAGAATCCAAAGCTCTGATACCAAATGTTATGAAACCAGCTCCAAAAATAGAAGAAAAGAGAGATCGACGCCTTAGAAATCAGCCACTTCGAGGGGGCAACCTCCTTTGCATTACGTAAGTGAACAATTCTTGGATGATTCAAATGAAAAAACCTCCTTTCTATATATAGGAGTCCATGGGGTCACAATATAATCGTAGACGACCAAACTATAATAATGTAATGGCACAACAATAACAATAGTGGGGTTTTATGGGGCACAATAATAACAATATGGGGACTGCAGGGGTACAACAATAACAATATGGGGACTGCAGGGGTACAACAATAACAATAAGGGGGCTACACTAACAACAATAAAGGACTACACTAGTAATATAGGGACCTAACACTTCACCCCACCAGCAACTGCTGAAGGTCTGCAACTTAGCTTCTGGTTCACGACACTCTGCACAACAATCAACCTCTAGACCGCGTCACCCTGGCTGGCCTTTGCATGAGCAGATTGGCCCAGCGCAGCGCAAGCTGCTCCCACGTCCCTCTAGATGGCTCTGTGTTGTCTCTGCATCACCCAGCTGGGACTGCGTCAGCCCCTGTGTGGCCCGAGCTGTCTCTGTGTCCTTCTGCGGTTGTGTTGCCCTCTCCGGGTTATCTGTTGCTGCTGTTGCTTTCTGCAGCGCAGATTCTTCAACCTTCTTGTTGGAGATTCAACTAGATTTGCAATCGCTTTGATACCATGTGAAAATTTCTGAATAGACTTAAATAAAAACCCCACTGTTAAATTCTTGATTTACTTCTCCTACTTACACAAATTATTAATTTGAAATCTTCAGCGTTAACATCGAAGTAAATATACTAACAACCTACAATTGCAGATCTAAACTGAATAACTTGCACAATGACAAAGTGACACACAAGGATTTTCTAGACAACTGTCCTTGGAAAAACTCAATGTGGGAAAACCGGTCTTCTGGCTGCTGGAAGATTTTTATTATTAAGCAGAATCTAAGTACAATAGATCTGAGCACCAAACTTGTTAACCTGATAGAGAAATAAATATGCAACTATACCTCTATTATGGAGACAGAAAAGCTGACTGATTCACACCCTCAAACGGGATTTACAAAACTCAGCCCTTTCCGGCCTCTAGAAACCCCAGCGCTGCTCTGAACCCCTCTGCGTTAGCCTTGCTGGCCTGCGTCAGCCCTTGCGTTACTCAGGAAGGGCTTGCATCACCCCAGACTGGGTTACGCTGCACCTGCGTTGCTCTGGCTGGGCCTGCGTCAGCCCTCTTGGCTTCTTGCTAGCCCTGCGCTGCCATTTCTGGGTTCTTGGTTGAGCTGCATAGCTGCGCCTTTGCGCTACCTCGGTTTGCTGCTTTCTTTGCCCTCTTTGTACTCTTGGCTTGGTACTAAACCATCCGTTTAGCCAATATTGCCCGTCGCTGCAGCTGAAACACTTCTGAAATTTGTAGCTAACCACACCCTAGAATTCCAGCTTAGTTTCAATGCTCTGCCACTGTGTGTGTTTTCCAACTGAGCCCAAGCCCTCTTCTTATACTTTTCTCGTTGAAACTTCAACGACCGTGATCTAATCTTGAATCGACGGCTAAGATTATAAGATGCTTGATCCACGTCACTTAAGTCATTCTCATCACATGTTTAAATTAATTACCTTTAATCTTTTAATTTTCCCAAGTTAGACTTAGGGTCCTTAATTAAAAAGATTAATTAATTAACTATCTCTTAAACAAGATGGAATTCCCAAAATGCTTTTTGGGTCTTGGATATCATATGTACTCTAGTCCCTCCACAAAGTTTGGGAGCTAGAGCACATCCGATTCTACCTCAACACCTCAAAATCTCAACACGCTCAAGCTTTGCTCACTCACAAATCGACACTGGCAAATCAGCGTCCCCAACAACTACGCCTCATTCTCACTTCAACAATTCAACCTCTTGCAACACTCCTAAAATTATCCGTTTTATTCTCCTTCCTTCTCCTTAGTCGAGCTAAGCCTCTCACTAAAGAGAATTCACTCTCTCTTTGTTGAGAAAATCACTTTCCCAGAAATGCTGTTGCCGTCTCTCTTCTTTGTCTGTGTCTTCACCTCTCCCTAGACTCTCATTTTTAATCTTCATTAAGCTCAAGTCCCTAGCACTAATTTCCCTTGTAGAAGATCTAGGAGATCAGTGGTTGAGATTATTTCTAAGTCACTTAAATAATTTTATTACTTATCCTTAGAAAATGACTTAATAGTCCACACTAATTAATTGAATTTAATTATTCTACTTTTCCTAAGTTAGACTTGTTACCACTCGAACTAGCAGGGGACCTAAAGGGGTTCCTAAGAGGGCAACTACTAGGTTAAGGGCAAGGGTAGAGGCTTAGCCCACTTTCACAACAACTAAGTCTCCCTAATCTTAACGTACTTTCACCGATGGGAGGAGTCCTGATAGTGTAGGAATTACTTGCAGAGTTTATGTCAATGGATAGGTGGAAAGTGACCCTGAAAACCCTTTCCCTAGGATGGAGTGAAGAATGGAGCTTGCTTGCTATTCAAGCAAGGGACTTGGTCCTCTAGGAGTAAGGGATGAGGATTGGAGGGTTGAGGGAGAAGGAATGGGCTTATAGACGAGGTTATCAATCTCTATAATCCTTGGAAAACTTGGATTCTCAAATGGTCCTTGACAAATAATATTTAGATGAATGTCTTTCGGATTAATCACATCATTAGGATTTGGTTGACGTTTCGAACCAACTAATGTGGTTCATCCTCTGGACAAGGTGAAAAAGCTAATAGATCTTATTGAATAAAGATGCATCCACAGTATTTATTCAATAAGATCTATTAGCTTCTTCACCTTGTCCCGAAGATGAACCACATTAGTTGGTTCGAATTGTCAACCAAATCCTAATGATGTGATTAATCCGAAAGACATTCTGCCTAATCAAATTAGTTCATCTTTAACAATGATTTAGAACCTTCTTGGGCTCATGTCTTGGGATAATGACCCAAGTGAGAAAATATAAAAATAAAAATGCCTTAGATCTGATCTAGCAGATCTGTCCTAAATTGGTGTCCGATTTACTTGGTAGATCTGGATCTCCAGGCTCCCTCCTGTACTTCCCTAGACCCGATACTTTGGATTATCACACTCCTCCTCTTGAGGCTAGTACTGTTGTATAGTGTGTCTTTTCCCTCTCCCTAGCCTTACATTTATAACTTTGCATTGAGCTAAAAACCTAAACCCCTAACCCGAATCTCCAAAGTGATTGATGACCGAGATTAGATCTCGCCTCATTTGAGATCAATGGCTGAGATTGAAACAAAATTATAAAAGTAAATTACTTTACTTTCCCTAAGTTTACTTTAGCTCAATCAACAAACATAATACTTGTGTGCTTTTACGAAGTTACAAAGCAACTTTTTCAACCTAGAGCAAGTATCCTAGGGAGATCTTGTGGGCGACTTCTGCATGCCTAGACACTTAGGCCTATGCAGAAGTACCTGTTTGACCTACAAAATTTAACACAATATAGTTCATAAAAGATTTGAAATAACTTGGAGCTAGCGAAGAGTTTCCATAAAATTTTGGAACATTGGAAAACGCATCAAAAGAGAGAAAATGTGGATATTTTGAAACACATGATATATCAGGAGGAACAAATATATTATCATAAAAATCCTTCTTGTTAGAAGCCATACCTTGAACAAATAGTATGGTGACTTTTTAAAAATCAGAGAATTTCTTATCAATCATACAAATACCAAAGATGTCGAGTTGCCAATATACCTTAATTTTTCTTCAGGGAAATTACCTCTTGTAGTGTACTTTTTTTTCTCCTTTTCTCGTATTTTCTTGTAGTGGAGTTGATAGATGAGACCTATCAAGTTAGCAGCAAAAATCTTACCAACGTACAATACACAAGAAATTTTATATTTAAAAGACAAAAATCAAACCTGGCGTACTGAAATCAAATGGTTAAAAGTCAAGACAAAAGAAATTTATAGTTCCAAAATTAAAAAAATATCTGTCGATAAAGAATTGCTATGATCTCAATGGTAACCAAGAATAATTATCTACAGTTTGCTTGGGAATTTTGTTTCTTCAATTGTTTCATTGGTAGGAAAGTGTTACCTTTCTTTGATATGCTCGATCAAATTTGTATGAGTTTAACAAATTCATAAAATGCCCGAATTTTCCTTATAAGTGGAAATGCCAGTTTACCGTACTAGAGACGTAGGCATATTTCTTCAAATTGTGACTCATAAAACATTCTTTCACAGTTTTAAAATTCCCTGTTGAATTTCTGGCAGTGATTACTTATTGATTTACATAAAGTAGATACATGAAATATCTTGATTTTTTTAAACACGCAGGTATTGATTTCAGCTGGTTATTCATGCCTTGTCATTTTTACATTGTTTATATTATGAAATTTTTGTGGTGAATTCTGTTAACATCGAATTCTGCGGTCTGCCATATGTTCTCATTCTGTTTTGGATTTGTTAGTATAGAAAACAATTTAGATAGAATTGTTGAAGTCGCTTTTTTCATATGGTTTACTCATATACTCACCCAATATGGTTCTTATCTTCAAAATTGGTTTATAATTTCACTTATGTTTCCTCTGTTTCATTCAGATAATTGCTCCACAAAGTATGAGTGGAGTTGTCCTTGATGCACCAGAGGCCACCAAGCTTCTAAGTGCTGTAGCAATTGCTTTGTCAAATTGTAACAGGTTAGTTGCCATTTTGTATTGCTAGCCCTTTGACTGCGAAATTGTAAAAGCTGATTCTTCACAACTGAAGATCTTTACATAATATGATAATTTAGATATATGCTGATTCTTCACCACTGAGGATCTTTACATAATTTAGATATATTTATCTCAGACATTGGATCAATCTTTCCCTGATTGGTTTAACCTACATGCATGTTTTTCTTTTAGTCCCATTTACAATTGTTCATTCACAAGCTTTAATAAAATTCTAATTTCAGATTCTATTTGTTGAATGCTGTTGTCATTGATGCCAACATCAATTCTTGAACGCTCTTAATATTTGTCTAGTTTCCATCAATTAGAAGCCCTGCCCTTTTTGAAGATTTTGAGGATGATTATCAGTGAACTTGCCTCCATGACCATCGCCAGCTGATGCTACTCGTCATGCCAATTCTAACGATATATGGCATGCTTCATAACTCTTCACGGTTTGTAAGTTATGCCCATCAGAAGATCAAAGCCCACTTCTTGTGGCCATAAACCCCGATACAAGATGATGTCCCAGTCCGTCATTAGACATTTATCCAGCTCACGGGCATAGAAGGATTTTCGTTAATTATTACTGAAGTCAACTTTGTTTGGAAATGATGTTCATTTATTTTCATAAATCAAATTAGTCCCAAAAGGTTAAATTAAATTGGTCCAAAGTTTTGGCCCCAAGTCAAATTCAAATTCAAATTTAAATTTTATTTTTGGCTTCCCTCCAAATTGTGCAAGTCGGCTCTCTCAAGGATACCTCTTCTAGATCTATATAAAGGCACTCATATCTCCTCAAAAGGAAAGGATTCAATGCTGATCTGAGGTAGCTTTTGCGGACCAGAGTAGTCCTGGAAATCCTTAAAAGGAGGTCGAATTCATGAGAAGTTTTCTCGGGTTTAATTTTTGATTTGGGTTTTCTAAGGGATTTCGTTGGGATGTTACTAATTTGCAATGTAGCTCCTTCAGACCTCATTGTGAAGCTGATCCAAGTGCTAAATAGGGTGAGACTGACTCGCTGATTTATGAAGCCGACTCAGTCTTCATTACTATGGCATATTTCTGGGTTTCTACATTTCGTTTGTAGGTTAATCACATATAAGCACAAGTCTATTGTAGCCCTATCCTTCTGAAGATCACCATGTTTCTGAGATATTTGGTGAAAGTTTGTTGTATATCTTTTGCATTTCAAGACTGGTTGGACTTAATATTTCTCAAGGAAAATCTGCATTGTATTAAAGGCTATTTTCTGTGGGCTAATCGAAGGATATTTGTTTCTCTTTGCACCCTTTCTGTGACCATCTATGGACAGTTTGTACAGCTAAGTCAACAGGCAAAGCGTCGTGATGTATCTCGCAATGCGCATTAGTGTAAATGATAGAACTATTGCAGTCATTGAGAAATTAATGACATATGGTTACTGTGCAATACACTTGAAATTGCATTGGGCACAGTTCTAATAACGACTGGTTTAACCTTGCATTTTTTTAATTATGATCGCAATCTGAATTGGAGACATGAATACAACTGTAATTTCTACTTAAATTTTTTTTTATTGGACTGTGATTCTAGGGCATAATCAATCTGGTGCATCTTGGAATTCTGAGGCATAAATCTTGTTTTTGATCTGAATTGAAGTGCATATGGATTGGGCATTTATATAATGAAGACCAGAGTGCATCTTGTGCATGCTGGACTTAACGTATGTAATTTCGTTTATAGTCTGGTTGTGAAATGATTTAACTTTAAAGTGCACACCTGTGCAAAGGTAGAACCTTCACACGTGTGAACAGAAACAAGCCAAAATACATGTATTTCTCTCTCATTTGACTTCACTATTTTTCTTCTTGTCTTTGGCACATAAATCGATGTGTTGAGTGAGTGAATGAATGAGGTCGAAGTGTCTTGTATTTATAACTGTCCAGGAGGTCGAATAGTTGCCTCTTTAGGCTGACTTGTCTAGAGAGGGACGACTTGGTCTTGGATGACAATTTGACTTAAATAAATAATATTTCTTTTTTCTTACAAGAGGATCTTTACGTAATTTAGATATATGCTGATTCTTCACAACTGAGGATCTTTACATAATTTAGATATATTTATCTTAGACGTTGCATCAAGCTTTCCCTCCTTGGTTTAACATACATGCATGTTTTTCTTTTAGTCCCATTTACAATTGATCATTTACGAGATTTAATAAAATTCTAATTTCAGATTCTATTTGTTGATGGTGTTATCATTGATGCCAACATCAATTCTTGAACGCTCTTAATATTCGTCTAGTTTGCATCAATTGGAAGCTCCAGAGGACAAGTTAGCTTGGAAAACCTGAGAATCCCTGGTCTTTTTGAAGGTTTTGAGGATAATGATCAGTGAATTTCCTCCATGACCATCACCAGCTGATGCTCCTCGTCATGCCAATTTCTACGATATATGGCATGCTTTTTAACTCTTCACGGTTTGAAAGCTATGCCCTTCAGAAAATCATAGCCCCCTTCTCGTGGCCATAAACTCCAAGACAAGATGATGTGCCAGCCCATCATTAGATATCTATCTAACTCATGGGCATAGAAGGATTTTCATTAATTGTTATTGAAGTCATCTCTTTTTGGAAACGATGTTCATTTATTTTCATAAGTCAAATTAGTCCCAAAAAGTTAAATTACATTGGTCCAAAGTTTTGGCTCCAAGCCAAATTCAAATTTAAATTTGAATTTTATTTTTGGCTTCCTTCCAAATTGTGCAAGTCGGCTCTCTCAAGGATACCTATTCTAGATCTATATAAAGGCACTCGTCTCTGCTAAAAGGCAAGGATTCAATAGTGATCTGAGGTATCTAGCTTTTGTGGCCAAGAGTTGTCTTGGAAATCCTTAAAAGGAGGTCGAATTCATGAAAGGTTTTCTCTGGTTTAATTTTTGGTCTGGGTTTTCTAAGGGATTTCGTTGGGATGTTATTAACAATGTTATTAACTTCCAATGTAGCCCCTTCAGAACTCATTTTGAAGCTGATCCAAGTGCCAAACAGGGTGAGACTGACTCGCTGATTTATGAAGTCTATTCATCCTTCATTACTATGGCATATTTCTAGGTTTCTACATTTCATTTGTAGGTTAATCACGTATAAGCACAAGCCTATTGTGGTCCTATCCTTCTGAAGATCACGACGTTTCTGAGATCTTTTGTGAAAGTTTTTGTATGTCCTTTGCATTTCAAGATTAGTTGGACTTAATATTTCTCAAGGAAAATACGCATTGCATTAAAGGCTATTTTCTGTGGGCTAATCGAAGGATATTTGTTGCTCTTCGCACCCTTTCTGAGACCATCTATGGAACGTTCGTACAACTAAGTCAACAGGCAAGGCGTTCTGCTGTATCTTGCAATGTACATTAGTGTAAATGATAGAACTTTTGCAATCATTGAGAAATTAATGACGTATGGTTACTATTCAATACACTTGAAATTGCATTGGGCACAGTTCTAATAACCACTGGTTTAACCTTGCAATTTTTTAATTATGATCGCAATCTGAATTGGAGCCATGAATACAACTGTAAGTTCTATGTAAAGTTTGTTTTATTGGACTGTGATTCTGGTGCATCCTGGAATTCTGGAGTGTAAATCATGCCTTTGATCTGAATTGAAGTGCATATGGATTGGGCATTTATATAATGAAGACCAGAGTGCATCTTGTGCATGGTGCACTTGACCTATGTAATTTTGTTTATAGTTTGGGTGCAAAATGATTTAAATTTGAAGTGCACACCTGTGCAAAGGTAGAATGAAATTGCTAATGCAACTTGTGCAATTGATAAAGCATTGCACTGAATGATTGATCGCTTGATGTAAGATTGCCATAGTTGAGATTGTGATGCTGAACAAGTTCAATAGAAAAGCCTAACACCAGTGTTGTGGACTAGCACGTTATGTTTCTGAGAGACATGAGGTCTGCTGGCGAAGTTCCTCATTTATGACTGAATCCCTATAGTAGATTATGAAACAAAACTTTCAAGACAATATCAAAAGTACAAGTAAAAGTTATTGACACCTTTAATAGAAAGCCCCCATTCCCTGCTTGTACATGGGTATATATGTGTTTATTAAGAATAAGATTGAAATAAATGGTAGGGCTAAAAGGCTGGAGTAAATGACCTTGGAGCCCCTGTAGGCACGCCTATAGATCCAATTTTTCTACCCCCGATCTGGTCCCATACGATCGATCTGGCAATTAGATCGATCGTAAATAAATAGGCTTTCTCCATATTATGTTTTGAAAGCTATACATTAAAGTTTAAAGGGCTTACTATTCAAGTACATTAGAAGTATACATCTGCAATAGTTAACTTGTACTGTGTGTTAAATTATCCTAAAACCAGGGGTCAAAGCAAACAGATCAGATCTAATTACTTGCTGGAATTATAAACTCTCGCATGCAACAAAAATGAGAAAAACAATCACACAGTGCATAATTTATTTATGCTCTTCTAGGTCAGTTCATCATTTAAAAATTATCTTTAGAACTTACAAGAGCTCCTTTATGGGAAAATGGCTCTGAGAAATTAATCAAACAGGCAACAAATGTGAAAATTTCAGTCTGCATGGAAATCAAGGCATCCTGCCCTTTAATCCGTAGGACTATATGGAGTCTGTACACATGGATGTACAGCCTGCTTTGCTGGGCTGTATCACTGCTCTTCGCCTTGCTGTTGACTGGCTGCCTTCTCCTTGCTAAACTACTGCTGAAATCCTCACCAATGGCTGAAAATCAAATATCTGATTTTCTTCTTCAATCATGTGACTTGTGAAATGAATGCTCTGTCTGTCTTTGTCCTTTGCCCTCTCTTTCTTTTATAATTTTGACATGACCAAAAATCCCTACCTTCAATAGTTGAGATCTAACCTTGAGATCAATGAATTTCTTTTAATTAAATTATTAGGTGACCCATTTTACTAATTAAATGTCACTTTAATAAATAAATGTTTACTTTATTAATTAATTAATAAAGTTAACTTCTGAAAGAGCATAGGATACTTTTAATGACGATTTTCATAAGTAGACACCCTCATGGAAATACCTGTCTGAGTTACAAACACTAACACTCTGTGACTGTTTCTGTTGAGAAAATCCAGAGAACAGGTAAAATAGATAAAAATCAAAATTGACTTAGAGGATATAGTCTGCAAATTAGATGCCCTTGGGGTTGGCAGCGGCTGGCCTTGCTAAACCTCTTCGGATCTTGGTTTTATAAATTTTTTTTTGGGTCAGGTTCAAGAAACTTTATTCACAAAACCCTTGCCAACCTCATTTCAATAAGATATTCCACATATGTACTTTATAATATGATGATAAGAATTGAAGAGGACCTAACGGTAAAGTGGGATTTACTGAAATAAAATGATTACCATGAAATATTTGAGAAGGTTACTAGAAAAACGGCAGCAGAGGTTGTATAGAAATGTTTTGATGGATTGTTAAGGAGAATATTATAGTTACTTTTACCAAAATGTTATATCTAACATTTGAACAAATATCTGAATTGAGTGATGATTGGTAAAAATGACTAGTCAGCGCAAATAGAAAGTATCAGATTATAAGTAGAGGTTTCTTAAAGAGATAATACAATAGGGTCCATATCTGTGAGTTTTAAACAGTCACAGAAGAAACTATATCAATGAAATATTGGAGAATTCCTTTGACGTTATTTGTTGCCACGTTCAATAATTTTCTTAGTTTGAGATGAATATAGGCTGTCAGTTTTCTAAGGTTGAATGCTGCATTTTTGTCATTGTTTGGTTGTATGTAAACAGTAAAAGTGCACCTGTTGGATTTCTACTAGATGCATATTGATGACCATCCGATACTGCATTTGATAGCACTTGGAAGTAATGCTAATATTGAATAAGTAAAAGCTGTGTATTTTGGCTTGTTTCAAAATCGAGAAGATTATGTAGTGCCTATTGAAATTGTTACATGTCAATGTATGTTTCAGTATCTGGTCAGCATTTGTACCAGTGCATGATCCGACTCGCAAGGCATATAAAGGCATTCAGAACATGCATACAACTCTGACTCGGAGGTTTGAAGCAGATCGTATCGGGAGCCAGGTTCCAGTAAAATTGATGCATTTGGAAGGTCTCTATGAGCTCTTTATGTCAAAATTGGTAATTCTTCTGCCCCTTTACCTAAATATGGATTTTTCTGCCCTACTCTCTTCTATCAATTATATATATTTAACTAACTGTTCGCATTGTGGTGTTACGACAATTGGTCTGTCTCATCTTATGGCTCTGTTGCTTTGGTTCTGTGTGTCTGTTCACCTTTTGTTTGTGTGAAAATTTTGGTAACACTAGTAAAATTTCACCTCTATACTTGAGGTTCCCCTGGTCTGCTTATTGTGAACTTTCAGTGTTATGCTTAAATCTGAAATATTAATTACAGCAGCATATATTTCATTTCTATCCAATCAAAATCACTAGGCCGCTTGAGAAAACAAACACCAACACAGTGCATTTGAAGGGGAGAAGATTCATAACCCTAAGGGCACATTCCCCTTCACAAATCAGGTCTGGAAATTATTTTATAACAAAATATTTATTACAGCCCTAAATCTTCCCTGTTAGTTCCATCTTAGCTTGTTAAGTCACATAACAAATCTGCTAACTGTTCATATAAATCACATACCAAATTGGCCAAAAAATTACTCATTAAAATATTAGACATAAGTCTGATATTCAGATCTGCAATACACAATATATGGACAACAATGGTACAGTCAGTATTGCAACATAATCAAGATACACAAACATACTGTTGCCTCATTGCACATTGGTACACCATGTGTTATTCTCTTATCACAAGACAGGCCACTCCAGTGGCATCCAACCCCAAGCTAGGGCATCCACTATCCATAACAAACCCTTACCAACAAACATGGTCTAATAAGGCATCACTCCAAGCTACTGCTATCATCTCGAAAGGCTCGACAACAAGCTGGCTTCAACACCAACAAGCCCACCCTTGATCTTCTTCTTGCATCACACAAGTCTTCTAGGAGATTCCCCACTCTAATGCTCATGTCTTATTATTATAGGGTTTGTTACTCAAGCCCTTGGCCTTCTGGCATCAGGCAAATTCAAGGGCTCCAATACAAATCATAGCGCTAGCATTCCAAACTTCTTGTCCATCTAGGGTTTGCATCTGTCAACTCTACCTTTTCTTCTCTTGCATTACACAAGTCCCAAGATCTCTAGATAACGTTATGATGGAATATCAAGAGTACACCAACATAAGGTTTGAGTCTTCTTTAAACTAAGCATCAAACCAAGCTCCAAGACTTCTTTACTCCACTAGGACTCCATGTTCTTGCTCTAAGGTTTACATCACACAAACTCTAGGTCTTTGTTCTTCGAATCACACAATTGCTAAGATTCTGGTGCATCCCAATCACAAACATCTACTTTATGTATCTTTTAGAGCTTACATCATAGACCCTAGCTGTTGCTCCCTTACAAGAGTTTTCCATGATAATTACAAACATAGAAAAATGAGTACATCAATAGTGATTAATGACAAAGGCTCTCTCTTCCTTTTATATAAAAGTAGATGAGGGAGGTGAATGTAAAACATGATGAGTTCTACACAAGTAACCCTAGACCTAGAGCAACAACACAGCCCCACATGGGGTGCTTCACTAAACAAGGATGTATAAGTGTTACACTGGAGCATATTCAACCCCAAGATGGTGCGTACTTCTTAATGTGTACCTTGAGTGGTGTCAACCTCCAAACATTTTGGTCTTTTGATATATGATGCTTAACCTCAGTCAAATATAAAGAACACCTTTCTAATCTTGTCTATAGAGGACCTGATGCTATCTTTTTTCTGCCTGCCCCATATATGAACATTGATGAATGTTTTGAATTTTGTTTGTAACTGTCTTATCATGCCCCTTTTGAGAATTGCCCACTTTGAGAATTGCCCATTATTCATCCATTGGTAGTGTTAGTGTATGCAGTTGAGAGAAAAATATATATATGGGCTCATCGAACTTGAATTTGTGGCTATTAATCTCTAGGCAGATGTCCTCTTAAATTTCCAAAGGAAGATTGCTTTATTGAAGATATTTTCATGTTAGTGAGTAATTTTATATGCGTAATGGCTGATTTGGTGGCACTGAAAAATCATGATTGCTATTTTCTTTAAGATCCATTTTGTTACAGATTTCTCCGGCAGTGAACTAATTGTCGTTCTTGATTTTAAGCATGTAATGTAGTTTGTGCTCTTGTCAGTGAACAAAGCGACCTGGCAGTTTTGGAAAAGAGAATTATAATTTTATGAAATTTTGCATATGATTGTTAATCTATGAATTGTTTACCAACTTTCTCATTATTTGTTCTTTGTTTGTAATTTTTTGAAGGCATTTGCTTCATCTGATTCTTTTGCACCAATTGTCCAAGTGCACTACACAATGAGATTGACATATAGGACACATATATCGGGACATGAACTTGAACACCATGAGGAGAATGAATCTCGAAGTACAGAGTCTAGTGTAAGCATGGAAAGTGATTTATTCAACAACAGACAATGGGATGATGACTTCCCTTGGTCTGAGTGGTACTCTGCAGAAGATCCAGTTAAAGGTATGGACATCATTATTTACTAATTAGTAAAGGTCATTTTGACCCTTTTAAGTATAGGTTTTAATAATAGATTAGACTAGCAGTAGAAGCTTCGAATTCTAGAGGTGACAAAATAGTTTCCTCAGTTCTCATAACATGTTATGTAATAAGTTGTTAATCCAGAATTAGGGCCAACTGTTTACGATGAAGAGCATGAAATCGTGTGTGGTGTCAAATGTATTGTCTTTAAAATTCCTTTGGAGATAAATATTGTTGCATGTTCCATACTATACTTGAGCATAGTAGTGAATATGATTTTGTTAAAATTTTGTGTGCCAATTGTTAATTTTAAGTGCCAATTTCAGATTTACAGCTCAAAATTTTTCTCTATGCAGTAAATTAGTTTCTGAAAACTACAAATAGAAAATATTTTGGCAGCTTTAACTCAACAATTTGCATTGGAATTTAAAATAGAAAATTACTGAGAAAATATTAGACAAGAAAGTAATAGAAATTGACCCTCCAACTTCTCATCAATTAATTTCTTAGAGAAATGATGGGATCCCTAGCCAGAGAAAATGGCCCTCAAAATTTACAAGGAAATTACAGTAAACCTTGAGATAAATTCTTCTAGAAAAATTAGCAACCTGCTTGGCCTCTTCAAGCCCCTTTACATCCACACGTGCGGCTTGGAAAACCCTGTCGCATCACAAAACCCTACTGTGTTACACATGTGGGGATGGCTTCTTGAGAAATCAATGCTTATAGGAATTAGGGTTTGATTCCTTTTTCTTGATAATTACTTTTGAATTATGTTGGCTTCTTTTACTTCTTTATTAGTTTCTCTTTCATCAAGTAATTACCAAATTATATGTATATGAAGACCACAAGAACTCGAGACACAAGATGTAGGATCTCATCCACGGCAAAACCCCTATAAGGGGAAAACCCAGTCGAACTCTTCCTTAAGTAGATTCAAATCAAGATGAGACTTTCAAGATTTCTTAGACCTAGACAAAGACGACCTCCAATCAACAAGTTAGCCCTTCCCTTCAATAGTTGATCCCTCTCAAAGTCTCCAAGTAAAACCTCCCTAGCAACAACTTCAATCCAGAATTTGGCCTCCCCAACAATAGAACTTCGACCCCCAAGAATAGAATTTCAGACCTGCAATAGACACAAAATTTTGGCCCCAACAACTGCCCAGAAACTTCGCACGTGTGAAAGATAGATAGTCTAGAAACTCGAATTAGGTTTTCCCAACAAATTTCGTCCTTCTCCAGTTACTTCTCTCTCTTTTCTGCCTCTCTTGCTTGAAGATCGAACTTGTTTAGTGTATATGAAAAACGGATCAAATTGCCTCTCTATACATGGCCTTTTCGCTGGGTCAAATTGCTCTAATGTAGGCTGACTTAATGGGGACAGGGCCGACTTGGTGTGCGGGTGACAAATAACCTTTTTGACTTAAAAATAATTCTTTTTACTTGATACAAAAGCCTAAGAAGGGTCCAATAAAAATGAGAATGACTCTAATGACTCAAGACAAAACCTAGAAGCCTTCAATGGAGGCTTTGACTTAGAAAACATAGACCCAAGCATGAAACCCATGCTTTAATAAGTCATTTTCTTTAATAATATTTTTTTTTTTGACAAGTACAATTATGACTACCGATACTAGTTACATTCTTCAACACTCCCTCTTAACTAGGGAGGTATTCATAATTACATACATATACAAGTACATGGAAGATCTCAAAATGATATGAACTACAAAGAGTTTTAGCACTCTTAGTGCTACAGACTAGATACCTGACCAGGGTATTCTATCCAGGTGGGATTAAGGGGACTCAAGCATTAGCCAGTCTAGGTACCATCAAGTTTTTAAGCTCTACCACCAACCCATGGATCTAGGTGTGTATCCAAGGTCAGAGCTCCATGACCAATGCCACCCTCCCTCTTCGAGATCTAGACATCAACACATAGGTCGACCAAATGTCCTTCCAAGCATCTTGCCATTAGATGCTTCATCTCTCCTTATAAACCGAATCATATATATATCCACCACTCCAAGCATGCTTCAAATGTTCAACCTTTTTATGGAGAGATCCTGCACAATCACAACCACATTCAACAATAAACCTTCAAATAAACGCATGTAAACACAAACTTTCAGGCTCCTCAATCATTCTAATGCTACTTATATCAAGTTTTCCAATTACAATTTGTCGGAAGCTTTCTTCTATCATTTCTTCAATAACACCAAATAAAACCATAGAACTTCTCAAGTCTTTTGTTTGCAAGTTCATGAGCATCTATCTGTAGTTCTTTCATCTATTCTAAGATTTCATTCTTTCTTCAAGGTATTCATCATAATTGTCATAATATGCCCTCCCTCTTAACTGGGAGATGTACCCTTTCTTCTAACCATGCTCCCTCTCAACTTAGGAGAATTACATCATCAGATATACTTCATTCTTTCTCATGTCATCAAGGTTATCTTGATTATCATCATTTTTATAGCTTTCTTCATGATGCTCATCATTATTATCATCTTCAATTACGAACATCTTCAACGTATTGAAGATTATGTACCTGCAAAACTTTAAATACAAGTACAACCAATCAAAAGCATGAAATCAACTATATTAAACTCATGTCATTACAATGGAAGCATCGAAACATTTTAGACATCAAATACCTAAACTTAGTTAGGTTCATAATCAACAAGGGTTACATTTTACATACTATACTTCAATATCTTGCTAGGATATTAGCAATAACAATCCAATCAAAGTATTATACATCTAAGGTTTCAAATATATACTTTTAGAATTACATGTTAGACTCTACTATGGTTTGTTGCAAACCCTAGACTAAATCACATCGACAGACAATATCATCATATCCTAGAATATCAATCTCTACTAGGATTTTGTTGCAAACCCTAGATTTCACAAACTAAAACATGAGTATCAATAATTAAGTTAGCATACTCACATATACATATCTAGGATGCACTAACATTCAATATTTAACTTATTAGGTAAATCCAAGACACAAATATTAATACATCAAAGTTAGATATAAAACAATTTTGACCAGACTAGAGTTTCATTCATGCAAAAATATATACACTTGGGGTTTCATTCCTGGGATCTTACTATAACTATAACAAGGATTTTGTTCATAAACCCTAAATTACCAAACCGTAAGGATCTAGGGTTTCATTTAGACATTAGCAACAAACCCTAAAGGACTAGGGTTTTTATCATAACATTATCAAAACCCTAAAATTCAAAAGAATAGGATTTCATCATATGTTATACACTTTATCAATAAACCCTTAAGGAGACTAGGGTTTCATAATCAACATTGAAACACACTTAGCATCAAGAGGCTAGGGTTTTATAGTGAACCCTAAGGGTTAGGGTTTCACAAGAATGATCAAAATAACGAGGGTAGATTCGATCTAATGATTAATGACCCTAACAAGAATATTTAAGATTCAAAATCCTAGACATAACAATGTCAATAATGTAAAGCAAATTTCAAAAGAGAATGAACATACCTTTTCTATGAAGAGAACCTTGTAGCAAAACTTGTAATCTAAGACATACCTTGAGTTGTTCTTTAACAAACCTTATAGAACATAGCTTCCTTTGCAACAAAAATTTCCTTTGGAACAAATCTAAGACATAGCTTCCTTTGCAACAAAACTTCTTCCATGCTTTAAGTCTATCATTTGAAGTCTCCTTAATAACCTTTGTGTATTTTACAATTTTTCGTACCAAATAAAATATAAGAAAAGGTTATTAGCATACAATACAAACAAATCTTGATGTGAGGAGGAATCCAAACATGAAAAGATGAATTAAATAATAAAATACTTATCTTTTAGTAAAATGGTGAAGGTTTCCTCTTAATCCAGTCCTTATGTATTTTTTAATGATTCTATTCTTCCTTTTTGCAACTTCTTTCTGTTCGGGGTTGTAGGGAACAATGAGCTCCCTCTTAATAACTCCTTTACGATATGCAATCAACGCTTTTGAAATGTATTCCCTGTTGATTTTGTGTAGCATCGGATGTGCTCTAAGTCTCAAATTTTGTGGAGAGGCTTAGACACATGTATTCCAGATAACCCAGAAATCGTTTGGTGAAATTCCACTCGGATTGTATTCTATAGAAATAATTAATTATTTTGAAAGTGTATTAATAGAATATGAGTGAGAGTGATCTAGAATACATGGATCAAGTCAAAAGTTAATCTTAGCCATTGATTAGAGATCTAATCTGGGCCATTGAATCTCAACGAGAAGATTATAAGAATGGCTTGAAGGTTCATTTGGAAAGCACATTTTGGAGACACAAGGGATCTAGAGATCGTTTTTTTTTTTATGAAGTAGTGCTTGGAAGAAAATCAGATCTAAATGATTCTTGATTGCAGTGACAGTAGATCCGGTTGGAAGATTTCTTGCACTGGAGAGTACATAGCAGTAGAGACAGAGAGAGCCACAATAGTATCGCAAATCCAGTGACGCAGTGCTTATGCAATCACTGCGCAAAGCTAGAGGGAAAGTCGTTTTCCTATTGAGGAGACAGCGCAGAGCCAGAGTCAGATGCCGAAGAGATTTTCCGGAGGGCCAATAGGTTTCAGTTTCCAGCCAACAGTGAGACCAACGCAGAGGCAGAAGGGCAATCGTACTTGCAGCGTAGAGCCTGCATGGGTGACACAATCACTATGCAGAGGCAACGCAGGGTAGTCCAACCTTGGTGCAAATCAGTGCTAGTTTCCTGTGGAGGAGTGAGGTTTGTCTCATGAGATCTCTTCTGTGAGTTTCTCTGTATGATTTGACAGTCTCGTCAATCATAGATTTGTACTGAGATTTTACTGGATAATAACATAAACCCTCAGATCTGCTGAACTAGTTTTCCTGCATTGGGTTTTTTTCGGGGACATTAGTGTAAAAATAATTGTATCGAATGGTTGTGTGATCTATGTGTGTTCAGATTTTTTTTTGCACTTGTATTTCTTCTGCAGTTTAATTGTGTAGGCTGTAGTGAATGGATTTTGATATTTACTTGTAGAACATAGTAAATAATTTGTTAAGTAAATAACGAATAGAAGACTTTCCATCAGTTGCTGCAGTAGGATTCCTCAGTTTGACAGAATTTTCAAATGGTATCGGAGCGTTTGTTATGTATATTTTATTATTTATTAATTAGTTTTAGTTATCTTAGGTTATTAACTGAAAGGGCATGATCAAAGATCATGCCTCTTCACCAAGGGACACCTTGAGGCTGTATTTAAGCCCAGGCGATCCCTCATTGTAATCATCTCATCTTTCATCATTAATAATATATATTTATCAAGTTTTACCAGAGTTTTTACACTCCATTGGTATCAAAGCCATCGCTCTTTGGATCTGTGTGATCACCAGAATTTAGGAATCAAAGGGAATTCCAAAAATTACAGATTTTTACCCAACCCCTTCTGCTCTCTCACGCCCACTCTGCCTTTGCTCACACACCCTGATTCATAATTCCCTCACATTCAACGATCACCCTCTCACACTCATAATTCCCTCACAGCCATACGGCCTCCCCCTCACATTCAACGCAGATAAAAAAAAAAAACAAACAAGAAAAATTACGTTTTTTCTTTTTTAAAGTCCGTGAAACAGTGTGACAGCAAGAATCACGTTTGCTGAGCCGGTCAAACAGCGAACGTTTTAAATACAAGTTTCGGGTATTAAAATCGATTCTTCAGCCGCCATCTGCCGCAGACCATTTCCTGTCGTCCACGCCCTTTCCGCCAATCTCTGTCCGCAGTCACAGCCGCAGACAAATTGGTCTGCTGTCCCCACATTAACGTGCGTTACATTGTTTAAAAAACTAAATTTTGAACCATCGTGTCAATTGGGGGCGGAAGATTCAAATCAAAATCGATTTATTGGACACGGGCACATTATCACGAAACTGTGTGTCGGTTGATTAAAAAACGGAAGAACAGTCAACGGTGTAAACATAACAACGTGTGTCAGCGTTAAAATTGGTGGACGACTGTGTTTTACACTGTGTTTTAAAGTTCTCAATAACTTCTCCATTGGACGACTGCCGGACAGGTTTTCGTTTGAAAAGTTGATTGATAAATATATAATATATATTATATAGTTCACACTTAATAAAAAAAATCGTGAACTATCGTGACATTTGAACTCCGCGGCACAGTAGAACGATAAACCGTCAACCTTCCATCAATCGACAACAACCCCGGCCAGTCAACCTGACGGTCTGCGAAGTCCCGTCAGCACTCCACCATCGACAGCAAAACCCGGCCAGTTTTAAATTCGTGTCAAAAAAAAAACAGAGAAATCAAACAGTGTGTCGGTTCATTAAAAAGGGACGAGCACGTTTTTTAGAAACGATTTTTTTTAATTATATATAAAATATATATTATATAATTTAATTGATAATTATATATATATATTATAATTATATAGTTCATTTATATATTATATAATTTCCATTTAATAATTATAATATATATAATAATTATATAATTAAATTATATATATTATATAATTTTTAATTAAAAATTATATATATATAATAATTATATAGTTTTAAAAAAAAATTATTATTAATTAATTAATTAATTCAAAAAATTTTAATTAATTAATTAATTTTAAAGAAAAAGAGGAAAATTTGGCAGAAAAATATCAGTATTTCTTTATCAATGATGACGATTGATCAAATAAAAAGGCAAATATGTCTTAAACAAATGGAGGCTAAGGACAAGGAGAACAAAATATTGTAGAAATTTAATGCGATCATGAACAATATGACAGAACTCTTCAGTAAGCTAAATGATAAGATAGATAAATTAAGTCAGACACAATCCCCAATATCTCCTAACATGGAACAAAATCAACAAAACAATTCCGCAGATTCAGGGAACTCAGAAGAGCATCAGAAAAAAACTGATTTCCCACATCACCATGAAGATACAGATGTTTGTAAACAACAAACTGTTCCATCTCCAGAATTGAACGAAACATGTGAAGCGACAAACACATCCGAAGCCACTGATATAACGACAGAAGCTGTTGAGGCCTTCGGTGATGAAGCACATATGGTTGTTAAGAAGGAAGCGTTTGATGATGAGAAGAAGTTGCATCAAACGATAATTGTTGATAACTTACCTCTAAATCTAAAAAGGAATCACAAAAAATCACCAGAAGAACAAGGAATAGTTGGGAAACATGAAAAAGTATTCCAAGATCTACCCATAAAAGTGCCTTCCGATAGGAAAATCAAACATCCAATAGAAGTCAAGACAGTATCCAACTCTGTCGATATCAGATCTTTTCACTATCCACATCACCAACAGATGGATTTCGAGAAGATGCTCCACGATCTTTTTAAAATATGGGAAGCAAGAGCTCATCGCTTGAGAAAACTAGACATTCGTCAACATTGTCCATCATTACATATGCTTTGAGGACAAAGCATCTTAAGAGAGGGGCAATGTTATGAATATTTTATTAATTATTAGTTAGATATAGTTATATTAGGTTTTATTAACTGAAAGGGCATGATCAAAGATCATGCCTCTTCGCCAAGGGACACCTTGAGGCTATATTTAAAGCCTAGGCGATCCCTCATTGTAATCATCTTTTATCATCATCAATAATAATATATATTTATCAAGTTTACTAGTTTATAATCTTTGTTTAAGCAAAGTGCAGGCGAGACAATGAACAAATCCAGCAGATCCAGCGTTGAAGCTAAAGCTGGGGATCAAAGAGCTGCGTAAGCATCAGATTGATTTCCCAATGAAGTGCGCAGTCCAAGCTAGGAGGGCTAGATCAGCAAGGAAAATCTCTCTCTGAGTGAGCCGACAGAGAGGTAGGATTGTTCTAGATTGCTGTTTGTCCGAGGCAGAGGGAGCAGTGCAATAGATCTACGCAGATCGACCATTGGAGGGACGCAGTTGACTGCACAATAGTGATTGCTGGTGCAAAGTGTTAGGAAGCGTAGCTGAAATACAGTTTTGGGGATTTCTGATCTCAGTGAGTTTTCTTGCCCAAGAAACTTAGATTCCCTGTGCATAGCAACACATTTTATGGCTTGCTCCATCAGTGCGTAAAGACAACTGTGCAGAGGGTGAGAGGCAACAAATCGACAATGTTTGGGTGAGATGGTAGCCAGTGGGTTGCGTGACCAAGATCGGTTGGATGGTGCCTCCAACTATGTAATCTGGAAGGCAAGGATCTCCTTACTTCTAGATGAGTAGGACCTCAAGCACTTTATTGAAAGTGCTCATATTGAACCGGTGGATGTAGCACCATTAAGGGCCTTCAAGAAGAATATGGAAAAGGCCAAGCAGTTGATCCATGGCGGAGTGAAGGATCATATTGTTTCACACATCTCAGCCAAAGTGACAACCAAGGAGATGTGGGATGCATTGGTAACACTATATCAGGGGTCTTCCGAGTAGTGAAAGATGTTTATTGAGGAGAAAATGCGGACCACTAGGATGCAAAAAGGAGAACGCATTGATCCATTCCTGTCTAGACTTTAGGAAAACTGAGATCAACTGGCAGCTGTAGGGTCAACTCCTCAGGCCACAGAGATGGTTAGACTTGCCTTAAATTTCATGTTCAAAGACTATCAAGTCTTTGTCTAGACTATCCTGGGTAGAGAGAATTTGACGGGCTGGGAAGCGATGTGGGCAACTCTTCAGCAAGAAGAGATGAGGAGAGATTTACTCAAGTGTCAACTTGAGAGTAGCAATAGCAGTGGTTCAAAGGTAAAGAAGGAGGAGGATGAGAATGCAACCCTTGCATCAAAGGGACAACAAGAGCAACATAAGAGGAAGAAGGATCTTTCAAAGATCAAATACTTCGGGTGTGGCGAGATGGGACATTACGCCACACGGTGTCCTCTCAGAAAGAAGGACAAGAATGAGAAGCATGATCCTTAGGCCAAAGCATCAAAGATAGGGGAGGAGTTTGCTATGATTTCTCATATACCTCCAAGAGGGAGGTGTGCTAATTTGGAGTTGTAGACCTAGAGATCTACTAGTTGGGCAGGATCCTTGAGGAGTCCACCTCTCTGATCATCACCTTGCTATGGGAGCCCAAAACAACAGTAGCAGGATGGACTAATGCTAGTTGGTGCAGAGGAGTGCTGAAGTGACATCGAAGTGGTTAGCAGCGCTCGAGTTTGAGCAACGCAAAGCATTGTTGTAGCAGTGCAAAGGGACGTAGTGCAGAGCAGCAGCAACCTCAGAGAGGCAGCGCAGAGCGACGTAGTGCAGAGCAACAACAGTCAGATATTCATCACCGAGATGCAATATACTTGTCCAATTTTGGATGTTTTTTAGTTGCAGAAAGGAACTGTGTTGTAGTGCAGTAACAATTGGCAGTGGCAGAGTCAGCAGCAACACGAATGCAGAATTTAGAGGGATTTGTAGTACAGATGTAGTGTTGACAGTGACAGTGACAATAGCAGTACAGATGCAACATTTGCGCAGAATTTATGGGCAACAGTGTCAGACATCAGCAACGCAGTCGGAGATGCTTCAGGATCATAACAATATGCATCATGGCATATTGTTAGAGCACATTCCTCGCTAAGAGGGAGTGTTGATTTTGGGGAGCATCAGATGTGCTCTAAGTCTCAAATTTTGTGTAGAGGCTTAGACACATGTATTCCAGATAACCCATAAATCGTTTGGTGCAATTCCACTCAGATTGTATTCTATAGAAATAATTAATTATTTTTAAAGGGACCCTAAGTTTAAACTTAAGGAAAATAAAATAATTAAAGTGGTTTAGTAGAATATGAGTGAGAATGATCTAGAATATATGGATGAAGTCAAAAATTAATCTTAGCCATTGATTAGAGATCTAATCTGGACCGTTGAAGTCTCAACGAGAAGATTATAAGAATGGCTTGAAGGGTCATTTGGAAAACACATTTTGGAGACACAGAGGATTTAGAGATCGATTTTTTCTAACAAAGCATTGCTCGGAAGAAAATCAAATCTTAGTGATTCTTGATTGCAGCGAGGCGCAGTGGATCTAGTTGGAAGATTTCCTGAGCCGGAGAGTCCATAGCAATAGAGACAGAGAGAGCCACAACAACAGCGCAGAGCCAGTGACCTCTGCACTATCTCTATCTGTCTCACTACTTCCTAGACAAGCCTAGGCCAATACTTAACCAATTTTTTGCCTTCCTGGATCCCTATTTCCTTGTGCTGTTTCCTTGGGTAATTAGCCCTAATTAATTAGGGAAATTCCCAATTGGAATTGCACAATACATCTAATACAATTTGGATGATTATACAACTGATAGTACACTCCCCATGAACTCCAATCTCAACTGCGTCTTTCCCTGATCTGACATGCATGAGTTATTTATGGTTGATTTACTAGTTATCTGATTGATCACTACATGTGGTTCAAGTTCAAGTTCAAGTTCCACACTTTGATCTCTCACTAGTTTCTCCATCAATTGGAACTACTTAAACTGATTTTAACTTAGATAAACTGAGTTAATTAACTACAACCCAAAATAAACTCAACCAAGGCTCCTATTTGTAGGAGCCACTCTACATGACTCAAGTTAGACCCCCAACTCGAATTAATTGAACCAAGTCAGTCAAACTAACTTAGTTAACTCGTAGAAGTTGTCATGTGATGTGGAATTGCAATTTTATTCTAATTTAATTCAAGGGAAATTAGAATCTTTCTTGGTGCCATTTTTCGACAAAATCAACAAGCTTGTTGGATCAACAAACTTCCTAGCATGGAAAAAGAGGATTGATACAAGTTGGAAACCAACAAGTTCAGGAGATACAACTGAATGTCCTAGCAAATTTACTTAAAGTTATGTGAAAAGTAAGATTATTAGGCACAATCAAATTAGATTCTTAAGGAACAAATGATAGACCAATGTCTTGAAATTTTCAAGTACTTGCACAATAGAGATTAATGTATCAAGTTACTAGATGAACAGTTGCTGCAAGATGTAAAATCTATTCTAGATGAAGTGCAGGACCTAATCTAATGTGAGATGCAAAACCTTGGTTATTTTTAATTAAATGCCTAGTCTAGGTCGATCATTCCTCTCAATTATTTGTATGCTAGTCACAAATGCAAGTTGTGGAGAGAAGTCCACGGGAAGGAGGATAAGGCTTCATTAACGATACCTCTCCTGGAGTTCTAACGACCCAGATGCCTCTGTTCCTACAAGGGATTGCCCACAAGATAAATGCAAGGTCACCTGTGTTAACTGCGAATGAGGGTCTAGACTTCTCAAATTGGGTGAAGAAGGTGGTCTTGTCTCTGTTACAACCAAGCTTATGCTTGGAGGTAAATTTTAAATATGCACTTCTAACCTCAAATAAGATGCAAATGATGTTAGCTTGCTTCAATGAGATTACAAATATATAATATACTCCAATACAACAATATTAGACCACTTGCAACTAAGATATTTCAAATATTACTCATCAATTCAAATTCACAATATGATAATAGCAATAAATGAAGCACTTTAGAGAACACTTAAAGATTAGCCCAATGAAACAAGATTACAAATATTAGTTACTCGATGATCCAAGGTGCTTATTAGTGCTCATCAATGTGTTAATTAGAGTTCTTATTATAGTTCTCTTATGCTTATGTTATGACTCACGAGACAATTAGAAGCAATAGAGGCTTGTAATGTTTCTTTAAGCACAATAGCAACAAGCACCAATAGAGTAATGAGATTGCTAATAGTGATATACAATGTCAAGAATGAGAATAGAAAATGCAATTAACTAATGATGTAGTGCTAAAATGACGTTCATGTAATGATGCAAGGGTGCAAGGATGCGACAGCTAGTGTGCTTATCCTCAAAGCCAAGGAGAGACTAATGCAATCATTTAACCAATGCTTATATCATTCAATGACCATTAAGGAGATGTACTAGACTTTAATGAACACGTATGCCAATCAGATTAGCCCACTGTCACTATGAAAACAGTGCCAAAAGTCACTTGTGAGATGGTCAAGACAATAATGATTAAGCCAGTAGTTAATGTCTGATGAATTTTTAAGTTTATTAGGCTTATTTAGGACTTCATTTAGGCTTAGATCTTAGTGATCTTTATGCCATTGTTATGTTACTTCATATCTGGAAATGGTTATGAATTTAAGAAGAGAGTGGGTGCAAGAAGAGATAGAACCCTTGAGGCCTATAAGCCTTCTTCCAAGAATGAGTATGCCAAGTTAAGACACCAAAGGGACTTGTCACGCTTCCAAACACTTGCAAACACAAATGATTAGCCTTCAAACCCAAATATAATGATAGATCATACCTTCAAGTGTATGCGACTAGGCCTTGAACGCCTCTAGAGGCATGCGACCTAGTGAGATAGTGGCCTTATGCCTTGTTGCTAGGGCTAGAAGATCTTGGATGATATAGTAGTAAGATAAAAAACCTTTATAATACCTTTTCCAAATGAATACAAGCCTGCAAAACCAAAGGGCCTCCAAAAAATAAAACCAAATACCAAGCCTTTAGAGATCAAAGACTTATAATGACAAATAGTCATTGAGAAACCGACTCAAACCCTTGCCAAAATTGTGATTAGGCCTACAAACATTAGTTAGATCAGAGGTCAAGCAAATATGATCAAGAAAAATTTTCCCAAACCCTTGCATTAGGGCTTAAGGCCTCCTCCAAGGTCTACGTCAAGGTTCCAAGAGCCCAAAGAGGGATGCAACTAGATCTTTTAGGGCTCTTAGGCCCGCGACCTTGGCTCTTAGCCTCCAATCTTCTTGCGGTCTTCCTATACAAGCAAAAAATGTTTGTTTCAAGCTAAAAAATGACATAAGGAATCCACCTGCAAAACACACTTAAGATGTCAAATCTTATGAGAAACTTGGTCTATGTAGTGAATTAGGCCCTTTGGTGCTAGCACCTCCCACGAGGAGACTAGGTGTTGAGATTTTACGATATGGGTCTTGTAGATTAGAGCTTCTAGACCCTAAATCCACCCTCAAAAGGAGAACGCTCTCCCTCCTTAGGCTGGACGACTCCTCCAAAAGAAACAAGGTGCCCAAACCCTAGCCGTCTAAGCTAGTTGAGGGCTTAAACCCTCTAACTTCGAATTTTTCTTTGAAAATTTTGATCTTTGGCACTAACAAGTTAGATAAATAGAGCCATCCACAAGGTCTAGAAGAAATTTGAAAATAAAACCCCAAAAATTTATTTACAAAATGATAGATAAAATACAAGGGTTAGTAGGGTTATATTCCCAAATTATTTACTCTATCTACAATAAAATTTAAGCTCTAATGAGCAAATAAATCTTTTATAGCCCAAGTAGATGTTTGAGAATGAGATAAATAAAATTTTAATTAATATATCGACCAAAACTCTGCACCATAAATCGTTAGATCAATCTGAGAAGCCAAACAAGGTTAAGGTCTCCTCAAAATCTATGTACTTGGATGTTTCCTAAGGGCTGAATCACCTGAAGATCTCTACACACTTTGAAAGATAAATTGTTTGTTTCAAAACGGTTTAGATACATATTTTAAACTCTTAAGATCCAGAGATACCTGTTAGATCGAGTGAGCATAAAACGTTTCTCTAGAACCCAACACCTAGATCAAGATACCTGTGCTAATAGATGATCTAACTACTGGCTATTGAAACAACAATATTCAATATTACACGATTAGAGCATTAAGAGCATTCAACACATACCATAAATCATTGAGAGAGAGACACCTTCAATTGAAACCCTAAAGGCTTATTCTTTATTATCAAAAGAAATCTAGCAAAGCTTAGCTGCGTACATCATCAGTTGAAGTTGAAGTTAGGAGCTAGAAAGCTTCGTTATATAGAAAATGAGATGAATAAACCCCTCCAAGTGGAAAATAACGATTAGTCCTTTGATCCATGGCTTGATCCTCATAAAAAATTTTCGAACCCTTGATTAGCTGGCACAAATCTCCAAAAGAATTTGATTTTCCTTGTTTACTGGGCTGGAAGGATCAAACTTTGACTTCTGGACCACTGGAGGATCTTCAAAAAACAGAATTGTCATTACTTGTGCAAAATAGGTAACTGCTTGGTACAAAAAATTTGAATTGTTGGGAAAATAGCCTTCCTCGGTCCAATGAATTTTTTTACTGGGCCATCCTACCTTGGAAATGAGGCCTTTTATTTTTGACTTGAGTTTTTCCCTTTTGAAAAATAGCCTCAATAATTTCTTGATAATTTTTCCACTTTGGAGAGTAATTGATTTTTACTCTCATTTTATTTTTTGTCAATATTTGGCTAATTTTATTTGTATTTTTCCAGAAAATTAATAATAGACTCAAGAGGGGATTATATATATTTTTCCACCGTCTAAGCGGGTCTAGAAAATATTTTGGTAATGGTGTTCTAATTATGAGAACCATTCACCAAAAATATTTCTAGACACACTTTTACATCGAGGTATTACAATAATCAACCCTTAGAAGGGGAATTTCACACATAGATGCAACCTCTTTAGACAACCAAATTCTGCGACACAAGATGCATGATCTGGTATGATAAAATTGTTAAAATCTGAAGATGTTCTATGCTAGATGCAAATTTACTTTAATCTTCTAGGGCCCAAATAACAATCACATGAAAGTAAGACGCTGATAGAACATATTGATAGATCGATGGAAGACAAGCCAATAAAAACAGAGATGAAGAATGGTGGCGTTACGACGATCAACAGGATGCTTCAACCAACAAAAACTTCATAAGGTCAGCCTCCCACATATGTCACACAACCCCAAGACATCTCATCAAGAATGCTCCACCAAGACGTTGCACCAAGAAGCCCTAATCGCAGAATCGAGAATGCTGCCCCATCACCATCCAAGAAAGAAGAAAATGCCTCCACAAAAATTTGTGTATCAAATGAACTCCAAGTCTCTCCAATATATAGGCATCTGTGGGGGTGTGTGACGCATCTCTTATGTATGTGGGATAAATCAGGCCGACCTTGCACATGTGGAATAAATTCAAAATACATGTTCGGCTCATCTGATCAAGATGATCTTTAGATCGATCTTGCACCTCTTCGAAAGAGGAATCTAATAAAAATATTGGCATCGTCATTTGATGAGCATCACAACATGGAGTTTGGACCTAGTTGTCCAAAATTAACACTCCCTCTCAACTAGGGAGAACTCCATCCACCAGTGCCATCCAAACATCGTGCGTCATCCCGCCGTAACTTGCTTCACTGTCTTCTTTATTTCAAAACAAAAGGTGAGTCACGAAGACATCACACTCCGCTGACCCGAGGTCATCCTAAAGGATAAAACCTCAATAGATTCAAAAAGAGTCACATACTAACCCGAAGTCGGTTGCGACGAAATCTGGAGGTCGAACCTCGTGAGTTGATCCCAGTCAAGTGGTTGGACAAATGCCATCTGAACATAGAAGTCCAGTCTTAGGCGTCCATTGGTCTTGCTATGGTCTCTATTCACATTTCCCGCCTTATTGGCCAAATGAGAGGTACTTCCCATGAGTCTGAAACTCCATGGGTAGGATGCATATGGGGCACAAATCAGAGAGAGGTAAACCAACTCAATATCATCACTGTGGGGCGGAAGCATACTAACAAGGTTCGACAAGCCTAGCCCTGTGGTTGCTTATAGCACCAAGAAGCTATTCCCAAAGCCCCCCTGGAGCTCCCAGAGCTCATTGTCCAACAAGACCCTCCAAATAGGGTCGTTCCACAATTCCAAGATTCTCACGGAAGGTTAGGAACATGACCTTCCCCAAGGGCATCGTGAGGATATCTGCGACCTGCTCATCAGTTCCTATATGATCAAGCCTTATGACGCCTCACTGTACCATATCCTAGATAAAATGGTACCAAACATCAACATGCTTGGATTGATTGTGGAACACGAGATTCTCTGACAAACGAATCCCCCTCTGGTTATTAGAAAGGATAACAGTGGCATCTAACACATGCTCGAATAACTCACTGAAAAGCTTTCACAACCAAGTGGCTTCACAACAGGCCATACACGCTGTAATGTATTCGGCCTCAGCGGTGCTCAAAGCTACCGACTTCTGCTTCTTTCTCGAAGCAGACCCAAGTGTGAAGCAACATCCAAATGTGCTCTTGCGATCCACCACACTGCCAGCCCAATCGGCATCAGTATACCCACAGAGTTTGAAACTCCCGGCAGTGTATCTCAGCCCATGGTCTACTGTGCCCCAGAGATATCTCAAGAGTTTCTTGGCACCAACCTAGTGAATGTTATGAGAATCAACCATGTTTTGACTCAAAGTGTTCACTGCACAACATACGTCTGGATAGATGTTCCCTTAGAACATTAGGGCCCCTACGAGTTGTCGATACTCGGTAGGATTTGCTAGCACAGGCCTAGCTGAGTTCCATCAGTGTCGACACGGACATACAGTCCATCATAAAAAAATTTCCAGCAACTTCACAATATATTTTCCTTGAGAGAGGAAAATCTTGCTAGGTCTCTGCTAGACCTCTAGGCATAGGAAGTAATGCATTAGTCCTAGGTTCTTCATCTCGAACTCTGAAGTGATCTCCCTCTTACATTGATGAATGAGAGGGTCAGCATTACTTCAAGTGAAGCCTAGCTTCATCAAGTAGATATCTATCCTTTCATACCAAGTCCTGGGGGCTTGCTTCAACCCATAGAGGGCTTTCTTCAACCTGCATGCATGAGAGTCTCTATCCTGGACTTCGAACCCTAGAGGTTGCTCCTCATGCACCTCTTCCTATATCGAACCATGCAGAAAAAGAGGTCTTCACATCCATCTGATGTAGACCCCATCTTTGCGTAGCAACAAGGGCAATAGTAGATCATATGGTGCTATATCGGACCACAGGTGCAAGTATATCATCATAGTCTATGCCTTCATGCCCCAGGTGCAAGTATATCATCATAGTCTATGCCATCATAGCCTTGCCTTGTACTTTTCAGCACTCCCATCAGATCCATGCTTGATCTTATAGAGCCATTTCGAGGTGACAACAGCTTTGTCCTCTGGTCACGGGACCATATCCCGGACATCATGCTTCATAATGGACTCGTACTCTTTGTGTATAGCATCTTTCCAGACTTGATGCTTTACGACTTCTTCAAATGATCCAGGCTCGTATTGTACTCATGGCTGCTAGATACGCATGGTATCTATTCGGCTTCTTGCTTTACACAAAATGTCCTCCTTTTGGGGCCATATGTCTCTCGGCATTCTTGATAGAATTCCAGAGCCATGAGGGTCTTCTCTCCGTTCTTACAGCAACAACATTTTCTCAGGAGCATATATGGTTGAGGTCTCCCTCTAAATGCCAACTCCTCTCTTCTTTTGTTTGCCTTCTTATAGTAGATTTCCAAAGCACTGTAAGTATTAACTCAGCAAGTCTGCCTAGCACCTTGGTCACTTGAAATAACCTTCGCAGATCTGTTTTGATCCTAAACCAGTTCCTCAACAAATCCGCTGTCACTTACAGCTCCTCGACCTCCAAAACAGACCTCTCCACGCTGTAGGTTAGGGCACAAAACAACCCTAAATCTGCCCACGCTATCACTTGCTGTGGTGGTACGGCCTGCGGCCTACCACACAGCCTTGTTGTATTGTTCAATCTTCTCAATTCATTTATAAGTGTTGTGAGAGGTTTCAAATATCCCGTTGTTCAACAATCAAAGATATGATGCTTATGAAACCAATTTGGCCCCTTCCGAGTTTTGTCAAACATTTCATGTGCAAACTGTTGTGGATATAAGTTCATTTGATTTGGGTTTGAACTTGCAAATACAACAGCACAAATAAAATACCATAGTTTAAACCCAGAATTTAATCAATCAGTTGGAGTGACAGTCACCATGAGACCACTGAAATTTATTACTGCAGACCATGTTCAACTCATAAATAATGCCCAACAATTCCTTGGCATATCCCAGTAATAAATTCTTTGTTCACAACACATCACGCATGCATCAACAACATAATCTGCTTAGCAACAACCCATTAACAGTGGCTCATACACATACACAATGGAAACAATATAACTCCCTTCTTGTCTCTTGGGAGCTTAACTTCAGAATGCCAAAAATTTAGCTCCAATAAAGTTGACAAGTCTTCAGATTTGGATTCCAATCTAATAATGAATACAATTGAGATGGCCCCACATGAATCTGCTCATACCTCTGTAGCACGAAATTAACTTTAGCTTAATCATTCTTAATAAAATTAGGACAAGCCAATTTGAAGAATTGCACAGGTCGGCTTAATTTATTATCACAAGAATGTATATATACATAGTACATACTGTCAATAATCCCGAGTGACTATACTTATATCTCCAGCAAATTCTAGATAAAGGAGGTCCTTAAGATATATAACACTTAGATGTGCTGATTGCATTTATTGTACTATTAGATCAACAATGTACTATAGATAATATTAATGAGCAGTTAACCAATATATGCGCCCTGACCATAAATCGACTTAGAGTCTTTGTATCAAGATATACCCCAGTGTCCCCATGTGTAGTCTATATCATGATCGACAAATGCTCCATTTTACCAGAGTTTTAATGCTTAGGAATAAAGCTAGATCTTACATATTAAAAAACACCTCTTTCATTGGTAAATGGGAGGATCATCATCTGATGGACAGACATCATCAAAACATTACATCTCCCTCTGAATCCTTTCTTTAGGAGATCATCAAACCTTTTCCAGTTTGCACTCCATCTTTAAGATGAGACTTTATCATGCTGCAAGGAGGTGCTGTGACAACAAGTCTTTATGAATACTTCTGAAGGTGAAAGTGTAAAACATCCTTGCTGATAACTGCTGAAAATTGTGGGTGGCCATTCAAGCCAATCCATCTAAATTCATTTTCGCTTCCGCCATTCATGCCCCCTTCGAAATCCGGTTCCGGTTTGCAATTTAAAACACAACATGGGATTTTGGGTGGAACTTGCAGTATGGTTTATTTAGTTTGCACAGGATAATCTCTGCTAAAGAGTTCAACACGCACAACACAACTGGCTATTCCACAACATGAAGTGGAAATCATGAGCATTAGAGAGTGGAGGTCTTCAAACAACAGGTGAAATCATATGATGAAGGCTAGACCGCTCACCCGTTCTCAACCATTCCTCTCCACTCCTTTGAAGATTCTAGAATTTGGCCTCCCTGGCCAACTATTTTGTTCTTTTTACTGATTAGATAATGATGTTTTGATGGTAAAATCCCGATTTTACCCAATTCTGTATTGATTTTTCTATTGCAGGAGTGATTGCTTGATGCACGCTGTGATAGTTTGTTAGGATATTTTGGTTTTCACCTGTGTGGGTCAATCATGACACAATATTCTATCGTAAATCCTTGAGGAGAACTCTATATGTAGTGAGTTCTAAGATGAAAGAAGGGTTCTGGAATTTTGAAGAAAACTACTATAGTTTTGTATGATTGTGCTCCCTGTGCTCTAAGACACATATTTGGGAGAGTTGTTTAAACTTAATATGATACAGAGCTGTTATTTGGATTCCAGATGGAGTAATGAGTAGTATGTATATGTTTCCTTCTGTTATCAGTAATCTCCTTTTTATGTGTAATCATCTTTCATGCTATGTTGCTTTGATGGTTCGTGTAATGTTGCTGCCGGTAGTCTGCAAATTTATTCATGAATTCGTGTCTGTATAACGCTGAGGTGTTAACACTCATGTATTAACCTTGCTGCACTCCCTTAATTCGCGCTCCACGAACCTCTGTTGTTGTCCATATCTCATTTATATTCGTTTCCTCTGAGTTCATAGGGGACAGATTCTTAATCCTCTTAAGCCTATCTCTTGTGGGTTCCTTTTCCGTTCTTTCTCAACGCCTCTTCATATTTTTAAAATTTCTGCTCATTGTTTTATACTTGGCCCACTTAAAAGCCATCTAGCCTCACAACCTCTCGAGCCCTCTCACAATATAGGGAATTCACATGAATTAGGCTCAATTGGTCTCCTCCATTCTTGAATCACCAAAACCATTTTTCTCTTGACCCATTTTCTGTCAGAGGCATTTATACAATTGTCCATATTTAACCTATGATTTTAAGATGTCCTAGGCACTGGTCTTTTGCAACTCAGGGCTGTCTCTAGGAGCTACAACTTCTTTTGGCGCCGTTGTTGAGGAACGAATTAGAAAACCTTTCCCTGGGATATGAAATTATCTTCACCCTTCAATCAGGTGAGCACGAAGGGTTGAGAGTTGCATAGCCCTCACCTTGGCGACTCCACCATTATCAAAGTTTAAATCAGAAGTAATCTTGGCTTTCTTTAGGCTTCACACCAGATTCAGATCCACCATCTACCTCCACCTCTAAATCAGATGGCTGTGCCAAGTTTCCTTTTGAACAAGTATGCCCCCTTGGCCCTCCCTCAGCCTCTAAATGATATGCCACAAGACTATCTAGAGTGGTTGCTTCGGTTTACTAGGGAAGATAGTAATTCTGCGCAAGAACATATTGAAAAATTCTGCACTTTTGCTGAGAATGTAAATGTAGAGCACTTAGATGTGGTATTAAGGCTTTTCGTCCAATCCTTGGAGGGAGAAGCCTCGAAATGGTTCAAGTCTCTAGCCAACAACACTGTCCACACTTGGGAAGAAATGGAAAAATTCTTCACATTGAAATGGGGAGAAAAGAGGGACCATGGATATGTGCTCATAGAGTTCAATGCTTTCAAGAAGAGACACAATGAGGATGTAACATAATTTATAAAGAGGTTCAATAAGCTCTATAGTAACCTCCCCACTGAAATAAAGCCTCCCCAAGCAGCTACTAAGGTGGTTTTCGAAGGAGCTTTCAACCTGATTTTGGGTTCACCTTAAGAGAAAGAAGATCCACATCTCTAGATTATATCCAGATCAATGCATTGGAGGTAGAAGCAAACTTTGCTTCTTATTGGTAAATTCAAAGGGAAGATACAACATGAAGCTAGAAGAAAGAAGGGGGAGAAGGCTTCTACCTCAAATTAGGGGAGGGAATCGCAGAGTATAGACTTGAAGAAATGAATAAGCTGATCAAGAACCTCTCAAATAAGCTGGTTAAGCTTGAATTGGAGGCCCAGAATCCCCCTCCTCCTTCCAACCAAATGATTCCTAAACAGGGTTTAATCCTCAATATCGGAGGCCCCCTCAGTAGCTGTTACAAGAGGTCGAGGAAGTCACAGACAGCCAAGAAGATCAATTCCTCACCTACTCTGATGATGAGGAGGGTGAACCCATCTTGAAATGGGAACAAGAAGAAGAAGAAGTCCCTCCAGAGGATCAAGAGATTGACAGTTACTACGGACAGTTCGTGGATTTCATGAAGGTTCAACTCCACAAGAAGTATGACCTGAGGTCCTCGAGAAAGAGAACCCGAGGGCAAGAACAAAATGAAGAGTCAATATCAAGAGAACAAACCCCTCCTAGTCCCGCTAGTAAAGGGGAGAAACTGTTAGAAGAGTCAACCCCTCATGAGGCCACTGCATCCACTTCCACAAAGCAAGGAGATGATCCTCCCAAGGATAAGAAGCCCACATCTATACCCTTGAAACCGCCCGACCCTCCTAAAGCGAAGTTCGAAGAAGCCATTACAGAAAAATGGCCCATGCCCTTCAATCTCCAAGAAGAACAACCCATGGTGGTTTTTGGATCAAATGTAGAAAACCAGTTTCAAGCCTGTGCTGAAGAAGAGGGAGGTGAGCTTACACTCCCTGAAGAAGGGGAAGAGCTGAAGTATTTCCCAGAGGACAACACTAAAAATTAACAACAGTCTAGTGATCCGGAAATAGAGGAAGCAAAGCTTAATTGTCTAGATCCACAAGAGCACCTTCAGCCAGTAGTGTTGTATTAAGAGATTGAACACCAATCAAGTGTGCCTAGTGAAAGCCAAGAAAGATTGCCAAAAGAAGACCAATCAGGTTTGCTGATTGAAGATCACTCAAATATTCTTTCTGAGTTTGCAGACCTTCTAAAAGTTCTTCATCATTAAGTTCTTCATGGGATGTTGAGGAAACACAATATGTTGTTATTAATCGAGATCCTTTACCCGAGATGATCAAGAGTTTGCAGCTCCCCTGCAAGCTTCAGTATGACAAAGGAAATGATGAAGAGCACACAAAGCAGTTGATTACAATGGAAAAGGAGAGGAAACAAGAGTCATCCTTGCTACCTGAAGACAATCAGTGGCAACACACAAGCAAAGTAGCAGTTTGGAATGAGGTTTGTTTTCTTGTTACAAATCCTTCAGAAAAACTCATGTTGCATGCTTACCATGATCCTTTGGGTAGTATATTGCAGCTATCAGGGAGGGAAGAATTTGCCAGGTTCATCAATGGAGCTATGAAATTCAGTGGAAGAGATAAGTTGCCACGTTTTAAACCCATTTCTCTACCTACAGGAATGGAATGCCAATTTCAGTTAAGCACTCATTTGCTTGACTGGTTACATTGGAAATCTGATTATTAATTGATGGGATAATTTTTGATCATACTAGGTGTAGGTAGGAGTGCCAATAAGCTTAGTACTATGAGCATCTTTCCAGTTTCAGCATAGTTCAGATTTCAACATTCAAGATTTTCAGGGTGTGGCAGTGATTTCCATTTTGATAGGTGGCAGTGCACAACTCAGTTGTAGTTTCCATTAAGGCTTACAGTATGCATTTGCGACTCCATGAGCCCAATAAAGCACAGGCATTCAAGTCTGCAGGTTCTCAACGCACTGAGAACAACACGTTGTCCCCAGATGGAGCCAATGTTGGCCTGTGACCGAACACAAAGTGGAGAAGGAGAAAGGAAGGGAAATCCTAACTGTCAAAGAGCTTCAAATGAATCTATCTGCCTTTTAATTCAGTTGAAAGAGGAAAGTGTCACCGATTAGCCATCACCCAAAGCAAGTGTGATGGTGAGCGAAATCCATACTGCCCTCATTCATTCCATCTACCCCCTTCCTACCCTTCATTTGTTCTAATTCTGAACTCCAACGCTCTAAATACCATTTATTCCTTTTTTTTTCCCTAAGTCATTCCCTTTTTATTTCGTGACCGCACACTCAAATTGCATTTCGCATCGGCCAAATCCCAAAATCCTTTAATTGTCGTCTCCTACAAACCTTCCGAAACGCGATATGCAATGAAGTGGGACCCATTCACCCACCACACTTCCTTTCATTTCATTCCCCTTAAAAAATCATTAAACCTTACCTTTCCGCCTTTCCGCTTCATCTTTCTACCTTACCTTTTTGATTGCCATATCATTGTTTTCACTTACCGTCTGCCTTCCCGATTCCCCGATTGCGATTAAAGTGGGGCCATTTCTTCTTGACATGTCACCCTTTCACCCACCATCCATCGCACATCGCTAAATATAAACTTCGCAGATCAACGATTATAACTTTTCTCACTTAGCACAGTTTGTAACTCACCTTTTAAGCGCTTGCAAAGTATTATGTTTAAATTGTGATGCGGGACTCCACCTCCATCTGCCACGTCACCTTCCCCGCTCCCGCACTTTGCACTTCGGAGGTTTTAACGTTTAACCTCCGTCTGATCCCACATAAAACTTGCGACCTGCGATCTGCGGGCACGGTCCCACCACCGTCCATGCCACATCACCTTCCCTGCACTTAGCGCATCACACTCTTTACCATTTACCTTACGCTGCACGCACATAAACTTTGCGATCTGCGCTTTGCGGGTGCGTGTCCCACCGCCTTGCCACATCATCCATAGCCCTCTTGTGGCCTGTCTTTCGCCCATTTCAGTGATAAAAAGTCCCGCTAAATTCATTTATGCTTTCGCCATACACACCCCCTCCGAAATCCGGTTCCGGTTTGCAATTTAAAACACAACATGGGATTTTGGGTGGAACTTGCAGTATGGTTTATTTAGTTTGCACAGGATAATCTCCGCTAATGAGTTCAACACGCACAACACAACTGGCTATTCCACAATGGGAAGTGGAAATCATGAGCATTAGAGAGTGGAGGTCTTCAAACAACATGTGAAATCATATGATGAAGGCCGGGCTGCTCACCCGTTCTCAGCCATTCCTCGCCACTCCTTTGAAGATTCTGGAATTTGGCCTCCCTCGCCAACTGTTTTGTTCTTTTTAAGTTTTTACTGATTAGATAGTGATGTTTTGTTGGTAAACTCCCAATTTTACCCAATTTTGTTTTGATTTCTCTATTGCAGAAGGGATTGCTTGATGCATGCTCTGATAGTTTGTTAGGATATTTTGGTTTTCATCTGTGTGGTTCGATCATGACAAAATATTCGATCGTAAACCCTCGAGGAGAACTCTATATGTAGTGAGTTCTAAGATGAAAGAAGGGTTTTGGAATTTTGAAGAAATCTGCTGTGGTTTTGTATGATTGTGCTCCATGTGCTCTGAGACACATATTGGGAGAGCTGTTTAAACTTAATATGATATAGAGCTGTTATTTGGATTCCAGATGGAGCAATGAGTAGTATGTATATGTTTCCTTCTGTTATCAGTAATCTCCTTTTTATGTGTAATCATCTTTCATGCTACGCTGCTTTGATAGTTTGTGTAATGTAGCTGCCGGTAGTTTGCAATCTTATTCATGAATTCGCGTCTGTATAATGCTTAGGTGTTAACACTGATGTATTAACCTTGCTGCACTCCCTTAGTTCGCGCTCCACGAACCTCTGTTGTTGTCCATATCTCATTCATATCCGTTTCCTCTGAGTTCACAGGGGACATATTCTTAATCCTCTTAAGCCCGTCTCTTGTGGGTTCCTTCTCCGTTCTTTCTCAACGCCTCTTCTGCATATTTTTAAAGATTCTGCTCATTGTTTTATACTTGGCTCACTTAAAAGCCATCTAGCCTCACAGCCTCCCGAGCCCTGTCACAGTATAGGGAATTCACATGAATCAGGCTCAAATGGTCTCCATTCTTGAATCACCAAAACCATTTTTCTCTTGACCCATTTTCTGGCAGAGGCATTTATACAGTTGTCCATATTTAACCTCTGAGTTTAAGATGTCCTAGACACTGGTCTTTTGCAACTCAAGGCTGTCTCTAGGAGCTATAACAGATCCACTGCTTCTTAGAACTGTTGATGTGTACATGGTCAACAATGCTCATAGAAAATGAAGTCATGGACCATGATCTTGGCGAAGTTATTGAACCAGAAAAAGAGAAGACTCAAGAATTAGCAAGATACAAGAAGGGAGAAGTGAGGGTGTTAGTCATCCATAATTTTCACTATCTAAAGATGACTAAGTATCGGTTCTAGAGTTCTTGAAACAAAGTTCATGAACATTGTGAGTTCTAGAAATCTCACGGCCTTCATTATCCTTGGGATAAATTTTTCACTATTTCATCATTCCGTCATGCCAAGCTCAGCCCACCCATCCCAGAAGACCCGTTATGGGCTCATCCCAATCATTATCACTATGTTTCGCCACCTTTGGCCTCAGCCCTCTATTTTTGTTTTGCCTAAACTCCTCCATTGCCTATCTAGGGTTTTTAAGGGCATTTTTCTTGGTTTCATGACCTCCATGATTAAATCATCAACAAGGCTTATATCTTGATGCTCTTACACCTCCTCCTATCCTTAAAATACCTCCATAAACACTTCCCATCACTCCTATCCCTCAGAATCATCATTTTTCTACAAAACCTAGTTTATTGCCACAAATTGACACTTTTTAAGACTAGGCCTGTGTTGTGACCTTTTGGACCCCTCCCCCTCACTCAATTCCTGAAATTCCACTTTCCCCTACTCTCTAACATCTATCCCTATTCCCCAAAATTTCCCCAAGAATTTAGACAACCCTTAACCCCTTCATTCCCCTCCCTCTGCAAGGCAGTCCCAAATCCTCACACCAAACCCTAATTTCCTCTTCCAACTAAGCTAGGGTTTGATATGAAAAGGAGGCACAAGAGCAAAGGATTCATTTGATAGATCATGTCAGCAAGAATAAGTCTATACTAGCTCATAAACTTCATGCCTCTATCATTTTCCAAGAATTCATTCCAAGAGACAAGCCATGTATCACACCTAGGGCTAGTTTTGCTTTAATTTGTGTTTCTGACCAAACAAAGATGAATTTGGCAAAAATGAGAGAGGTTTTTGTCCATCATAGGGCCAAGAAGAAAAACCTCCTTCAGTTTTTACACAGGTCTCATGGTTTGAGATCAATGTCAAAAATACAGATGTCACGGGAGAAATTCTGCACTTCTGGAGTGACCTTGGGCAAATCATTTTTTCTCACAGGTGGAGTGTCCAAATGACTTGCTTAATGAGTCAAGTGACAACTAGACTTCAAGAGCTTTCCAATGAGCTATCATGAGCTCAATTTGGAATTGAGGAAGTCATCCAAAAGTGGTTTGCACCATAACTCTGCATTTCAGCACCATCATTCAGGGCTTTTTGACCAGTCTTGGGAGAATCAACTTTTGGCTAGGAAAATCAACTCAAATAGGAAACAAATTGTATATTTGGAAAGTAAGACAAGTCAAGCTTTCCAACGAGCTATCACGGGCCCAATTCCGACACCGGGAAGGCCTCCAAATGCCTTTTGCAAAATGGCGTTGCGCACAGACAGACAAGCGCTATGCACCGGCGCTATGCACAGGTGCTACGCACAGGTAGAGTGCGTCTCAAATTGTTAAGAAGGGTAAAAAATTCTAGTTTTCACCTCCAAACCTCCTGCAGTCAAAGAAATAAGGTTGGTAATTCTCTTCCTCACTTTGCAAGCAACCTTTTCATAAACAAGGAGGAAATTTAAGGCTTAAAATGACCAAACCCTAATCTCAGTAAATATTAAATATTTAACCCTTCCAAGGCAAAATTCACAAGTTAGAGGTTGTTCTTAGCCTAAAGATACTCAGTGCCTATAACCCTCCTCCTAAAACTCTGAATTTGTCCCATACTTATTTCATTTGGCCCTCATTTGTAAAATTTGTGCTTACATCACTTAGTGTCATCCTTTGACCTAGAGGCTCTCAAACAAAGTTTAAAAGACCTTTGCCTCTAAACCAGCCACCGTGTCTAAAGAAGAATCAGTGAGTCAAAGACAAGGTTAAAAGAAGAACAAAGGAGATGACATCAGCAAGCAAGAGGCAGAGCCTAATAAGAAAGATCAAAGGGATAATGATAGCATGGAGGAAAGTGGTGAAAATAAAGCAAAAGCAGAAAACAGTGAGGCAACTACAGAGCCTAATCAAGAAGATGAACATAGTGAAAATGGTAAAGACAGTAGGGCAAAAACAGAGTCTAAAGAGGAGCAGCAACATAATGAAGATGACAAAGAAGAAGACATCAATGAAGGATAAGGCCAAAGTGAAACAGATACAGAGGCGGATGATCAACTCCAAAACCAAGGCAACAACACTAAAGGTAGCAAGATAAGAGACAAGAAGATGGTGAAGACAAAGAAGAGAGTGGTTTTCATGCTGAGCAAGAGGGTAGTGAAGAAAAAGAGGAACAAAGTGACAATGAAAAATCAGTAAGGACTCAGGAGGCATTGAATTTCGAGCACTCAAAGAAGGTAAAGACCAATAAAAACTGAGAGACATGGCCCAAGATTTTTCATAGGCTTCTAAAAACCCTTGAAGACCTTCTCCACCAAATTTGAGGCAATTTGGACAAAATTTTGTTTTTTCCAAATTTTGACCCCTAGGAGCACATCACCCTAGGCGCTACGCACAAAATTGGGGCATCCTCAGCTGCTGGAGTTTACATTTTTGGATTTGTCATATCACCAACAGTCTACACACAAAATTTCAGGTCAATTGGAGCATTTTTGCCCCCTCAAAAGGTCAAAAAACACCTCAAAATTGACCTTTCTGCCTCCTTTTTAGGCCTGGCGCTGCGCATAGAGCAGTCATGGGAGATTTGATTTTTGAGCAGGTAAATGGCATCCATTCAGCACAAATCAAGTATTTTTGGAAAGCAGACTCATCAAACTTTCCAACGAGCCATCACGGGGCCATATCCGATGCCGGGAAGGGGTCCAAAACTCACCTACAACAGACCCTATTTTTTGCTGAAGGTGGTGCTGCGCACAGAGTAGTGTTGGGAGAATGGATTCTTGGATAGGAAAATGGCACCCACTCAAAACACTAAAGGCATATCTGGAAAGAGGACTCAGTAAGCTTTCCAACGAGCCATCACGGAGCAAAATCCGACATCGGGAAGTGGTCCAAAACTTGACTACAACAGAGCCTATTTTCTGCTGAAGGTGGCGCTACACAGGAGAATGGATTTCTGGATAGGAAAATGGCATTCATTCAGAAAACAAAAGGTAGATCTGGAAAGCCAACTTGACAAGCTTTCCAACGAGCCATCACGGAGCAAAATCCGACACTGGGAAGGAGGTCAAAACCAGACTGCAAGTACACCTATTTTCTGATGTTTTGGCGCTACTCACAGAGTACCAAAAGTGCCAAAAGTCAACAAAACACACAAATTGATGGCAACATGATTTTTTAATATTTTTTTAGGCAAATCACTCCAGATTTGATTGAGGAGTTATGTTATGATATTTTTCATTTATTAGCTTAGATATTATGTATCTTGGGCCTTGCATGGTCATTAAGCACATTTATGACTGAATTAGGGTTTATGGAAGCCTCTTAGGGTTTCCACTTCCTCATTTGCTCCATAAATAGAGCATGAGGCTCTTGTGTATTGGGTTGGATTTTGATGACTTATGCTGAAGCAAATACATAGTCTCTTGGAGTTTTTGATAACAATTTGATGTCTTGGAGCTCATGCATGCCTTGATGTGTTTACTGATGGTGGAGGACTGTTTGCAGGATCCATAGGCCTGGTTGATGGTGAAGTTATCTCTTGTTTATGTTTTCTAGTTTTCCATTTTGTTTTCCATCTTGCTCTGTTGCAGTAGGACAAAAAATTTAGATTAAGAAATGTTTTCTGATGGCACCTTAATTTTGTTTGTCCTTCACTGCCTCAATGTTTTCTTCTGTTCAGATATGTTAGGGAATCCATCTCTTGCTCCCTAAGAAGTTCTTAGCTTGTCCATTTCTTGAATGGTTTAGATCAGTTAGTGTCAAGTATGATTTATGGCTAGCCCTGCATATTGTTGCCACTGAAATACTCTGTTCTTGGAATCATTTCTTTAAAAGCATCTTTGCCTAGGTTTATCAAAGAAGTCTATTTCAATCATGCTCTTTGCCTTTCCTTAGCTAAATTTGTTTCAAGGAACCTTCATAGCTGTAACTTTAGATGTTCAGGGTTTTCTCTCCTTCTATGGTTATAGCTACTTGTGCATCTTAAATGTTTTTTCTGCTCTTAATGATGAAATCTTTGGAAGTTAAATAAGTTTCTTGCCTTTCTATGTTTTCATCTGAATGTTTGTCTTGGTTGATTATCTGCTTTCGGTCTGAAATCAAATGGACTAGGTTTTTCTTATGCCTTTGATTCTCTTGCTATGCTTATAAATCTTCTAACGCCCTCAGTTTACAAGTGTATAAAGGATTCTGTTTCTGCCCTTTATTAGCTGCTTGTTTTCAAGTTTAATGTCCATCTCATGATCCTTCACAACCTTAAAGATCCACCAACCAAGTTAGAATTGCCCTACAAATGCTCTTAACACCATTGCTGAACTTATCATGACCTTGTTAGATTCCATTGCCCAATGACTTAACAATCTTTCATGTTTTCTATCTAAAAATTCATCTGAGCATCATGCCCAACCAAAAACAATCAAAATACCCTGCACTTAACATCTAGCCTAAAATCAACCATAATCAGTCAACAAGTTTACGTGTTTACATCTACTAGAGAGATCCCTCTCCGAATCCAGGATGGCTAGGTCCTTGGATTCCAAAGCTTGGTTTGATGTTACCCTGTCTATTTGTATCTCAATCAATCTAGCAAATTACGGGGACCTAACAGAGGGCACAAAGGATTCTTATTGAATCTATAAAGGATCATCTCATTCCCTTTGTTGCTGATTTGATTACATGTAAAGCTATCTTTGATAAGTTGGTAAAATTGTACTCTACAAGTACCTCAAGTCAGAAAATATCCTTAAGAAATCAACTATATAAAACAAGGATGTCAAAGAATGAAGATATGGCCACATATCTTATGAAGATCTCATAATTGATGGACTAGTTGCAAGAGCTTGGGGAAGTCATCTCCTATTCAGATATGACTACTTGTGTACTAAATGCTTTGCCATCTGAATGGAGCAGTTTTGTGACTAGTGTTTATTCAAGAAAAGATACTACCCCCTTTGATGAACTATGGGATCAATTTATCTTGGAAGAAAGAAGATTGGTGGCAAAAGGTGACACCAAACCGAATGAAAGGTCTCAAGCTTTTGCTGTAAAATCCAAGAAGAAGGAAGGAAAGTTTGAAAAGTCAAAAGGAAAACAAGATATGTCCAAGATAAAATGCTTTGGGTGCAATGAATTTGGAAATTTTAAGAGGGATTGCCCAAACAAGAAAAACAACAAAAGAAAGGAAAGGAGTGGAGCTCACATGGCCGAAGAAAATGAAGAACCTGAAAAGAATCTGAAAAGTGAAGATCCCAAGGATCTATACTAGTGAAGGAACTCCACCCCTATCGGGTTTATTTGCAATTTGTCTTTCTTTTATTAGAAAATAGCAGTTAGAGTAGTGTTAAAATTAGCAACGAGGGCCAAATTCCACCTTGGGTCTTCTCAGTTGATGGAGATAATAATTCCATTGAATCCCTCTTTTCGAGAGGACCAAAATCGATATATAGATTTTCCAATTTGGATAAGGATAGTATTTAATTATTCAAAAGAAATATTATAAGTCATGATTTGGTTTAGGCAGGAAAAATTGAAATTTTGAAATTTGAATTTCCCTCCAAAAGTTAAGGTTGGTTTCACCAAATCATCACATCTAAATTTGTATATAAAGGATCTTTCCTTATCTCATTTACACGCACCACCTATCTTGAAAAAGGTCTAAGGCAGCGGAGGTCTTGATGGGGGTTAATGGATCATTTGTTTCTGGGTTAAGGTCCGCGACTCTTCATATTAGTCTGCCGCAGATCTAGATGTATTATTGCTTGCCGTAGTTCTGTAGTAGAAAGGGAATCCAAAATTGTTTTGGGTCTATTTCAGAGTGGTGTTGGGATCATTTCAGATCCGAATTTGAAGCACCCTCTTCTGGTCCATAAGTTGAAGCAGAATGCTCCCTTGGATGAAGGATGGCATAACATATATCTCCTTGAAGCTGGCCGCACTTATCTAGGTCACCTCCAGTCAGGCTGCATGCCTTGAGATCTCTGTTCTGGAGGCCGAGTATCATCAAAAGTAGGGCCATTGTTTGTTATGTTTGATCTCCATCTGTGTGGTGCATTCCTTGTATCTTAAGAGAAGGTTAAGGTACTTCTCATTGGTGGTAGATCTGTTTGAAGGAAGACCACAGTTCATCAAAGGTCTATCAAGCAAGAAAAGCGTGTTGTCGCTGTCAATGCTTGTGCCCTAACCATTATTCAGAATTGTAGTATAAAAGACTCCAGACCTTGGTACCAGAGTTGCTGTCATGGCTGAGTCATCTTCATGTTTAAGGGTTTTGATATCAGATCTTCATCTTGGCAAGTAAGTAGTGACTTTGAGTCATTGTACTCTCTCTCTCTGTCTCTCTCTCTCTCTGTTGAACATTTGATGATTAATAATAAGAAGATTCGATCAAGTGTTTCCCCCATCTTGGGGTTTTTCCCTGGCTTGTGCCATATTCTCGTGTTCTTCTGTCTTAGCTTGTCTTCAACATTTCTCATTTGTGTTCTTTCTCTCGTTACTATCATGTATTTTTTAATGTGATTGCTAATGGATTAATGGGCTCATGGTTGAATGAAGTAACTATGTGAAGCAAAGAACATGTTTCCTAAAATTAACAAGTAGTGTGTGTTGAAAATCAGATGTTCTATGCTGTAACAATCACTTATTACAAGACTTCTTTATGCTGCAATATTAGTTAAGCAATTGTAGATAGAACATAAATCAAATGCACAATAGAAGACAACCAAAAAAAAATGAGACATAGAAAATTTACGTCCAAATAACCAGGGAAAAACCCACCATGGGAAAACCCAACTAGATTCTTCTTTTATTAGATATCAATTGTTCAGTAGAGATGCAAGTATAATGAGAGATCAAGAGAATGAGTAAGTTCATCCAAATCTGAACAAGCTGTAGCATGAAGATCTTCTTCAAGTCTCTCCAACTCTCTCTTTCAAGTTCGAATCCTTTGTTCACAATGCACAGGTAGTGAGGAGTTGAGATGATATGAGATACATATATAGGAGGAGCAACAAATTTTGGTTATAAAGAAGGAGTAATACGCATGCCTTGAGGAAGAGTAACATATGCCAGTTAGGGAATGTAACTCATGCCATTATGAAGTTGTAACACATGCCTTGTAACTTATGTCATTAAGAGGAAGACAACACATGCGTAGATGGAGGAATCTCACATGCCTTAGTAACTTATGCCATAAAGGAGAGAGGTACCCATGCCTTAGTAACTTATGCCATAAAGGAGAGAGTGTAACATATGAATTAAATAGTGCATAAGAGGAATCTTTTATGACATGTCTTTATTGAGTGTAAGAGAGTGTAAGAGGAGTGCAACGAATCCATTAAGGGAGAGAGAAACATATGCATTAGTTGAGTGGAGTTACACATGATGTGATTGAGTCCCATGATTGAGTGGCTTGAATTTCTTTTTAATAATAATATAGTAATATCATAAAGAGGATAATAGTAATAATAATACTAATATTGATGATTAGGTCGAGATTGAACTATTAGGATTGATAAATGATAAATTAAGTGATTTTTCATCAACTATACTTGATTACCAATTGATGCAAGGTGATTTACTATTTTTGGAAAGTCATACGTGAGATGCTAGGCATGACTTTCTAATTTTAGAAAGTCACTCCAGAATTATCAGAAATGAAAATTTAGATAAGGAAATTCATCCATGAGCTGCCAATTTTCAATAGTATTCATTGTTGCATTGTCTAGAAGAGTCTTGATTTTGTGAAGCATGGCATCAAATAAGGAAGCATATGATAGTAGAAGATTTAGAGTTTACATGATCAAAATGCTTTGGAAGAAGTCATCTAGTTGATAAGAATGAAAAATATTTGGACCCTCTTGCACATCACAGTGCATCGAAGTATTTTTCTAACATAATGTTAGAGGTAGTCATTTTGCAGAAATGATCACCAAGATCCTCCAATAAGAAACATCATTTAGGGAAGGTTCTTTAATATCTGGAAGAAGAATTATGGCATGACTAATATATATTCCATTTAATATGGAAACAATAATCTTGAAGGATGAAGGGATGATGATGGTCAAGTTGGGGTTTGAAAGGCATAATTGAAGTCTTTCTCCTCTTAGGAAGGGAAACTTGTCTTGGATAAGGATAGAAGCAAGCTCATTCAATGAAAGGACAACTAGATGGTTGTATGCATATCTTTAGCAACTCTTCTTTAGAAGGTGAAATTCATGTTTACAGGAGTCTTGCAGAAAGAGTTGATCGTAAGAATGTGCTCAGTAACATAAGCATGAGAGGTCTTCCATGTGGTTACTTGATGTTTGGAAGAAGGAATTTGGTATGCTTTGGAATGGCTATAGATCAAGGCTCTTCCTTAAGATAGCATGGCATAGATATGGCGATGTTGTTCAACATCCATTATGGTCTCTTGAAAAAAGAAAGGAGGTTGGCGATAACAACTTCAAGGAAGAAGCTATTGAAGCTTGCTGATTCTTTCCATGAATGCATTAATTGATGATTGTGGCATGAAGAAGGATTCTGAAGAAAGACCATACAAGTGATGTTGAGCTTGACAACGGGCCATCATGATTGGTGATCTTAATATTTATGATTTGATGTTGTTTATCTGGTTGGGATATGACTTTGCTACCTGGAAGGACATGTTGCATGATAGTGGAGACAAAGTATCTACAAACTGTATTGGTTTGAACTCATTTCAAATAATACATGGATTGAGTGGATGATTTCGGCAATGCTTAGAAGATTATATGGCCAAGATGTCTGCATCGTCTTGGGATTGAAAGATAACAATACAAATATATAACTTGATTTCTCGATGACAATGAAGATCACTTTCATAATTAAAAGGAGCCATGACTAGGTCTACTTTGATTGGCTCAATATAATACCTTTGTTAATGATGACTAGAGGAAAGTGATATGAAAGGTTAATGGCATGAACCCTGTTACAAATTGAAGAAAGAGTTTGGCTCCATGACCTCTAGGAAGATAAAAACTCAATATGATGAGATGCAAAGGAAAGGAGCCATGCAACTACTACTTGAAGATCTCCATGAAAAAACTATTAGCTAATGTATTGATGAAGTTTAAGACAATCTAAAAAGCTTGTGGCTATATCTTCCTAGTTGAAAGGAAGTAGGGAATCTCCTCTATGCTTGAGAGGGAGTAAGAATCCTTAAATGTTTGAGAAGGAGCAAGGATCTATTCCCTGATAAAGAGGGAATGAAAATCTCCTCTTTGGTTGAGAGGGAGTGATGATGGACTTCATATTCTCCATGTGTCATGCACTAGACCAAGACTAACAACTATAAGTCTAGTGAAGGAACTAGGAAGGATAGTGGAGGATTGGAAAAGCATCTGGGATTGATACTCCTCGAGGATGGAGAATCGAAGATAGGAGGTAGTTCTGTGGACTGACACTCTTTGAAGATGGGACAAGGTATCCAAGATAAGAGTGGTCTAAGAGGACCGATATTCTTTGAGTATTAGGAATCCAAAAATAGAATTGTCCTAAAAAGACATACCTAGTGAACATTCAGATGGGGTATGTGCCTTAAGAGGTAGTGTGGTGTCTCACATATAGCCTCTTAGCATTGTGCTCTGATCTAGTGGAGAGATAGAGCTTGTTAGTCAAGGCAGTGCTATGTTGACAAGGCTAGTTATGATGTAGATGCTTGAGAATGGCTTATCAATCCGAATCTTCTTATGAGAATATTTCAGTTTGAGAGAATCCTTGTACCGATTATGTAATTATGAATACCTCCCTAGTTATGAGGGAGTGTTGGAGAATGTAACTAGTTTTGGTCTTCATAATTACTTTTGTACATATGACGTTGTATATTTTTGTAAAAAGAAGAAAATAAATTTTTATTTTAAGCATGGGTTTCCTGCTCAAATTGATTTGTCTTCTAGGTCAAGCATGTTCTTCACGCTTCTAGGGTTTTTCAAGTCAAAAATATGTTAGTCATAAGTCTTGGAGTCAAGTCCCATTTGGACTTTGATAAGAAAGGAAAAAGAATTTTGTTTTGAGTCAAAATTTCATTTTTGTCCATACAAGACCAAGTAGGCCTTGTTTGAGGTTATTCGACCTCCTTTGATGTGTATATATAAGAATAGTTCAACCTCATTTGGGAGGCATCCAAGAAAGTTAGATGTCTTGTGCAACAAGGAGCTAAAATTAGCGAAAAGGTCAAGAGAAGAAGTCAAAGCAAAAGAAGAAGAAAAGCGAAGTCAAAAGAGAGAGAATCTGCCCTAGAAAACCTCTCACGTGTGAAATTTCAGAGTTGCAGGAAGGCCGAAAATTGCAGGTCTGTTGTAGGAGGCCGAAATTTGTTGCAGGGTCCGAAATATGAAGTTTGACCAATTTTGGAAGGGTTTGACCATTGTTGACTTGTGGAGACTTTGACTTGTTGGAAAAGCTTGGAAGGAGGGTTGACTTGGGGCTTGTGAGTGGACTTGGTCTTGGCATTTGGGTCTTGGATTTCTCATTTGATCTGATTCTATAAGAAGAGAAGAGAGTCTTTCTGGGTTTTTCCCTTTGGAGGGATTTTGCCTTGGCTTGGAGCCTACTTGTGTCCATTGTCTTTTATGATCTTCATGGTTTATGTTCTTGATAATTGTTTGATGAAAATAATCTAATAAAGAATAATAAGATGCTAACAAAAGTTCACAAGCACATATTAAGGATAGGAGAATTGTTTTAAATTTTAATAGCTGTCCTAGTTGATTCTCCAACACTATGGGAAGTTGTTGAGGAAAGATCTGAGTTGCACTCTATTGAATATGGCACAACAACAATGCCAAGGTGTTGATTGATCTGGGAACAAGGCTAAATTTTTGACTGACCCAACAACGATGCCAAAATATTTAACATAGATTCATCTAAAGTTATGCGTTCAATGGCAACAAAACAAAGTAAACAAAAACAAATGCATGCAAGGAGAAGGGAAATAACAAGAACAATATTCATGAGAACATAGAGAATGGCATTTGCTGTTTTGCATCACAACAAACTATGCACATGTGATCCAAAATGATCGAGGGCTGAAGCTTGTTACCACATAGATAAGATAAGATAATTTTTTAATGTCCAACAAATGACCACAAAAGTAGGTCAGCTGGACTAAAGGATACGTCTAGTGTTAATTCATCATGGGAGTGCAAAATTAGCTCTTATATAATGAGAGAAAAATACAAGAAAATGAAAGTATAGACTTGGTTAAGCACTAAGTTTATCTAAGACTGAAAATAAAGTGTACATAATAGTAGCATATATGGGGTGATATAAAGCGAAAATGTCCAAGATAGGAGTTGACAGCTTGATCCTAGTCAAGGAGGAGAGAGAAATATCTAATGTCGAAGCCAATGAGGTCAACCTCTTCTGGATCTGATGATTGCTGGCGAAGGCGGTGACCAACGTTGCACAAGATTGTCGTTGGAGTCCTCCAGTACAATGGGGGGATCTGAATGTATGACTCTGTGGGGGGTGTAAAAGCGAGGAAGCTCAGTTTTCCTATCATCCGAGGTTGAAGGGAAGAAACTCTAAGTAGATCTTGTCTGCTCCGCTGGGGTTGGGAGGCTTATTTGACATCGTATTAGTCTTGTAGTAGCTATAGAGGAGTTTACATGAGATTGTTCTAAATCATATTCATCATCTACTGCACCAACATCATCTTCAGTGATCTGGCACCAGTCCTTGCCTGCACACTGCTTAGTGGTATGCATTAGGAAGGGGCTAGCAATGCCTCCTTTTTAAACTCTTGCAGATTTTTTGATCCCTGTCAATTGCACCATGCCTGGCATTCACATTTGGTCCATATCACATGTAAATGTATACTACATTGCAAAACAGGGACCTGATTTTGAGTATATTATCACCAATTGACTAAATCCCTAAGTTTTCTTCAAGGTTCTTCATACTGAATTATTTAAATGAGGGGTTAATGTCATTTCCTAGGCTAATGTCACCAAAAAATCACTGTGGATGCTATCAAATGTTGACTAGAGCAAGAGGAGGAGCACACACCCTTTCTGGACCCCGCATAATGCACATTATGGAAAATATTTTAGTCATACTAAGTTCAAAGTTAGTCATGGGTTAAGTCAGTGGTTTGGCTTTAGGTCTAGTGTTTTAGTGGCTTAGTTTAGTCTTTTTGTTTTACAACTAATTTTTTCCTTACGAACAATATTTGCTCGTCTTAACCATAACATGGATTGCATTGGCTAGTGATGCTCATGATTCATTCTCACTTAGCTTTGAAAATGATACATGCTTTTTAATTGATCTGTAATTCTTATTAGTGAGTTTTCTTTTTGTTCCATGTTTTTTGGAACATTCTTTGAGAATGGTACTAAAGGTGGTGAATTATTTATGTTTCATTAATTTGATATACCTGCTGATATTTAGACATCTAAGATTCTATGTTGTTAGGTATACAGATGAAAAATTGTTAGATGCTATGCCTGAAGAACATTTACGGATTTCAGGTTTCTAATTACCTGTCATGTGGTTAAATATGATAATAATGTGGTGGGGTATAGCCCACGGGGCTTTGAATTGACGGTGAATGGGTGCACTATTAAGGCACTCCTTGCGATAGGTCACTGGTTCAAATCCCCCGTGGGTCTTACCTACAAAAAAAATGTGGTGAGGGAATTTTTATTCCATTCCAATTCCTGGTTCATTTTGTAATCTTTTTGACTTTCCATTGATGCAGGATTTGAGTTAATCACCATGTGGTTAGATAAGGTGGTTGAAAGTTCTGTTGAGATGGCTGAATTTGAAAATGCCTCCGTGCTTGAAGCCGATAAGTGGTTTCTTGTGCCCATAACTATCATGGATGTGTAAGTTTTCTTGATCACAATTTGTTATAAATCTGTCAGCATGTAGAAGAATAATGGATGTAATGAGTCTGTATGTTAGTGTCCCACATTATAAGAAAGATATTTTTATTAATATTCAATAAATGATAAAAAGTAGGTCAATGGGACTAAGTGGCAGAACAGTAATAAAAATATTCAGGAATTCAATGGTCTACCACTCTGAAAGTGGAATAAATGAAATAGATAAAAGTTGAAGGCATGTGAAATAGATCACAGATTGAAGTGGAAAAAGAAAAAGAGAGATAAAGCTCCACTTGATCAGGATGAAGAAGTAGAGAGTGAGGAGAAGGGAGCATCATCTGCCCTATCTAACAATGAGAATGCACTGATATAGATTCTCCTTATTTTTAATTCGATTTTTCACAAGAGATGCAATAGACGAATAAATTGCATTGTTCAAAATCAATCTTATTAGAATGGTTGATTGGATTGATTCAGACCCAAACAAATCTTGAATCGATGGGTGAACTGGGTAGAAATATTCCACACTAGGGAAATTAATGCAACCACCTCTTTCCTAGAGGTTTCCTGCATCTTAATCCTGTGAATTTTCAGTCGTAGGGCTGATATGAAATCTACATAAAACATCAACAACATTGAATATCAGTTCACCTCTTAACAACTCCAGTCCACTAAGAAATAAAAGAGGAGATACCAATGCATGCCAACAAGTTTCTGCCCTCTAGGACGATCTTATCATGCATAAACTAGATCTGAAATTCACTTTATGAAAGCTGAGAATACAGCAGCAAATCTACTTGACCCTCTTCAATAGTAATTTTTAACCACTGAACAATTTCAGTGTTAACTTATTTCAGGGATTGGATGTTCAGAATTTCATTTGGGAGCCATATCTACAAGCCAAAACAAGCAATGCCAGCCTGATCCAGTCTTTGCCTTGCCAGTTTTGACACCAGTGTTTGAGATCTTACCGGTGTTCGAGAGCTTTGAGGACATCACAGAAGACAGAATGGCTTAAGGACTTTTCCACCAGTTCACTTGTTTTGTCTGACTCATGTTAATTCTTAACAAGCAAGACATGCAGGTGCTGGAAATTGCAAAATCTTGAAGAAATATATGGCTGAAAATGAAATCTGCATTAGAGAATTTTGAACAGATGAAAACTTCATAGACAGAAAGAAAGAAATTATTTTAATGCCCACGAGGCTAAAGATAGCCTATGGGACAAATTGCTTCTTCATCTGGCTATTTTGAATAAAATATATCAAATATAATTAATGATGATGATTGTAATAATGATTAGTTAATTAGTAATTAGTGTTGAAGAGCCATGTCTAAATGGGACATGACCTTCCATGAAGAGTCACCTGCCTAGGGTATATAAGCAGGCCTCTCACTCTCAATTGTAACATCATTCTCATTCATACATTTTGTTGAAAAATGTAACTAGGTTCGGTCTTCATAATGACATGTAATTGTGACTTATGTGAATGATGTAAAGACGAAAATAAAATTATTATTGTAAGCCTTGCTTCATGGGTTTCATGAGCAAGTGATTTTATTTTAGTTGGCTCCCATTGAGAGCTTTAGGAATTGTAATTTGAGTCAAGGAATTAATGTCATGTATGAAGAGCTCTTCTTGAGCCAATGTCATGTATATAAATCCATGTCTAAGTAGCCCTCCAATGACAAGCACATTCTTCCTATTCCTATGTCGGCCTCAAGATCAATAAAAGATGACATGTCAGCTCACATAATGGGGCGCATCCATTCATGAAGTCATGTCGGCTTATTTATGGAAGCCTAACCACTATAAATAGCAACCTCGGCTCAGTCTACAAACACAAAATTTCGGACATCCTTCTCTGAGTTTTTCAGATGACTTATACGAATGGAAGTTCGGATTCTCTGGAGTTTCGATGGTGGACTACAATAAGAATTTCGCATATCTCTCTGTGGTCTCGAATGGGTAGCAGCAGAATGAAGTTTGGATGATCACAGTCTCAGTGCTAATCACAGTTCCGATGGACTACAGTTTGAGGCCACAGGAGGACAAGGTCTCGGACAACAGACAATGCCTTAGTGATAACACACACTGTTATGAAGATACTTGTAAAGAAAATCTTGGTGCTCTGGTGTCATGATGCTCGATGTTTCGAGGAAGTTCAGTGAAAGGAAGATCGAAGAAGAAAAGGACAGTAGAAGAAGGCTGACTGTGTCTTGGTCTTGGAGTGGCTAATAGGTCAAGGGTCATGGTCTTGGTATTTGTCAATTAGAATCTCTATAAGAAGAATTTTGTGCGGGTTTTCCTCTCAAAAGAGTGAGAGGTTTTGGCCCTGGCTCATAGCCTACATGCTGTGTCTCTTGTCTATTTTATGTTCATGCATTGGTTACTGTTTGATGAAGAAAAAACATTAATAATCTAACATGAATAAGATCCTAATCTGAATAAGTAAAAATGCATTCACAAGCAGTCACTAATGAAGAGAAATCACCTAATGTAAATGCTATATTTCGCAACATGGTATCAGAGCTAAGGTGACAATTAAGGAAGGGCATTTAAGGGACACTCAAGGATCAGATTTCAAGACAATTCAGAGATCTGATTCACTGAGATTTTGGGAGGCAATCACAGTCCAAATGTCACAGTCTACAATTCAGTTCATCCTCCGAAAATCTCGGGCTAATTTAAGAGGTGCTTTTCAGATCGATGGAATCACAACAATGCACTCAGCATATCTAGTGCAGATCACAGTGAAAATACTAAACAGGATTTCGGTGATATGTTACAGCTTGATTCTATGCTACTTCAGGTCCAATCAACAGTGAAAGAATAACGATGCTACATTCCATCACAGTCATAGGTTTTTGATGCTATATGTTGTTGCTGTCTCATATAGTATCGGTGCTATCTTAAAGGAAATATTTCAGTGCCATAATAAGACCTCGGTATCATGACAAGAAGTAAGTCAGTGATCTCAGTGCCAGGAAACTCAGGCTAGTATAGTAAAAGTGATCTTCGTGCTCTCGCAAAATAAGGTCTTGGCAATATAACAGTAAGGAGGTTTAACCACAAAGGAAATCTTGATACAATCTCAGTTATGTCATCAAGAAAGAAGGCTAGAGTACTAAAAGGTATTGCCATCAAAGAGGCAAGTTACATCTCATTTAAGCAAGGATCCTCTCCTTATCCTTGAAGAAGATCACCCAAGGAAGCAGTAAGCTGGATCAAAAGACGTTGTCATCATAAAAGGAGCAATCTCCTTTATTGAAGAAAGGATTATTTTTTCATTTGGAAGAAGATCATCCAAGGAAGCAGTAAGCTGGATCAAAAGGCATTGCCATCATAAAAAGAGCAATCTCCTTTATTGAAGAAAGGATTATTTTTTCATTTGGAAGAAGATCATCCAAAAGGAAGCACTAATACATCTTCTGCAACCATCATGAAAGTGATCAAGTTGAAGATTTCATCTTCACTTGCCAAGTAAGTATCTTTTATTCTATAATCAAATTTTGGTAAAATGACATCGTGTTTGCAAGGAGATCTATAAGCTGGTTGGGTCATCGAAGTTCCTTGAATGTAAAAAGGAGGATAGACATATTCCTCAAAGAAAATGAAGTCATTGAACATATCAATGGAAAAGGTCTCCTCTGAATACATGGAAAGGGACTCTTATGACAGGTCCTCTCAATATTGAAAACATCAAAGGATGTATATGATAAGCTCGTAAGACTATTATCAGAAGATGCGATAAAGCAGTTCATATCACTTAGAGATGAACTAAACAAATTGACGGTATCAAAGAATGAAGGGATAACTTCATAAGATCTCAATTGCAAGATCTGAGTAACAAATGTCCATGGGGACAAGAAAGTTACCTCATTCAACAACTTATGGTTTCTATGCTAGATAGAAAAAGACAATTTGAGGGCAAAAGTGTTGAAAAATGGCTGATTTCTAAGGCATTGATATCTCTTTTCTTCAATTTTTGGAGCTGGTTTCATAACATTTGGTATCAAAGCTTTGGATTCTAGGGTTTTGCTGCTTCAAACTGGTCATCTTGGAATTTTAGCTATAACTTTTTTTCTACGAATGTTCAAATGCTAAAAAAAAGCCATTTGCCTGAGGAACTTCGTGTAAAAAATTAAAATTTCAGATTTTGGTTTGCAATATTTTCGGAAATATGATCTGTGGAAGTTAGGGTTTTCACAGGCTTCCGAATTTCATGTAAAATAGGTGACCTTGGTAAAACCATCATAACTCTCTCTTTGAGTGTCGGATTGGAATTCTGTAAAAAGTGGCCGAAAGTACACAGACTGTAGCTTACTGTGTATCAATGTCAGAGCTGAAGGAGGAAACAGTGACACGTGGCGCACCGTACAAGTTCGCTCTACTAAACCAGTCCATAATCAGGTCATTGTGGGAGATTGGGCATAACTTTTCCTTGAAGAATCCAAATTAGGTCAGACCAGTGGCATTGGGAAGAAGATTTAGAGGGCTAATAAAGGACCGAAGATAAGATCTTGGGGATCCAAAATCACTGAGATACATCATATTCAATATCGAGATCCTCAAAAGCAATAAAAATGTGTGTATTTTTTTTTTAAATTGCATAAGTCTTGTTTGAAAAATCAGTTTGAAGGGATTCCAAGGGAATATTGAAGCACAAATATCAGTATTGGGTTCTAAAATGGCCCTTAAAAATAATTCAACACGCATTAAGCCCTCAGAAGGCTATACTATGACTCATGAAGAGGAAGAAGTGCAACATGATATATCAAAATTACAAGAACAAGTGCAACAAATTTCGCTTTCGCAAAAAGTAACAAAAAATGAAATGCAAGTTAAGAAGTATAATAAATTATTGCGAAAGTACTATGGTCCTTACAAGGTGTTGCAAAAGATTGGTACTATGGCATATAAATTGGAGCTTCTTGCTTCTTCTCAAGTGCACCCAGTTTTCCATGTTTCATGCATAAAGAAGGTTATAGGTGACAAACTTCTAGTTCAAACAATATTGGAACCTGAAAGGAAAAAAATCATATTGGAACCTGAAGTAGTCACGGAAACAAGAACTTGACAGCTATGAAATCGATCAATTTCAGAGTATCTCATCAAGTGGAAGAACTGACCCATTGAAGATTCCACATGGGAGGATGTGAATTTTATGCAAAAGCATCCAGAGCTACTCAAGCGTTGAGGGCAACACTTTTTTGAAGGAGAGGGGCATGTTAGGTCTCTATATTACTAGTGTAGTGCCTTATTGTTGTTAGTGTACCCCCCTTATTGTTATTGTTGTACACCTGTAGCCCCCATATTGTTATTATTGTTCCCTTACATTATTATTGTTAGGTCGGCTAAGATTATATTGTGACCCCATGGACTCCTATATATAGAAAGGAGGTTTTGTTATTTGTATCATCCAAGAATTGTTCATTTATTTAATGTAAAAGAGGTTGCCCCTTCGAAGTGGCTGATTTCTAAAGCGTTGATCTCTCTTTTCTTCTATTTTTGGAGCTGGTTTCATAACAATATGGCTATAATAAATAATCAGATGCATTGTGGCATCATGGAAGCATTAGAAACAAGAGCTCGTGACATCACCATTGGAAATCATAAAGGACAAAAGGAACAAAATCCATAGCAGCCAAATATGAAGGATATAGCTCTTGGGAACCTCATTGGAAATTGAAGGAAAGAAATAAGTCATTTAGGACAAGGCTCATCATACATCAAGTCAAGAAGAAAACATCTGCTGGATAGGGATATGCAAGATCCTCAAGATTCTCTGATGGAATTTTCATTGGAAGATTCACCGATCTAGAGAAGAAGCAAGTGTTTCATCAGGACCTCCAACTTTTGGAATTCATGGGATGATGGTTTGATGACATAAGAGATGAAGTAGATCAAGGGGTTGAAGATCTTTCAATCAAGGAAGCTACTGAAAGAAGGCTAGATGACCTGAAGGTAAATGTGGTATGTATGCTTGTATTTAATATTATAATGTCATGTCGTATGGTTGCAGGTAACATGGATCACTATTTCTATCTTGAGAAGCATGATCAAAGGAAAATGATCTCCTCCTTTGAAATGATGCAGGAAGACATAGGTCACACTAGATGAAATTAACATAATATGTCCTCATATGTAGTATGAGGTGGTTGACTAGAATCAAGGAACTCTGATTGGAAGCTCCTGAGAATGAAATATGTGAAGAAAGGAAGGAAGAGATCATGAGATTTGCAACCATGGTAAAGGCAATCAACATCCAAGAAGACCAAGAAGACTTGACTAGGAAATCTCTCGGAAAGATAAGAATCTGATGGAAGTCTGAAAAAGATGGAGACCCTTGATAGTGGATATCTTTGGGAGATGTGTCAACATGTTTGCAGGAAGCTGATACCTATAGGAAGATGTCATGATAGAAGACCATCACAAAGGTAATTTTGATTTAAGTGTTCATTTCTTATTTTGAACAATATCTGGATGGGATTATGTAGGGTTGCCAAAGGGAAGTGGATGTCATGCACCGTGGATAACCATGTGGTAGGATGAAAGATGCTTAAAGAAACATGGTATGAAGAAAGCAACATGACATGAAGTAGGGCCAGATGAATACTGATGGATCACTTTCTAATGAAAGGTATGATGACATGACTCGTGGATGAAAGTGATGGATGGTCTGTGCCTTATGAAAAAGTCCCAAAAGATGAAGACTCCATAACAAAGAAAAATTCATGACATCGAAGGAAGAATATGTCCTCCCTAATTGAGAGGGAGAGATAGACACATCATTCTTGTCTTCACTTGGGAAGATAGAATGGAGGATTGGGTAAGCATCTGGCATCAAATACTCTTTGAGGATGTAGTAGGGCATCCAAGATAAGAGGAGTTGTGAAAGGACTTATATTCTTTGAGGACTGGGAATCTAAGATAAGAATAGTCCTGGTGGAACATACTCTGAGAGAACCTGTGTGGGGTATTTTCTGAGAGAGACAACGATGAGGGTGTCTATAAATCATTGGTCTCGCCAGTGTTGAACTCAGATCTCGTGGAGAGATGGAGCTGTTAGTCAAGGCCTTGCTATGTGACAATGCTGGTTGATATGATGCTATACAAATGGGTTACCAATCTGATTCTTCTTATGAGAAATTCTTCAGATTGAGAATGACCAAGTACCATTATGAAAACCTCCCTAGTTAAGTGGGAGTGTTGAAAAAGGTAACTAGGTTCAATCTTCATAATGGCATGTAATTGTGACTTATGTGAATGATGTAATGAAGTAAATAAAATTGTTATTGTAAGCCTTGCTTCATGGGTTTCATGAGCAAGTGATTTTATTTTAGTTGGCTGCCATTGAGAGCTTTAGGATTTGCCATTTAAGTCAAAGAATTAATGTCATGTATGAAGAGCTCTTCTTGAGCCTATGTCATGTATATAAATCTATGTCTAAGTATCCCTCCAATGATAAATATAGTCTTCCTATTGCTATGTCGGCCTCAAGATAAATAAAAGATGACATGTTGGCTCGCATAATCGGACACATCCATTCAAGAAGTCATGTCGGCTTATTTATGGAAGCCTAACTACTATAAATAGCAACCTCGACTCAGTCTACAAACACAAAATTTCGGACATCCTTCTCTGAGTTTTTTAGATGACTGATACGAATAGAAGTTCGGATTCTCTGAAGTTTCGATGATGGACTACAATAAGAATTTCGCATATCAATCTGTGGTCTCGGATGGGTAGCAGCAGAATGAAGTTTGGATGATCACAGTCTCGGTGCTAATCAAAGTTTCGATGGACTATAGTTTGGTGCCACAGGAGGACAACGTCTCGGACAACAGACAATGCCTTAGTGATAACACATAGTGTTATGCAGATACTTGTAAAGAAAATATCGGTGTTATGGTGGCATGATGCTCGATGTTTCGAGGAAGTTCAGTGAAAGGAAGATCGAAGAAGAAAAGGATAGTAGAAGAAGGATGACTGTGTCTTGGTCTTGGAGTAGCTAAGACCTTCCCAACAGTAAATGGAATTCCCTCTAACTCCATAGGAATGAGGAGATATGAAAGGTTTTGTCAGGTCAGACAAGCTAGAAAGTATAGGTTGGCTCAGCTAGCTTTTACAAGTTGGCCCATTAAGTGAAAACATAAATACTATAATAAGCCTATTTTAATTGTATTTAGGCAAGAAGTTCAAGTGCAAGTGCGCAAGAGATCTCTAAGGTGTGCAAGAGGATCTAAGGAGAATTCTTGGGGTTTAAAGGTGCGTCAAAGGAGTCCAAGGAGTTTTCTTGAAGTGTTAAGGTTTTGCTATGAAAGACTTGTTACCACACAATCTAGCAGGAGTCTTAGAACGGCTTACTAAGGGACAACTACTAGACCAAATGGCAACAACAGGACAACGACCCACTATCACCTCAGTGAATGACCCTGCTGTCACTGATGGGAGCAATCCCGGTATGAAGGAAATCACTAGAATGATGAGATCAATAACAATGTTCAATGTGATTTCCAAAGCCCATTCAAAGGAGAGGCTCAAATGATGGTTTGCTTGCTTTAAAATCAAGAGAAGGGTTATCCAAGAAAAGCTCTTGGGTAGGAGACCTAGACCTAGGTGAAAGAGTATTCAATAGAAGAGTTGTGCCTAGATCAAGGTTTCCTAAAGAAGAAAAAGGATCTCTCCCAGGGTTTTTTGAGATAGAGAGATCATACAATGATTAGGACTACATGAGAGACCCTAGGGGCACCTAAACTAGGCTTAGGGATGATGGATCAATGAGGGATGAGATGCCCTAAGACAAGTAAAGGTAAGATACGCTAATAAATGGTTAAATTCAAATGAGTTTTCAAGTATAGTTAAAGAATAAAAAACCACTTACCAAAGAAACCTAGAGTTAAATATGATGTTGGAGAGGGCTTGGGATATCTCCAAATCTAGCCAGCGAAATAAATTTGTTCAAATTTTGAGGAGGCCAAGAGGAGACCCTAGTGCAGTAGTGGACAACCTCACTCTTCAAATGGGCTAGTCTATGCATTTCACATTGGGCCCTAGGAGACATTTAGGGTTAGGGAAAAAAAATGTGAAGAAAGGTAAAAAGATTTTAAGGTTGATCACCAAGGATTCTGAGACCAAATGCCTTACAATAGGGAGAATGGAGTCAAGAGTTATTTTGATCTCAAAATTTCGCACAATTAAGGAGACATAAGCAACTACGCTAGCCCTAATGTTGCAACAACACAACTACTATAGGTATTTATACTTCATTTAATGTTTGATGGAGTTTTAAGGCAATGCAATGTGCAATTAGACCTCTAGGAACATTCATTCACTTAATATTTAACATGTAATGCATGCAATACTTCAAATCCCAATGTTTTCAAGAATTCACATTTCAATTAGGGCACAATAAGACTTGACAAACATTACATACATTAATCATGTAGCATTGTAAAGAAATTAACATGAAAATAAAACTTACAAGAGAAAGCGAATATATCCATCTATCAAACATCAAAGAGAAGCTCCAAAATTAGATAGCGAAGTTTCCAAACATCAAAATGCATCCAAAACATCCTATTTGTCGTTCAATTGTAGGTCCGTGTTATTTTTCACAAGAGAAATAGAAATCCATGCGATGATGAGTGACAAATGAGTCCTCACTTGTATTTATATGAGCCTCTAACACTTCAAATTGTTCAAATTAGCCTAATGAGTCCAAAAAATGACTCTAATGTGCAAAATAACAATCTAATTGGTGACAAGCCCACCAAATAGCTCAAAAGTACTCAACAAGCCTTCCTAATGAGGCTGAAATGATAGAAAAATGGTGCAATAAGGCCGTTGGAAGGCCTAGATAAGTCCTCCATGTTCCAAATCGAAGAGGAGGGCTCTCATGACGATGACCAAGGGGGTGGCCCTTTGGTTTCAAAGCAAAACATCTATGGTGCTCCCACGTGACCGTGGGGCACAATGAATGGTCTCATGGGTCTCCAACTGGATCAACATGTTGATACTCCATCCATAAGGGCAAGAATGATGATACAAGCCCTCCCATGTCTCCCTAGGTGAGACAAAACCCCATATGGGCCCCTGGATCATATGCTAAGTGTCTGGTACAAGCAAGTGGCCGACTGGGCAATGTGGTTCAAGTGCTTCATCATCTCTGCATGAGTACGACACGAACAAGTCAAATGTGGTGCTGAAGGATCCCATGGTGTGGCAATCAATGCTCTGCTTTGGAGGAGGCCCATGGCTCTCAACGCTCACCATATAAGTGCCATCATGACCCTCTAGAGGGCTTTGATCTCGTATAGGGAGGCCAAACCCCAAGATGAAGACCCACTTGCAATCCTGTATAGGATCCAATGCGTCTCCTCACCTTCCAGTACAACAATTTCATTAGTGCAATTGACTAAATGAGCTTACAAATCAGGGGCCCAAGTAAACACTTCTTAGTGGCATGCCCTTCCAAATGTGCTTGAGATTGTACGAGTGTCCCTAGGCTCAAGGAGGTTAATAAATGACCCTATTAGGTGTTTTCAACCTCTAAGGGAGTGAAAGGTCCATGGTACATTTGTCAAATGGCAGGTGTCATGTGATATAATAATGTTAAGGAGTGGGGTAGCAAGGGAAGGCTCCAAGCCACATGCCATGGTGCAAGAGAAGCTATAATAAGGGAAGCCCACACATGGGTGTATAGATGTAGGGGGCAACAATCGTGGTACATGAGTTACCCCGACCTTTGTTTTTCCACCCTTCTTCATATGCCTTTTTCCTTTTATTGATTTTTCTTTGTTATAAATGCTCGGGGCTCTATGGAATGAGAGCATGATGTGTAAGATATAACAATAATCACCCCTTTAAGGTTGGGCAGTTCATCGCCCACTAGGGGTTGGGACAATCGTGAGTTCCTTAATGATGTAGGGGGCTCATATAGGGGCCCTATGTTAATTTTGGGCAACTAGGTCCAAACTCCAGGTTGCACTGCTCATATGTTGATGATTATATTTTTGTTGGATTCCTCTTTCGGAGAGGTGCAAGATTGATCTAAAGATCATCTTGTTTGGATGAGCACAACATATATTTTGATTTTATTTTCCACACATGTGCAAGGTCGGCCAAATTTGTAATTTAGGTTCACAAGCCTAATAGATGTGTCACACACCCTCATTGATGTCCATTTCATCATAAGCTCATCACACACATTCCTCATGATCTGATCAGTTCGTACAACCTAGAAGAGGCTTTTCTCTTTCCCACGTGTAAATATGGATGATGCCAGAAATGGATGTCCGAAATCTGGATGCCGGAAATATGGATGTCGGAAATGATGCCGGAAATATGGATGTCGGAAATGATGCCGGAAATATGGATGCCGGAAATGATGCTAGAAATGGATGCCAGAAATATGGATGTCGGAAATATGGATGATGCCGGAAATCTGGATGCCGGAACTATGGATGATGCCGGAAATATGGATGCCGAAATATGGATGCCGGAAATGATGCCAGAAATATGGATGAGGGATTCTTTTGTTGACTTGCATTGACTTTTGGAGCTGTCTTTAAGGGGTGTGTGTGACACTTGGAAGGTTGGATGATCTGATGTTGAGAAAGACTTTGCTGGCTGATGCATCCTATTGACTGCTGTAACACACATCACTCTCTATCTTTGCTGGACAAGAAGAATTGTAAAATCTGATTTACATTATTTGGCTTGTCTTATGTTGATCTATTATTATGTTCTATCAACATTTTACTTTCATGTTTATGTGATTGCTAAATTGAATTGGGCCTATAAGAAAGATTGAAGTAAAACTGCATTAAGCATAGAACATACCATGGTTATCCAAAATTAACATGGAATTGGAGTTGAGGTGAAGACAAAGCCCAAGATAGTGCGAAAAGCAATCACCAAAGAAGAAGCCTTGTCAAGGACCATTGGTCTGATGATAAGTTGATTGACAAGTCTAATTATCATGCATGGAAGATGTCCTTGGATTTGGCATTAGAAGATCAAGATGTCATGGACTATGTGCATGGGAAGATACATGAGCCTCCATCATATTTTATGAGGCTGACATAAATCAAGAATGATCTCCTTGCCATAGGAGAAGAAGTAGCTGATCGAGAGCTCGTCCTCATTGCTCTTGGAGGACTTCCCCGAGACTGGTATGTATTTAGTATTATGATTCTTAATAATAATATGATTCCCGAGTTTGATGAATTGCTGACTAGATGCACTCAAGAGGAGACAAGAATGATGGGGATAGATCATCCCTCTAATGGAAATAGAGGTGACCCTACTGCCTTCACCGCTCATGCAAAGAAGAAGAGCCATGGTGGCTCGAGAAATTAAAACCATGGTAGAGCAGGGTCCAAAGGAAGGAAGGGAAGATGTTACACTTGTAACAAGTTTGGTCACTATGCAAGAGAGTGCCCCAATAGAAGGGGCTCTCCCAGGGATGATGACAACAACAACTTAAGGGGGAACGACAATCAAAGGAACAACAGGTTCAAAGGAAAAAGGAAGGCTCCCTCTGATCATAATGAAAATTGGCAACCTTTCAAGAGGTTAAGAAATTCCAGGTATGATGAGTCTAATGTTGTTGATAATAAGAAAAATGAATATATTCTTGTATCTGCCCTCTCTGCTGCATCTCCCCTCGACACCCTGGATGTCTGGTTGATTGATAGTGGTGCTCCAAGGCACCTCACTGGTTATAAAGAAGCCCTCTCTAATTTGATTGGGAAGGATACTAATTTAGAAATTATCCTTGGAGATAATGCAACATATCCCGTGAAAGGGACATGGACTGTGACCCTTCAACTATCTCAAGGTCAAGTCCTCCGTTTACAAGATGTGTTGTATGTACCTGATTTGAAGAAGAACCTTGTGTCTATTTCGACAATGGAAGATAAAGGGTTCAAGGTGGCATTCGTTGATGGAAAGGTACACATCTGGAAGAAGAACTTCAAAGAAGCTCTTACTATTGGTTTTAGAGTTGACACACTCTACCAGGTTGGGGGAAGTCCATTAGGGGCTATGTCATGTGATACAATTCTTCAAACAGAGTTATGGCACCAGAGGTTTGCATACCTTCATTACAAAGCCCTTCCCGAAGCAAGGAAGGTGGTGACAGGGATGCAAAAATTTAAAGATGATTATGAAGGTATATGTCAGGGTTGTGCCGAAAGGAAGCATGCAAGGGGACCATTCCCCTTAAGTGTCACAAAGACAACTGATATCTTGCAGCTGATACATTCTGATTTATCTGGTATGCTGCCCGTGACATCCTTGGGAGGATGTTCCTATTATATGACTTTTACAGATGACTTCTCCCGCAAGACCTAGATATATTTCTTGAAGAAGAAGGACGAAGCATTCAAATGGTTTTGTAACTTCAAGGCCTTGCTAGAAAATCAAACTGAGAAGAGAATCAAAGTTTTGAGGACCGACAATGGGTCCGAGTATGAGTCAAATGAATTCAATGACTTTTGTAGTGTCGCTGGAATTAAGAGGGAGACCACAATTGTGTATACTCCTGAGCAAAATGGTGTTGCCAAAAGAAAGAACATGACCGTTGTGGAAGCTGCCTGTGCCATGCTATGTGACCAATGTCTTCTGAAGTTTCTATGGGGAGACGCTGCGAACACTGTTGTGTACGTTAAAAATAGATGCCCACTTTCCGCTCTGGACTCCAAGACTCCCGAAGATGCCTTCTTTGGTAAGAAACCTGCTGTTTCTCATTTTAGAGTTTTTGGTTGTCCTGTTTACTTTCATGTGCCGACAGAAAAGAGAAGAAAGCTGGATGCTTTTGGAAAGAAGGGAATGTTTGTGGGCTACAGTGAAACTTCGAAGGCATATAGAATTTATGTGCCTGGTCAAAGAGAAGTGGAGATATGCCACGATGTCACCTTCGATGAAGATGCTGCCCTCAAGAAAGTAAGAAATCTTCTTAGCTCCAAGGAAGATAAAGAAGATGAAGAAGCAGGGAAGCAAGAAGAACCAATGCCCGATGTTGAAGGACCTATGGATGCTACTGATCCACCTCCTTCAAATAAGAGAAGGCCCTCATGGCTTAGGGATACTCTCGAAGATGCCAAGAGACATATTGCCCCAAGGGGGACATTCCGTTAAAGCAAGAAGCCGAACAGATACCAAGGGTATCAGCCATGAGTACAATTGTACAATCTGAGCCTGAATCATTTGAAGAAGCCGTAAAGCATCAAGTTTGGAAGGATGCTATGCTCGAAGAATATGAGTCCATTATGAAAAATGATGTCTAGGAAGTGGTCCCGAGACTGGGGGACAAATCTGTTGTCACCTCGAAATGGCTCTATAAGATCAAGCATGGATCTGATGGTAGTACTGAAAAGTACAAAACAAGATTTATTGCCTGAGGCTTCTCTCAGAAAGAAGGCATAGATTATGATGATATATTTGCACCTGTCGCCTGCTATACCACCATCCAATCTATCATTGCCCTTGCTGCAATGCAAGGATGGAGTCTCCATCAGATGGATGTGAAGACTGCCTTTTTGCATGGTTCAATAAAGGAATAGGTTTATGTGGAGCAACCTCTGGGGTTCAAAGTCCAAGATAGAGACAACTATATATGCATGTTGAAGAAAGCCCTTTATGGTTTGAAGTAAGCTGCCAGGGCTTGGTATGAGAGGATAGATAGCTACTTGATGAAGCTGTGCTTCACTCAAAGTAATGCTGATCCAAACCTTTACTTTAAGGTTGATAGAGAAAGGCCTCTCATTCTAGTTCTTTATGTGGACAATCTCTTCCTAATTGGTGCTGGCCCTCTCATTCATCAATGTAAGAGGGAGCTAGCTTCCGAGTTTGAGATGAAAGACCTAGGACTGATGCTAATGCAGGGCTAACTATTAACCCCGCCTTAACCCATGATTATACTCGAAATAGAGTATATGTTCTATTTTGTTCACATCCGGATTGATGCAGCAAGGCTGCAAAGTTCCACAAACTTGCGCAGACCTGTGGGTTATGGACCCACATATACTCGGAAACACGCAACAACGGATGCCTTTATCGCAGCGTCAACAGTTTGAAGCAAATCGCAGATTGCAATCCTTAACTCATCGCAAATCACTCCCAAACAATATCGGAGTTCACAGGTTTTACAATATCGCATTTCAATGATCCCTCAACTGATGCAATATGCGATATACACGGACACTCGACAGGTGGCCGCTAAGTCGCATCGCAACTTAAACCATATTACATACGTCGCGGATCGTAGATTGGGAAACATAACATTTCACAAATCGCAAGGTTTAACAAATAACCTTTAATGGTAAACCATAACAATGCTGATGCGAAATTTCACTGGTTGTGATGTAATCTGAACCGTCCCTTCTTCAAGCTGAACTCTTGCGATTTGATCAGATTCGTCCACCTTCCACTAACCACTTTGATTATGAAACCTCTGGAACTTTGGGGAAAACACAGTTGCGACCTTCTGCACACCATAATACTCCATGCTACTCTTTACAATAACTCATCAATGAACTTATGCGACTGTAATTTGTTCCATGGCGTTCTACTCTGTGGTTCCACACCAATTCACACAGATAGACACCATAAATAAACACACCAAGCAAATAACGATGAACATAACTGATTGCAAGATCTACAGATCTTGTCTTGAGAATTTTGTAGGGCTGGAGATTAATACAAAGATTCTCTTCTTGATAATTACTTGTGAGCTTTGCTTATGTATTCCCTTCTTTAGCTTAGTTAATCTTTCATCAAGTCAATTATCAAAGTACTTAGTCAAATTTAGAAACATGATTATTTTCCTTTGTAATTGAATTCCTTGAAATGTAGTTAGGAAGGTAAATCTCTGGATTTACCTTCCTCACTTTCTACCACCTTTAGATCAGCCTGTCTTCTTATAATCACTGTTTTGACTTTGGCAAAATTCTTTCAATAGATACTTTAAAGCTCAAAGATATCCGCATTGTACCCTTCTGCACCTATCCGCAAACTAGCTTCATCAATCCGCAATCCTGTCCCTTGCTGTACCTATCCGCAGTCTGTCCCTTGCTGTACCTCTCCGCAATTTATGCCTTCCTGTATTTTCCGCAATTTTGTACCCTCCTGTACCTTCCGTAATCTGTGATTTTCCTGTAGATTAATCTGTGTTCCTTGTCCTCCAAATGAGCCACAGGACAGTCATATATATAGATGACTTATCCAACTATTAGGATGACCATTCTATTGATATTTAGGCTGACTTTGTAGCTTGAAATTTAGGTTGACTTGTAGTTTATTTTCTCCGGCATTTTGAGGTATTAGTTCACATATATTCCAATATTGTTGTAGGTTGTTTTCGCTATATTTGGAGCTTGTCTTCCAACACTTTTGGAGGGCCGTTGAGAGCTTCTTTACAAGGTCTTGGAGCATATCCATCTAAACTGGTTCCTTCATGATTTTGACACTTAATCCTATTTATACCTAGAAGACAAGAACCTAATAGACATCAAGAAGAAGTCTATCTACATAATAAAATCTTGCTCATGAAACCCATGTAGCAAGTACAACAAAATACATTTTATTATCTTTGTCTTCTTTTCATAATTACATAGTCAACATGAAGACCAACCTAGTTACATTTTACAACACTCCCTCTTAACTAGGGAGGTATTCATATAGTTACATGATCACTTTCAAACTAAAGAATCGAATAAGAAAAATCGGATTGGTAATCGCATCTATATAGCATCATATCGACCAGCATTGTCCTAGTGCAAGGCCTTGACTAACAGCCCCATCTCTTCAACGAGACAATGGGCTTCAATGCTGGCGAGACACTTGACTTATAGACACCTTCATCATTGTCTCTCCAAGGTACATACTCTACCCGGGTGTTCCCAAAGTATGACCACTTTGGACTATTCTTCTCTTGGGTAGCTAGCCCTCAAAGAATATTTGTCCTCGACTACTCTTATCTTGAATTCCCTATCACATTCTCAAAGAGTATCGAATGCCAGATGATTACCCAATCCTCCATTCTGTCTTCCCAAGACCAGAATGATGTGTCTATCTCTCCTTCTCAACCAGGGAGGACCTTATTCCACAAGGGAATGTACTCATTCTTATGCAAAGAATGTACCTAAGCTCATCCTTAGGAATTACCAAGTTTCTTCCAAGAAGAAACTTACCATCAGGTTCCCTCTTAACCAGGGACCTCTAGCCGCAATGGTGAGACACCCAGCTGTTCATGAAGAAGTCCTGTCCTCGATGTCATGGATTTTGATATTGAGGAATTTCCAACTTTTAACTTCATAGGGCACAGATCATCCATCACTTCCATCCTGAGTCATGTCAATCTATTAGAGAGTGATTCATCAGACTTCCTTTATCTGGTCCATTGTTATGCCATGCTGCTTTCCTTTGAATCATTTCCAAGGATCATACATCCTTTCTCATGATTAGTAGCCCTGCACAAATTCATCCAGATAAACATATTCATATTAATTAAAGTTACCTTAGTAATGATCTTTGACCATGACATCTTCCTGTAGGCATCGACATCCTTCATATTGATTGACACATCTTCTAATGATATGGTTTTGCCATGGGTCTTCATCTTTACCAAACTTCTGTTAGAGTCTACATATCTTCCCAGGAGATTTTTTAGTCACATCTTCTTGGTCTCCGAATGATAACTGCCTCTTGACATGGTTGCATTTCATGATCTCTTATTTTCTGTGCATTCTTCATTCCCAGGAACTTACACATTTTCCAGTTCCTTATTCATATACAACCACCTCATATTTTATGAGGACATATTATGTTGATTTCATCTGTTTTGTGCATTGAGAGATACTTCTCCATAGTACAAAAGTTCATTACTTGCAACCATATAACATGACATCACAGCGTCCAACATCAGCATATAAATATATACGTACCTCATACCTTTTTCCCTTGAGTCATCCTGTAGCAATTTTAGGAATGAATAGCTTCATTCCCTTGGCTTGTTTTATTAATATGTCATCACATCCCAGAAGTATGTTTCTATGATGACCCTTGCTCTTGATGACTACTTTCTTAAAGTTTGTCAAAGAGTTTTTCTTGGAGCTGATTCACTAGGAGCTCCTGCCATGCTTAGATCAAGATGCTACATTGCTTCCTATCATATAACCAACAAAAATCAATTCCTTATTCACAAGTTTGCGTGATTTTTCCTTGAATCTTCTTTTCTTTCTCCTATTGAGATTGTCCCTTTAGGACCATCTTTCTTGTAATGTCCATAGGTCTTCCACATTTCCTCAACTTCCCTTTTTCTTCTGCAAATGTTTGAGTCTTTTATCCTTCAACATTTTTTCCCTTGATTTGTCTTTTTCCATCTAGTATAGAGACCACAAGTTGAATGAGGTAATTTTCTTGTCTATTTGTTACGTTGTCCATCTTATCGTCTTTTCCAAATCTCACAGTTGAGATCTTATGAAGATATCCCTTCATTCTTTGATACCTCAATTTTGTGTAAATCGGGTCTAAGTGACATAACCTTATTTATTGGATAGAATAGTTCTTTCAGCTTATCATATATTCTCTTGATGTCTCCAATCTTTCATAGACTTTTCATGACTTTGCTTTCTTCGAGGACTGTGACTATCCTCCTCATGCAAGGATTCTTGGTAAGCTAACCAACTTATAGATCTCCCTACAAAAACAAAGTCATTTAACCAAATTTGGTTATAGAATGAAAGATACTTACTTGATAAGTGAAGGTAAAGTCTTCAACTTGACTTCTTCGATGGTTGTTGAGAAAAGATGTGTTAGTGCTTTCTCTTTGGATGATCTTCTTCAAGGGTAAGGATTAGATCCTTGTTGTAATGATGATAAACCCTTCTTTTGGTTGTCTATGTCTTGTGCTATTTTTGTTATGAAACTGAGGTCTCATTCTGATACTGAAATCGTTCTTTTAAGATAGCACTATATTATTGTGATTGCACTGTGAGTTCTCAAAGATTGCGGTGTTTTCACAAGAATCATCTTAACTGTAGCAACACTGAATCATGTACCAACATATAGTATCAAAGTGCGTGATTATAGTAATGTTAATGTAGATAATTCCAGACCTGAAGTATTACTCTTAACTGCACCAGGTATGCCGAGAAGTATAGTAGCTAGACTACTGAACGTAGTTTGTCAAAAATACTCCTGAAATTTGATCCGTAAGTGTTTCCTTAACTGTTACCTTAGCTCTGATACCATGTTGAGAATTTTGTAGGGTTGGAGATTAATACAAAGATTCTCTTCTTGATAATTACTTGTGAGCTTTGCTTATGTATTCTCTTCTTTAGCTTAGTTAATCTTTCATCAAGTCAATTATCAAAGTACTCAGTCAAATTTAGAGATAGAATTATTTTCCTTTGTAACTGAATTCCTTGAAATGTAGTTAGGAAGGTAAATCTCTGATTTACCTTCCTCACTTTCTACCATCTTTAGATCAACCTATCTTCTTATAATCACTGTCTTGACTTTGGCAAAATTCTTTCAATAGATACTTTAAAGCTCAAAGATATCCGCACTGTACCCTTTTGCACCTATCCGCAAACTAGCTTCATCAATCCGCAATCCTGTCCCTTGCTATACCTATCCGCAGTCAGTCCCTTGCTGTACCTCTCCACAGTCTATGCCTTCTTGTACTTTCCGCAATTTTGTACCCTCCTGTACCTTTCGTAATCTGTGCTTTTTTTGTAGATTAATCCGTGTTCCTTGTCCTCCAAATGAGCCACAGGACAGTGATATATATAGATGACTTATCAAGCTATTAGGCCGACCATTCTATTGATATTTAGGCCGACTTTGTAGCTTGAAATTTAGGCCGACTTGTAGTTTATTTTCTCTGACATTTTATGAGGTATTACTTCACATATATTCCAATATTGTTGTAGGTTGTTTTCACTATATTTGGAGCTTGTCTTCCAACACTTCTGGAGGGCTGTTGAGAGCTTCTTTACAAGGTTTTGGAGCATATCCATCTGAACTGGATCCTTCATGATTTTGACACTTAATCCTATTTATACCTAGAAGACAAGAACCTAATAGACATCAAGAAGAAGTCTATCTACATAGTAAAATCTTGCTCATGAAACCCATGAAGTAAGTACAACAAAATACATTTTATTATCTTTGTCTCTTTTTCATAATTACATAGTCAACATGAAGACCAACCTAGTTACATTTTACAACATCCTGTGTACTCTTGACTATCCAACTGATTGGAAACATTCAATCATCTCTACGAATGGTTCAAACCTGATCTAGACAACAACGATTTTAGGCATATTGTGCAGGGTTCGATTTTCAGAATCATTCAATCCAAAATTAATATAATTATGTACTAATCAACAGAATAGAAATATAGATATACATCTATAGAGAATAATAATACATCTGAACTCTACCTTCCATACAAAATTTGTACATGTATCTATATTCAAAGCTTCTGTCTCTTCTCAATTTACGACCTGTTTTCAACATAAAAAGTGGCCTCTCTATTCATCTCATCGCACTCTCATACCTAACCAGCCAACCTCTCTGTTTCAAAATGCTTACCAATATATACAAAAAGGAATCATGAATCAATTTCAGTTCAGATCCAACAATCTCTCAATATTTCCTAAAGCTTCTCTCAATTCCATTCTTTACTCAACCAAATCCTATATTAGACCTCTAGATCCCTAAAATCCTAACTCTTCGTAGGATTACTCACTCATCCCGAAGATCTCTACAACTCACAAGATATTCTTCATTAATAAAATTAATTTGAATCTCTTTTATAACTCAAACTAAACTTAGGAAAATAAACAAAATAATTAAGGGAACCCACTCCCTTTAGTAAATGTGTGATAAGACTTTTAGGTCTTATAAACCTTGAAGAATGCTCCTGCATCAGACTCCCTATCACCTTTGTTGTTTTCATCATCCACTTATCCAATATCTTGAGTGGAATCTTCTCAATTTCAAAAGAAGATTGTTCCTTGTTTGACACAAGAACATATGACCTTCCCACTATATACTGTCCATCAGCTACAAAAATTTTAGTTATTGAACCTTGTTCAATTGTCTCCATATTCACATTAAATTAAACTGAACTGTTCACCCAATTTTTCATTTGCAAACTCAAGATAAACTTGACATTCAAATCTTCTTTGGATCAAAAACAAAATTTGTGCATGGACTGTAGTTTCACATCCTCCGCAATCTTCTTTCTCTTTTGCAATGACTTGTGTAAGAGTTATATCAACTCTCTTTGCTCCATTCCAAACTTCTGAATCAACTAGTTGCTTTCTTCCATCTTCTTGTTTCCATACGGAAAACTGATTTTCTGCATCTCCAAAATTTGCATACTTACTCATATTTGCATAAACAAATATATCTCGAAGAGAAATTTGTCTTCCATCTTGAAAAACGCATTCAACAGTTAATAATTCAAAATCAGAAAACATATTACATTTTCCATCTTTTTCCTCATTAACTTTGCTCCAAGTTTTCTCTGATTTGTCATCCCCTTGATGTATATATGACATGTCCGACTTGTCATATCCTCCTTCATACTGTCTTGTCTTGGAAAAGTCTTCTTTGTTTTTACTTTGTTCTGAATGTTGTCTAATTTTTGAATTCTATTCTTTGTTCTTCTCTTTGGCCTTCCTTCCTTTCACATTTCTTTTCATTCTTCCCTTTTCTTCCTTACAAATCTGTAAGCCACTAAGTTGCTTTTTCCATTCCTCTTTCTTTTCAATCAAAATTTGCCAATCTCTAATTTTAAAAGCTAAAGTTCTCTTTGTTTCTGTACAGGAAACCAAATCACAATATACAATAGATTTTCCATTCCACTATAAAATCCCTTTTACAACAGTAAAAGTTACTGTTAACACCATGAATATCACATTCCATTGAACCCCTTTTCTGCTCACCGCAAATGCATAGTTCACGAAAGCATCCTTGCCTTCATCCTTTGAGATTGCCTTCCTCTTTTCAGTTTGCTGATCACATTCACCTTTACTCCTTTTGCAATTTGTGTAGATAACACTGTCTTCAATTTTCTACTGTGCATTAGCCTCTGCCAACCTATTCTTAAGTTCTTGACACACCTCTTTTACTTTCTTCTTCATAGCCTTTACTAGAATAGTTGTACCTCCTTGGACTAAATTCTCCTTATAAATTTATGTTCTACCATCTTCCACAATGCAATCTTTATTAAGACCCCTTTCCATTGATGCTCCATTATATCCTTTCAAGATAATTTCTTGCACATCAACTATCAATATAGGTTCGTAATTTTTGAATAAAATTTGAAGAGATAATCCCATTACCTCAAGTGTTTGCACCGTGTAGAAATTTTGTTCCCAACCCTGGTTTTCAGTTTCTCCTTATTTCTCCGATAAAGTTAAATACCCATTCCCATAGCCATACATTCAACAAGTTGGAAAAATAAATATTTTCTGAAAACACAAATTCTGGAAATTTCACAGTGCTGAAATGCAGAAATAAAACTCAGAAAAATAAATCAGCCACACACATAAATTGACATGCTGATTTTTGGTCAACTTGACCCTGGAAAAACCCCCTCCCACTCTTGGGGAAAACCAGTTCGAAAGCTTCTATTTATTTCTGAATATTCTTTTACAGTGAACAACAAAACACAGTAAAAAATTACAACAAATACAAAACCCACTTATCTCGATTTCTGTGTCAACCTCCAACCTTGAAAATCGTGCCAAAAGCAAACAAAAATTTAACAAAAAATTACAACATTAAATGCTGTACTTGCAGCCTCGAAAATGTGCTAGAATCTTCCTGTACGGACTATACGAATTCTGTACGGAAATGTACAACAGCCTCTCCTCAATTTTTGAGCCTCGAAACAACCTCGAAATTTGTGCCCTTTGCTGTTGAAAATCACTCCTCGAAATCTATGTTGTACCTTGCTTCGAAATGCGTGCAACCTTGCTGTACGGATTTTTTGTCTCGGTAAACGCACCAATAAATGCTGCTATATGGAAAGGTTGCCTTGGGGAATGTACCCTCTTGCTGTATGGATTTTCTGTGTAGCTATTGCTGCTCTCCCTCCACTGAGAAATTTCTCTTTAGCTTTCTCTCCTCCTCTCTCAATCTGCTCATGAAAGAATGAATGATCTTTTCTCTCATTTTCCTCCTTTAACCTAACCTTAAGTGACTTTTGGGGAATCCCTAAATCCAATGGCTGAGATAGCTTTAGATCTAGGGCTGAGATTAAATGCTCATTTAAATCTCACTTTCTATTTTTTAATTCACCCCACTTTAATAAAGACCCACTTAGTCATTTATTTCCAAAGTCACTTTTTACTTTCTAATTTCACATTGACTTTATTAAAGTCACTTTAAAATTAGACTTTAGTAACTTTATCACTTAAAGTCACTTTTAAATTAGATTTGACTTTATAACTTTATAAAGTCACTTTAGGAGAAAAAATTAAATTCTTTTGGACACTTTTCCCTAGGCCAAAGATCAAAGCCTTAGGGAACCACCTGTCCTCTGGTAACCAAATTTCAACACTCCCTCTTACCGAGGAAGGTGTTCCTCACCACACCCATTTTGTCTCTGAAGTAGACATGCTTGCCCCATGGTAAGGCTTTGGTAATAATATCTGCAACCTGCTCATCAGTGGGAATATACTCAAGCTTCACAGCTCCCTTCTGAACATAGTCTCTGATGAAGTGATATCTGATGCCGATATGCTTTGACCGGTCATGAAATACTGGATTCCCCTTGAGTTTAATGCAATTCTGATTATCACAGTAAATCAGTGAAGGTCTCAACGGTTGACCAAATAAGCCAAACAACATCTTGCGAAGCCATATGGCCTCACAACTAGCTAAACTGGCTGCCATGTACTCTGCTTCCGCTGAAATTATGCTACTAATTGCTGCTTCCGGCTGAACCACGACACCACTGCTGAACCCAACCTAAAACAACACCCTGAAGTGCTCTTCCTATCAGGAGCACAACTTGTCCAATTAGAATTAGTGTAACCTGCCAATCTTACTCCATCTTCTTGCCTATAATCCAGATCATAATCCATTGTCCACTGCAAGTACCGCAAAATGTGTTTTGCAGCAACCTAGTGCACCCTCTTGGGTTCACACATGAACTGGCTCATTCTGTTGACTGCAAAACATATATCTGGTCTAGTGTTGACCAAATACATCAAGGAACCAATCAATTGTCTATACAATGTGGGATCCACCAACTCAGAATCTGAAGCGTGAAGCTTCTTCTAGTTGGTGATCATAGGTGTCAACATGGGTCTACAATTCTCCTTGTGGAATCTGCTAAGGATGTCCACAATATACTTCCCCTGCCCCAGGAAGAAATGCCCCTCCTCCTGCCACACCTCCAAACCCAAAAAGTAATGCATCAAGCCAATGTCCTTCATCTTGCGCTCCGATGCAAGATCTCTCTTGCAACTCTATGAGTCTCTCTGCACGCGTAATGACCAAGTCATCCACATACAACACCAGAATGAGAGGCTCCTCACCTATCACAATAAAGTATAGGTTCGGATCTGCATCACTCTTTGTGAAACCCATCTCCTGCAAGTAAGTATCAATCCTGGAGTACCAAGCTCTGGGAGCTTGCTTCAGGCCATAAAGGGCCTTCTTTAGTTTGCACACATGGCACTCCTTCCCATGCACCTCAAAGCCCTGTGGCTACTCAATGTACACCTCCTCCTGTATGAAGCCATTGAGAAATGCGATCTTCACATCCATCTGGTGGATCTTCCAACCCATCTCTGCTGCTATCGATATGATGGAGCGAATCGAAGTATATCGAGCCACGGGAGCGAAGGTCACCTCATAATATACTCCCTCTACCTGGGAGAACACTCTAGCCACAAATCTTGCCTTGAATTTCTCAATGCTGCCATCTACAACATGCTTTACCTTGTAAAGCCATCTGGAAGTAACCACGGATTTTCCCTTAGGCCTCGGCACCACCTCCCAAACATCATTCTTCATGATAGAAGAATACTCCTCCTGCATGGCCTCTCTCTAGACCTACTGGCTAGCTGCCTCCTCATAGCTAGAAGGCTCAGAGTCAACGATGTTGGCAACCATTTCCATATAGCTACAAAACCTCTCAGGTGGTCTTCTCTCTCTGACCGACATCTTCGGCCCAGCAACAGATGTGGCCTCTATCAAGGTATCCTGAAGCGACTTGGGCTTCCACTTCAGTGAGCACACTTCTCCCACTGGAGAATGAAACTCCTCCTCCTCATCAGGAGCCTGAACTCCTAAATGTCTGTCTGCTGTCCTTCTGCCTGAACTTGAACTTGTAGATGCTGAAGTACCGTGTGAACTGTTCATCAGTGGACTCCCTAGTGAACTTCTCTGCGGACTGCTCTGCATGCTGCTTGAAGCACCACCCCTCTGACTTTGGAAGCCACTGCTCACTGATGGACCTGATACCATAATTGATGTACCTCCTGATCCTCCTGATCCCTGCCCACTGGATCGCTGTGCCTGACTCAACTGCTCTTGAGGGTCTGGCTGATCCAGATACTCTAACTCCAGTGACCTCCTGAAAGCCCTGTCCTCCTCCAACTTCACATCCTGCCTGACAACAACTCTCCTCTGTGCAGGAATATAAATCCGAAAGGCTTTCGAGGTATCAATGTAGCCCACAAAGATACCCTTCTTTGCGGTGGGCTCTACCTTGGTCCTCTTCTCTTTGGGTACGTAGGAGTATGCAATACACCCAAAGATACGAAAGTGACCAACATCAAGCTTCTTCCAAGAAAAAGCCTCCTTCGGAGTCACATGCCCCAAGGCACGATGCAGACTCCTGTTCTGCAAATATATAGTAGTGTTGCAGGCCTCTGCCCACAAAAACAATGGTAACCCCTGATCATGTAACATGGCTTTGGCAGCCTCAACGATGGATCTGTTCTTCCTCTCCGCAACCCCGTTCTGCTGGGGGTTGTAAGGAATTGTGAACTCCCTCCTAATGCCTGCCTCCGCACAATACTCAACAAACTCACCAAGGGTGTACTCACCTCCATTGTCCGACCTCAGGGACTTGATCTTCCGACCTTTCTGAGTCTCCACAAGAGCTTTGAACTCCTGAAACCGCTTGAAGACCTCACTCTTGGTCTTCAAGAAATAAATCCAGGTCCTCCTGGAGTGATCATTAATGAATAAAACATAATACTCATATCCACCCAAGGAAACATGAGACATCCAACCGCTCACATTGGTATGAATCAAATCAAGTATCCAAGTCGATTTGCTGTCACTGCTGGGAAAAGGGGATTTGGCAAACTTGCCCATAACACATCCTCTGCATGTATCAATGTGATCAGTACTGAAATCTGACATACCTGTAATGATCTCCTGCAATGTCCTCAAGGCTCCATGATACATGTGCCCCATCCTGTGGTGCCAAATCTCGCACTGCTCTGAACTGCTAGCTCTGCTGTCGGTACTACTGCTCAATGCCAAAAGGGGTTGAAATGAAAACTTGTACACCTTTGCATGGCGTACACCAATCACTCTAGCTGAATCAGCCGGAGTGCCCCTGGGATATATAAGCACCTGTCCTCTACTGAACAATATCTCATATCCTCTGTCCTCCAATGCTGTGACGGATATGAGGTTCTTCCTCATCCCTGGCACATATAGAACATCCGACACTTTCAAGGGAGGTTTGGGTTCCCTATCAAATGTCAGTGTCCCCACACTGACTGCTCTAACAATGCTGTCGTCTCTGAGTACTACCTCTATATCAGTGCCACTTTCTGAAAGCTCTGAGAAGTACTCATGGACTCCTGTCATATGACGTGAAGCCTCACTGTCAACATACCAGATACTTGAAGATGCTCTGCTAATGGAGGGAAATGCACACTCCCTCTCAAACCTCCGTGGCAGGTGATCCTGCACTAGTGGACTCACAAGCAATGAACCCAAACTCCCGGTCAAAGCTATCCGAAAAGTCCTCTATTTCTGCTGATGTTGCCATGTTCTGGTTCTTCCCCTTCTTCTTCTTCTCTGGACACACAACTGCATAGTGTCCCATCCTCTGCCAATTCCAACACTTCACCTTGGAATAGTCCTTCTGCATGTTCACCTGATTACCTTTACCTTTGCCTTTGCCCCCACCACTACTTGTGGAAGCTTGCTTCTTTCCCTTGCCTTTCTTGTCTCCTGCTAACAACGCTGCATGCTCATCCTACTCAACTAGTTTCGCTGCCCTAAGCTGGCTCTTCCTGATTTCATTCTGTATGTAATCATCCCAGAACCTTTCCCAAGTGGGAAGGGTCTCACGTGCACAAATCCCATCAGCAAAGTTCAACCATGAATTGGGAAGGCCATTCACTGCAATCCGCACCAACTTAGTGGGTGGAATGACCTCTCCAACTGCTGCCAACGCATCTCTCACATTTATGATCTTTGTGAGATATGCTGTAGCACTATCAGTCTTAGCCATCTTAGTGGCCTTCAACCTCTCCCTTAGGACCATTTTCTTGTTGTCATTGGTACTCTGGTAGAGATTGGTCAAAGATGTCCACATCTCATGAGCAAGTCTCTTTCCTCTCACATGAGGAATAACATGGTCTTTAATACCATCAAGAATCAATCTCTTATCCTTTTTATTCTTCTTGTTAAAGTCTGCCAACTGAACAGCATCAGTAGGCACATTCATAGGGTTCTGTTGGGTATGCACCATTATACCCCAAACTTCTGCCTCCTCACATTCTTTTCTTCCATACACTATAGTTACTATGCCCATCCAACCTATCCTCCACCCTCAAGCCCAAAAACATGCTTGCTATCCTAATAAATTGAAAAAGACACTGCTGTAGTAAAAGTACTGTTTTCTGTGTGAAAAATCAGCTCGCTGTAACTTTTCTTCTTGCTGTCCCAAACTGCACTTTTCAACAAACTAGCTCTGCTACCATGTAGAAATTTTGTTCCCAACCCCGGTTTTCAGTTTCTCCTAATTTCTCCCTTAAAGTTAAATGCCCATTCCCATAGCCATACATTCAACAAGCTGGAAAAATAAATATTTTCCGAAAACACAAATTTTGGAAATTTCACAGTGCTGAAATGCAGAAATAAAACTCAGAAAAATAAATCAGCTACACACAGAAAATTGACACGCTGATTTTTGGTCAACTTGACCCTGGAAAAACCCCCTACAACTCTTGGGGAAAACTAGTTCGAAAGCTTCTCTTTATTTCTGAATATGATTTTATAGTGAACAGCAAAACACTGTAAAAAATTATAGCAAATACAAACCCCACTTATCTCGATTTCCATATCAACCTCCAACCTTGAAAATCTTGCCAATAACAAACAAAAATTTAACAAAAAAATTACAACATTAAATGCTGTACTTGCAGCCTCGAAAAATGTGCCAAAATCTGCTTGTACGGATTGTACAGATTATGTACGGAGATGTACAACAGCCTCTCCTTGATTTTCGAGTCCTGAAACAGCCTCGAAATTCGTGCCCTTTGCTGCTGAAAGCCGCTCGAAATGTGCACTGTACCTTGCCTCGAAATGTGTGCAACCTTGCTGTACGGATTTTCTAGCTCGGTAAACATGCCAATAAATGCTGTTGTACGGAAATGCGGCCTTGGGAAATGTGTCCGCCTGCTGTACGGATTTTATGTGTAGCTATTGTTGCTCTCCCTCCGCTCAGAAATTTCTCTTTAGCTTTCTCTCCTCGTCTTTCAATCTGCTCATGAATGAGATAGCTTTAGATCTAGGGCTGAGATTAAATGCTCATTTAAATCTCACTCTCTATTTTTTAGTTCACCCCACTTTAATAAAGACCCTCTTAGTCATTTATTTCCAAAGTCACTTTTCACTTTCTAATTTCACATTGACTTTATTAAAGTCACTTTAAAATTAGACTTAGTAACTTTATCACTTAAAGTCACTTTTAAATTAGATTTGACTTTATAACTTATAAAGTTACTTTAGGAGAAAAATTAAATTCTTTTGGACACTTTTTCCTAGGCCAAAGATCAAAGCCTTAGGGAACCACCTGTCCTTCAGTAACCAAATTTCAACACACTGTACATATATTCTTGTTTGATCTTGTCATAAGGCTATCTTCGTACTTCTTTTCGACTTCTTCTTTTGCAATCTGCAATTTGCTTTTGTCTTCAGACTGTCTGCCATTGTTTTGCCAAGTCTTACTAGATTCATCATTTTCAACTTCCATAGTAGTCTTCAACAGTTGTCCATCTTCAGTGTCTTTGAACACATGTTCAATTAAGAACTGTTCTATTGCAACCATCTCTTCTAACAACTTCATTTCTTCATCAACCTGCATAAATACATCTTCTAAAGGTTGTTCATCACCTGCATACATACACAAAACATTAGTTTAAAAAATACAAAGCTCCCCTTCCTTTGATGTCTCCTTCATCACACCTCTCAGCTGATCCGAACTTGTCCAACAGTTCAGAAAATCATCAATAATTCCTTCCTCAGCAAGGTAAACTTCTTGCTCAGGTCTACAATAGTCATCTTTCACCTTTAACTCAGTTGTTCTGAGTTCTTCTCTTAATCTGATGTACATTCTCCACTTTATATGGTTCTGCAACAACTTCCATTTTATCTTCTTTCTTTTCATAGTCCAACCATACCTTTGGCCCCTTTCACAGTCTTCAAGCAGCATTATTATTGCATCAATACTTGCTTTCAATTCAGCAATGTCTTTGTCAAGTACTTCTTGACTCATCTTCTTTCCCTTGCCATTTTCCTTGGCATATTTCTCTCTTCTGTTGTGGCTTCGCTCATGATCCCTAATAGTCATCTTGGCTTCTTTATGTGGATTCCCTTTTCCCACTGTGAGCTTACAAAAATCCTCTCTCATTTCTTTGTAACAAGTCTTTACTTGTCACCTACACCAAGTCATCATCTTGGTATATTTCCTTGGGTTTCTCCAACAAAACCTCTTTTGAGCACTCCTGCTCCTCAGCTTCCAACGCTGTCAGGATTTTGTAACCAATGCTCACCTGCCCCTCACTCTGTTTTGAGAACTTTGCTATTCTCTTCTTTTCTACAACAATCTCCTTTGCTGAATTTGCCACTAACACAACTTCTCTTCCCTTTACACAGTTTGCTGTTGTGTGTTAGCTGCTATCATTCTCTTCACTGTGAAGCTAATTCAAATTAGACCAAATATCCAAATATAACTCATACCTGAAATATATTCCAATGATCTTATCTCCTTAAGCTTTCATTGGCTTAGACAATAAACATGTTGCTTTGCTTTTCACTGTCTGCAATTCAGTTCTTCTTCCAACTAATTTTCTTCTCTTTCTGAGAACATCCATGTTCTATTCATTTCCTTACAACATCTCTTGCTGCAATTTCTTGTTGCTACTTACATTCACATACATATATCATTAAATTTTTTAAAACTTACACGATCCTTCCCTAATCTTGTCTTCCTCAAACCTCTTTCCGTAGTTTGTCTTGAATGAAATGGCTGAAGTCCTCATTGCCTGCAACATTTCAAGATTCTACTCTACATAAAATATTTTGTATTATGATCTCCCAATGACCAATTCCTTTGAGACCATAACCCCCTGTATCTGGATCTATTACCAATGCAAATTCTATACATACTGAAAGCGAAATTCAATCTTGAATAAAAAGCCCCAAAGAGCGCTAGTCTCACTTTGATACCAAAAATGATGTAGGGCTAACTATTAACCCCACCTTAACCCAAGATTATACTCGAAATAGAGTATATGTTATATTTTGTTCACATCTGAAATGATGCAGCAAGGCTGCAAAGTTCCACAAACTCGCGCGGATCTGTGGGTTATGGATCCACATATACTCGGAAACACGCAACATTGGATGCCTTTATCGCAACGTCAGCAGTTTGAAGCAGATCGTAGATCGCAATCCTTAACTCATCGCAAATTGCTCCCAAACAATATCGGAGTTCGCAGGTTTTACAATATCACATTTCAATGATCCCTCAACTGATGTGATATGCGATATACACGGAAACTCGACACGTGGCCGCTAAGTCGTATCGCAACTTAAACCATATTACATACATCGCGGATCGCAGATTATGCGATATCAAAATCGGGAAACATAACATTTCGCAGATCGCAAGGTTTAACAAATAACCTTTAATTGTAAACCATAACAATTCCGATGCGAAATTTCACTGGTTGCGATGTAATTTGAATCGTCCCTTCTTCAAGCTGAACTCCTGTGATTTGATCAGATTCGTCCACCTTCCATTGCACACTTTGATTCTAAAACCTTTGGAACTTTGGGGAAAACACGAAACCTCTAGAACTTTGGGGAAAACACAGTTGCGGCCTTTTGCACACCATAATACTCCATGCTACTCTTTACAATAACTCATCAATGAACTTATGTGACTGCAATTTCTTCCATGGCATTCTACTCCGTGGCTCCACACCAATTCACACAAATAGACACCATAAATAAACACGCCAAGCAAACAACGATGAACATAACTGATGGCAAGATCTATAGATCCTCCATACTCTTGACTATCCAACTGATTGGAAACATTCAATCATGTCTACAAATGGTTCAAACCTGATCTAGACAACAATGATTTTAGGCATATTGTGTAGTGTTCGATTATCAGAATCATTCAATCCAAAATTAATATAATTATGTACTAATCAACATAATAGAAATATAGATATACATCTACAGAGAATAATACAACATTTGAACTCTATCTTCCATACAAAATTTGTACATGTATCTATATTCGAAGCTTTTGTCTCTTCTCAATTTACGATCTGTTTTCAACATTAAAAATGGCCTCTCTATTCATCTCATTGCACTCTCACACCCAACCAGCCAACCTCTCAGTTTCAAAATGCTTACCAATATATACAAAAAGGAATCATGAATCAATTTCAGTTCAGATCCAACAATCTGTCAATATTTCCTAGAGCTTCTCTCAATTCCATTCTTTACTTAACCAAATCCTATATTAGACCTCTAGATCTCTAAAATCCTCACTCTTCCTAGGATTACTCACTCATCCCTAAGATCTCTACAACTCACGAGATATTCTTCATTAATCAAATTACATTTAAATCTCTTTTAGAACTCAAACTAAACTTAGGAAAATAAACAAAATAATTATGGGAACCCACTCCCTTTAGTAAATGTGTGATAAGACTCTTAGGTCTTATAAACCTTGAAGAATGCTCCTGCATTAGATGCATTACTTCCTAGGCTTGGAGGTGTGGCAAAGGCCAGGCGAGATTTTCCTTTATCAAGGAAAATATGTCGTGAAGTTGCTGGAGAGATTTGGTATGGTGGACTGTAAGTCTGTGTCGACACCGATGGAACTCAACTTTAAGAAGTTGTGTGGAAAAACTGCAGGGCCCGAGCTGGGAAATCCCGCCAAATATCGGCAACTCGTGTGGGCCTTGATTTTCTTCGTGAACTCCCGTTTGGACGTATGTTTTGCAGTGAACATTTTGAGTCAACATATGGTTGAGCCTCATCACATTCACTGGATTGGTGCCAAGAATCTATTGAGATATCTTTGGGGCACAATCAACAATGGGCTGAGATACACTGCTGGGAGTTTTAGACTCCATGGATATACTGATGCCAATTGGGCTACTAGTGTGGTGGATTGCAAGAGCACATCTGGATGTTGCTTCACCTTGGGTTTTGCTTCAATATCTTGGATGAGCAGGAAGCAAGAGTCGGTGGCTTTGAGCATCGCTGAGGGCGAATACATTGCATCGAGTATGGCTTGTCGTGAAGCTGTTTAGTTGAGAAAGCTCTTCAGTGATCTGTTTGGACGTGTGCTAGATACCACCGTTATCTTTTGTGATAACTAGAGTGGGATTCGTCTTTTTGAGAATCACGTGTTCCACGATTGATCCAAGCATATTGATATTAAGTGCCACTTTGTCCGGGACATGGTACAACGAGGTGCCGTAAGGCTCGATCACATAGGAACTGATGATCAGGTTGCATATATTCTCACGAAGCACCTGGGGAAGGTCATGTTCCTAACCTTCCGTGACAAGCTTGGAATCGTGGAAAAACCCTATTGTGAGGGTCCTGCTTGAGTTGGACTATGAGCTATGGAAGCTCCAGGGGGCTTGGGGATAGCTTCTTAGTGCTATAAGTACACACGGGGCTAGGCTTGCCGAACCTTGTTGTGCTTCTGCCCCACCGTTATGATATTGAGTTGGTTCACCTCTCTTTGATCAATGCTCCGCACGCATCATACCCATGGAGTTTCGGACTCATGGGAAGTACCTCTCATTTGGCCAATGAGGTGGGAAATGTGGATAGAGACCAATAGCAAGACTAATGGACGCATCAGAGATTGTCGTACTCTCTACGTCTAGGATGGCATGTGTCCAACACCTTGATCTGGGATCAAGTCAAATGAGTTTCTTACCTCTAAACTGACTTCGGGTCAGTAAACTAACTTCGGGTTAGTATGAGACTCTTCTTGAGTCCAAGAGAGGTTTTAACCTCTAAGCTGACTTTGGGTCAACAGAGTGTGATGTATTTGTGACTCACCTTTTTGTTCTATTTGCAAAGAAGAGCCAGCAAAACAAGTTACGACAAGATGATGCACGATGATATATGATAGTATACAATGGTACTGATCTCTGGATGGCACAAGTGGATAGATGGAGTTCTCCCTAGTTGAGAGGGAGTGTTAATTTTGCGCAACTAGGTCCAAACTACAGGTTGCATTGCTCATATGATGATGATTATATTTTCGTTGGATTCCTCTTTCGGAGAGGTGCAAGATTGATCTAAAGATCATCTTGTTTGGATGAGCGGAACATATATTTTGATTTTATTTTCCACACATGTGCAAGGTCGGCCAGATTTGTAATGTAGGCTCACGAGCCTAATAGATGTGTCACACACCCTCATTGACTGATATAAATTGGAGAGAGATGATGCCCATTTCATCATCATCTCATCACACACATTCCTCATGATCTGATTGGTTTGTACAACCTAGAAGAGGTTCCTCTCTCTCCCATGTGTAAATATGGATGATGCCGGAAATGGATGTCAGAAATTTGGATGCTGGTGTTGGAAATACCGAGAGGGGGGTGAATCAGTATTTCTTTTCAATTGTTATTTTTACCAGTTAGATCACTTATATTTAGAACACAAAATGAACAAATAAGAATAAATACTTTTATTAATCTCAATAAATCAAGTACTATATTTGTGTAGGGCTCCAACATTAGATGAAGACACCAATCTTCAATTTCCCAGGCTCGAACCTATATTATGCCAAGCACCGACTTGGACTTCCCAAGGCTCCAACCTTGTCAATTTGAGGCACCAACCTCTCTGGCTCGAACCCTATATCTAGTTCAGGCTCCAACCTGGTTTCTTGAGGACTTCTATCCTCTAGGGCTCCAACCCTATCTTCCAAAGCACCAACCTTGTCTCTATGAGGCTCCAAACTCTTGGGCTCCAACCCTCAGTTTCACTTCGTCAAAATGTGTTTGGTTGTTCTTCACGGCTCCCAATGTCTTCTTCAACGAGCCCTGTCAATCTTCAGCAATGGCTTCTCCAAATCACTTCATCAATGACAACCTTGTCTTCTTAGAAGGTGTCACCACTGCTCTTCATGTCACCCAAACACAGATCTCCAAGTTACCTCATGATGGCTAATGCATCATGGTCTTCAACATTATCTTCAAGACCTTCAAGGTGTCTACAAAAGGCAGTCCAAGTTCTGCACCTGCTCTAAGCCTCTTCAAGGGCTTCTTGTCAAGAAAGTCTTCACAATGCTTTACCCAACAAGCTCTTTAATAGGTGCTTCAATATGTCTTCAAGAATATCTCAAGACAACTTCAAATCTGCTTCAAGATGTGTATCAAAATTTCCACCAAGAAGTCTGCAGCAAACTATCCTCAAAAATTCTTCGTAAAATGTATTCAAAATACAGACCCGCGAATATTACTGTGCACTAGTTCGCAGCTACTTGCAGCAAATTAATCAGTCACAGGATCCGAGACAGAGAATTCTTTCAAAGTCCGAGCATCACAGTAATTAATCCGAGGTGTATGAAACAGCTTCAGGACTCCTAATGCTTCACTGTCCAAGTCCAGCATCCAACTTGCTCCAACAAAAGTCAGCTATACAAGTATGCTTAGAATTCTGCTAAGGTTCTATGTCTTGTTTACTCTTAACAAGTAGCTGTCCAAACTGGTCTTTATGTGATGATATACGAACCAAAGAAAATAGGAGGTCTGTCCCACAGAAATAACCCTGGTTCGAGTTGTTTGATCACTGTAGGTCCGTATCACTGTGACACATCACAAAAACGAGGTCCTGAAGTATTGCAGTGAGCCATAAAAACAATCTGAGCTGCTGTGATAGGAGTATACAGGTCTGAGTTTGATGACAACTCCAAATCCAAGGGTATCAACTCAAATATTTACCCAAACAAATCTTAAAAGGACTTCCTCGGTGTCCCTAGTTCACAAGGTTTGAACTGTGGTATATCTCTGTATTTCTTGACCGAATTTGTCCTTAAAAAATGAGGACCGAACTGTATATTTATAGTGTGACAGCTATGAAAATGGAGGGTCACGTCTCTCCAAATAGGCCGACATGAAGGACAAGGATAGGTCTGCTCACTGATAAGGTTAATTTTTCTTAACTTAAAAATTCCATATCTCATCAACCGCTGGGAGTTTCGGGGCAAGTAAAGGCTCGTTGGAAATAGGAAAAAGTCCTCTTTCAGATGGTCTAGGTTCCATGTTCAAAGGTTGCGTCTAATGTGGTGAAAAGCATTTTTCTTTGTGGCTGCCTTTGAATTGTTTAGTGCAGAAACTAATTAGGACAGTATGGCTTCTCTTTGTTTGGCTTTTCCATTATTTGGCTTCTTCATTGTCATAGGGTCATAATGTCATCATGATATGCTTCATCCATGTTATCTTGATTTTTCATCACGTACTAGTGTAGTACAGTGGGAAAGTTCCAAGATAGTAAGATAGTCTTCCAACCATCAAATGAGATCTTCCATGTCATCATTTAATCTTCCAACCATGTGATCATTCAAGGGTAAGACATCATCACGTGTAGTTCTCCATATGTCATCAAAGGTTAGCGTCTAGATCATCAAGTGCATGCAACATTAGATCAAGTAATTCTTAGGGCTTCCTTCATTAGTGGTTTGACTTCTTCGTGACTTGACATCTTCATTGATGGTATCCTAGTCAACCAAGACAAGAGTTATGGCATCATCATTTGGAACCAGGCATCTCAATCAATGCCATATTGACATCAATGACAAATTTGATTAACAGCTGGAAATGGATGCCGAAAATCTAGATGCCAGAATTATGGATGCCGAAAATGATGCCGGATGTGGATGCCAGAAATTGGGAAGCCAGAAATATGGATGATGTCGGAAATATGGATGCCGGATATGGATGCCATAAATATGGATGCTGGAAATGATGCCGGAAATGGATGCGGAAAATCTGGATGAGGGATTCTTTTGTTGACTTGCGTTGACTTTTGGAGTTGTCTTTGAGGGGTGTGTGTGACACTCGGAAGGGTTGCTGATCTGATGTTGAGAAAGACTTTGCTGGCTGATGCATCCTGTTGACTGACGTAACGCACATCACTCTCTATCTTTGCTGGACAAGAAGAATTGTAAAATCTGATCTACATTATTTGGCTTGTCTTTTGTTGAATTATTATTATGTTCTATCAACATTTTACTTTCATGTTTATGTGATTGCTAAATTGAATTGGGCCTATAAGAAAGGTTGAAGTAAAACCGCATTAAGCAAAGAACATACCATGGTTATCTAAAATTAACACCCTAGGAACCAGGGTGATGGCTATAATGATAAGGGGTAGAGCTCATGTTTGGGTTTTGCCCATGTGCTAAATTTGTATGTCTCGACTACTGTTTGCATTTTATGGTACATTTCTTGTTGTAAGTGGCTAAATTATGCTTTTAACTTTCTTTTTAGCTGCATCAACCTCCAGGGCATCGTTCCAGGCCCAACCCAAAGTGTGGACTAGGGGAGGGGGATGCTAACTCCTTGTGGATCCAATGGACAAATGTGGACTTGGATGGGAAAAGTGTTAAAGGGCGCTGTAATGAGAGGAGGGGAGTGATGTATATGATGTCGAGAAGTGGGACCACACAACCAAAATTGAGTTTTCCCATGTAGTGCCACTCTTAAAGCTAGTAGCCAACAAAGGAGATCCCACGGGACTATGATACAAGACTGACCACCAAATTGGACAAGGGGACAAGAGTACATACCAAGCCCATTCTTTCCACCGAATCCCCTCGCCCCCCACTAATCGTTGTCTAGATGTGTGCATGATAAGTAAGAAAAAATACCCAATTACATAATGAAAAGCCATACCTTTGGGGTTGGAAGGCCCACCTTCAAACATATGATTTAACAGATGGGTGAGGGCACATAATGGCTGGCTCAAGTGGCGGAGAATGGTGGCACATCCAGCTATATGGTTGTAAGGGGCTGCTAGATAGAGACAAATCTAGGAGAAAATTTCTCCTATGGGTTGTTAGTTTCTGTAGCATTGGATGTGTTCTAGCCACGAAATTTGGTGGAGAGGCTAGAATCTGTGTTACCGAATCCGCAGGGGTCAAGTGCCGGAATCACGGATCCTCGTATCTGAAACAGATACGGATACCGATCTGATTGGATCTGCTACAACGTTAATCAAGTTGACGTCAAGCGGGGTTCCAGAAGTTTTGGAGCGGGATCCGGCCAACAAACTTCACTCAAACAAGCAAGATGCTTAATTTATGCGCGTTTCAAATTTAATTGACAGTTCCACTGCCCTCAATTAACAGTTAAACCGGCGTGGCTTCTAATTATGGCGTTTTGCCAAACTTTCTCTGGATTATAAAACTTGACGGTAGGGGTTAAAATTGTATTCTATTGTTGAGCGTTGGTGGAGAGAAATTTGTGATCATCGTGGTCGAGTTGGCTTGCAGCGGTCGAGGTGCTATGGGTAGCGTTACACTGCATTTGCATCGTTACCCTCCCTTTGCGTCGAGCTGCGTCTGCGTGGAGGTGCTCTGCAGGTAGCGCGGGCAACGTTTATATCAGTTAGACCTCTGCAATTTTTGGAGTTCCGGTCAACCTGTGGGATATCTGTGCAACAATGCAGGCAACCTGCATGTGCACGGACAGGTAACATTTGTTTTGTAACTGAGTTACCGGGAGAAAACGAGAAGCGAGCAATGGAGATGCTTAGGGTTTCTAGCTCCAAGTTTTCAACCGCCTCTGTGTTTCCCGTGACCGTGACTGCTGTAGTAGCTTCTCCCCACGATCGATTCCAAGATGTCGTCTGCCATTGCCAGGAGAGCCCGTTCTTGCTGCAGAAAGCCATCTCCCGAGGGTTTGAGAGCCAGTATGTCTTCTCTGATGCCGCCGTGGTTGCAGTCGCGCCTCCATCAAATCTGCAGCATGGAGCCTTCAATATCTGCATAAGGAGCTCGATATGGCCTCGAAATGTCATCAACCAGAGACGTAAGCACCAGTTCTCTTCTTTGGATGTTGATGCAACAGTTGCTCTCGCAGATTCGTTAGCTGAAGTGTACTTATTCAGTGACGGGCTTTTGGGCTACCATCATCCTCAGTTCGGCCACCGAAGCCTATAGTTGTCAGTGCCCGTTTGGTCCAAATGGCCGATGATCCTTATATAGTCGCTCTCAACGCCTGTAAAAGCTCCCTTGGATTCAGGGGGGGGGGTAGGTCATGATATTGGTAAATGGCCGTAAGTCATAGAAATAGAGAGTGTGGGTTTTGTGATCATTCACCCTCCGCTTATCGATCCAGATCTCTTCTATTTGGTGGAACACCAAAGCCGCTCAAAAGCAGCCACAATCTGGTGCAGGATATTCTACACGATATCGAACACAAATTGGGGATCCCCTCAGATCTCATGCGGTTTCTTTACGGAGGTAAACAACTCAAAGATTCTTTGCCCTTGTCTTATTACAATATCAAAAGATATGCTTCAGTTATGCTCACCCTTCGTTTGAGAGGCACAGCCTCTGGGCAAACCTCCTCGGCTCCCCCCTTCTCCTACAAGGATGTGGTTCATACGCAGCCATCCAAGAGAGCCGCACAACCAACTGAGGCTCCCAAGCCTTTCCTGGTGGACAAAAGGGAGGAAACCCCTTCCATTGAGATCTCCCATCCAACTTTGGAGGACCAATTTCAGACATTTGCAGAAAAGGCTATCATTTGCAGGTTTAATGGTCTATGGCCTCGAACTGTCGATCTTTATCAGTGGATCCATTCCAACTGGACCAATAACTGCAAGGCCTTCTTTTGCTCGAAAGGCTTCTTCATTGTGGCCTTCGCCTTCAATGAAGACTATCAGAAAGCATTAACGGAAGGCCCCTGGTTCTGGGGACTAGCAGGGCTCTTCCTTACTCCATGGTTTCCAGATTTCGACCCTTTCATAGTTGTTATCACCAAACTCCCCATTTGGGTTAGACTTCCAAATCTCCCTGTGCACCTCTGGTACTTTGCCGCCTTCTAGGGAATTGGGAATACTCTAGGCCGCTTCCTGGCCACGGACACCTCAAGAGGGGAGAAAGGAATATACACATTTGGTAGAATTTGTGCAGAAATAGACATCAGTAACTGGCTACTTGACAAGATAAATCTCAAAATTGGGGACTTCCAATGGACCGAAACCTTGGACTATGAGAACACCGCCTTCCGGTGTCGTCACTGCCATCAGACGGGACATATCCAAAACTCATGTGCTACGTTCCTTGACAAAATGAATAATAAAAAAGGTAAATCCAAATCAAAGAGCTGGAAGCCATGTGATCCACCACCCATGGATGACATAGATTCCTTTAGCTTGGATGAGGAAGGAAATGAAGAAAATGCAGAACAGGAAAAGGACTCCCCCTCGATCGGCCCTACGGATCCTTCGGCACCGCAGATATCGCAGAAACGCATGAATGCACCCTCTTCCTCTGATTCAAATAAGGAGGCTCCTCCTTCAGAACAGAATTGTCAACAATTGGTTCCTGTCTAGTCAGATCACAATGGTTGGGTTAAAGTCAACAAAAAAAAAGTGAAAAAATGTCGTTTGGAGGTTCCTACCCACTCTGGGTAGACCCCTTTGTCTCGCTCTATGCTTTTTGTTCTCCTTGTTACTTTCTACTTGTACTAGGTTGCTTATAGGAGCCGAGGTTGAGATCTATCATTTCTGGTTCCCCTGTTTCCTTACTTTGCCTTCTAGCAAAGCTCTGATTGTACCATATGGTTTTTTCTTAATAGATTTAGTCTTATTCAGAAAAAATAAAATGTTTTGTAACTCGTAGTTTTAATATAATTTTTAACTTTTAATTTAATTAAATTAAATTTAAATCGTAGTTTTGTTTTAATTCTTAATTTAATCGTGGCAACATCTTTTTTTTGTTGTTGTTGTTGTTTTTCTCTCGGGTTGTTTGGGAAATTTAATTTCTAACTTTAATTTTTTGGTTAAATCGTAAGTTTTAAATCGTAGTTTTGTTTTAATTTAATTTAATCGTAGTTTTTTTTTAAAATTTAATTTTTAACTTCAATTTTTAAATTTTATTTTAAACTTTAATTTAATTTAAATTTTATATAGTTTTTTTTTTTTTTTTTAAAATTTAATTTCAATTTTATATAGTTTTTTTTTTTTTTTAAATTTAGTTTTAAGCTTTAATTTAATTTGAATTTTATATAGTTGTAAAAGAAAAATAAACTTGTAAAATTATTTATATTGAAACAATTTAGAATATTAGTTTTTTTTTTGAGACATATATTAATTATAAAATAACAATTTATAATTTTGTTTTGGTAGTTAAAATTTTATAATTTTACTAATTAAATTTTTTTAATATAAATGCAGATTGATAAACATGGAACCATCACAACATGAAACGATTGAAGGGACAAATGTCAACAGAGATCCCAAATCTCCTTTATGGCAGTATGTCAAAATTCTTGGCAAAAATCCTGGGGGTGGTTCGTACAAATGGAGATGTAGTGAATGCAATAACATTCGAATGGGTCATATACTAGAGTGAAGGCCCATTTGACTAGCCAAACTAACACAGGTGTGTTGGTATGCACAGTTCCAAATGGTCCAAATGGCCAACATAGGACAGGTTTAAATCCTGCAAAACTTAAGTTTTATGCATCTATGCAAGATGTTGCTGATAGGAGATTCACCAAGGGAAAACAACATGTGCAAGTCTCCACAACCAAGTCTTCATTGCCCTCTACACCAGCTGTCACAATTAATAAAAGACCTTCTCTAGGACCTCTTGAAGCAGCGTTCAATAACCAAGGCAGAGAGGTTGCAGATCAGTATGTTGCTCGTTGCATCTATGCAAATGGACTAGCATTCAATTTGGTGCGTTCTCCTTATTGGCAACAAATGATTAAAGCAGTTAATGAAGCACCAAAAGGATACAAGAGCCCTGGCTATGAAAAGGTACGCACCACTTTGTTAACATCAGAACGCCAATTTGTGGATAGACAATTACAATCAATCTGTGATACATGGGCCAAAACAGGGGTGTCCATCGTTTCTGATGGATGGAAAGACCAAAGAAATCGCCCTTTACTTAATGTTATAGCAATATGCCCCCAAGGAGCAATGTTTTTGAAGGCAATTGATTGCAGTGGAGTGGAAAATGATGCAACGTTCATCTCCACAATTCTTATTGATGCAATAGAAAGTGTGGGGTCAAAAAATGTTGTCCAAGTTATCACGGACAATGCAAAGGTTTGTAGAGTTGCGGGCCTGATTGTGGAGGGTCAATACGATCACATCTTTTGGACTCCATGTGCAGTGCATTCGTTAAACCTTATGCTTGCCAAGATTGGTGAGATTCAGTGGATCAATGAAATATATGTAGCATCAAAGGAGATCCAAATGTTTATCACCAATCATTCGATGTCCCAAGCCATATATCGGAAGTTTGCGAAGTTGGAGCTACTAAAGGTACTCAATTTTTAAGCAATGTTATGCATTATAATTTATGAATTCTTAATTTTGACTATTTTTTATTTTATTTCTAATTTGAAATTTGACTTGTGAAAACACATGTAGGTTGCTGAAACTTGTTTTGCTTCCCACACTTTAGTCATAAAGAGGCTTGTGGAGGTCAGACAAGCAATACAGGCAATGGTCATTGACCCTCTTTGGGAATCATGGAGGACTTCAACTTCTGATAGAGGACAAAGAATAAAGTCTATCATTCTTGATGATGCATGGTGGGACAAGGTCCAATACCTTTTGAAGTTCACAGAACCAATCCTAACCATGATCAGCGCATTTGACACAGATATGCCTTGCTTGGGGGAAGTCTACGAAAACATAGATAGTATGTTGGAGAGGATACATGAAATTATCAAGGCAAGTGAGCGTGACCCCTTTGAAGTATTTTACAATGAAGTGAAAGACATAGTTACAAAAAGGTGGAACAAAATGACCACGCCATTACACCTTTTGGCATATGCACCACACCCCAAATATTATCATTCCAAAATATTGTCTTTACCAGGTAGAGCAGCTCCAAACAGAGACTCTGAAGTGGTACAGAGATATAAGAAAGCGTTGAGGAAAATCTATAGGGAGGTGGGAATTGCAAAGGAAGTACGTGACGAATTTGGAGCATTTGTACAATCCAGTGGGATATTTTCAGATCCACTAGCCATGGATGATCGAGGACATATAAAACTTATTACTTGGTGGGGCTTCCATGGTGGGGACAGCACTTATCTCTCATCTCTAGCCACAAGGTTGTTATCGCAAGTTGCAAGTTCTTCATCAGCTGAGAGGAACTAGAGTACATATGGCTTCATCCATTCAGTGAAGCGAAACAGACTGGGAGCAGCGAAGGCTGAGAATCTTGTATATGTTCATTCCAACCTTCGCCTCCTATCACATTCTAGTCCAGAGTATAAGAAGGGTCCAAGTAGGATGTGGGATGTGGAACCTGAGATATCTGACTTAAACATGACATTGAATGCCATGACTCACATTAATCTACTTGAGGATGCTACAAAATCAATTCCTACTTCTACGACAACATTTGACATTCCTGGCCCACTATCGTCTATTCATGACGTGGAGTTGCAATATGCAGAGGATGATGATGTAGACCCATTTCAAGATTTGTAGACAAACTTACTTTATATTTTCATATTAATAAAGTGATCATTGATGAAACACTCATTTTGTATTTACTACTATCGTTTTTGTATGAGGCAAGATTGCATCATTTCAGTGTTCAAATTCATAAATTATCTAATATTTTTAGTTTTATTGTTGTGATTCATGAATGGTTTTGATTTTTAACATCAAATATGTTTTCTAAAATTTTAAAAATATTATTATATATTTTTCTACCTGCCGTATCCTCGCTGTATCCGGATCCTGGCTTTTCAAAAATCCAACAGATCCGTATCTGGATCCGGATCCTGATCCGTATCCGTATCCGTATCCTGATCCGTATCCGTATCCGTATCCTTATCCTAGTAACTTAGGCTAGAACACATGAGATCTCCAAGACCCAAAAATCGTTTATGGAAATTCCACCTAGAGATGACGTAATTAGATTATTAACCTGTTTTTAAATATTTCCTAAGTCTAAACTTAGGGAATATGGCCAATTAATCAAAATTAATTAAGTCAAGGTGAGAATAATCTAGAAACTCACACAGATCGACTTCAAGATGATCCTAGCCATTAGTTAAGTTTTAATCTTGGTCACTGAAGTCTCAATAGTTGATTATAAGAGGAAGTTGATTGGCACTTGGAGAGGACACAGTTCGATTTCCTTGGCAGATCGATTTCTAGAGTAGCAACAATCAAGTGCCGGAGAGCCAGTGATCGAAGCAGTGAGTGAGGAGCAGTGACAGTGAGGCTGGAGGAAGTGTTCCAGATTCAGCGAGTTCATTTGCAGAGAGGCCGAGATTTCTCCAGGAGGCTGGGCAGAAGCCTCATAAGGCAGTTCGATTTGCTGAGAGGGGAAGACGTCTGCAGTTTCAGAGGCCGGGAAGGAGTCCCAGAGTGTTGGAGAAGAATTTCCCATCCAGTAGTAGGCAAGATGGCTTGATTAGCAGTCAGTTCGAGCAGCAGTAGGAACATACAACTTCAAAGTGACGCAAATCCTATGCAGGCCCAGTTTGTTGACTTGCTTTTCAGAGGCTTTCCAGTGCCAAAATTGCCCGAGTGAGGGTAAATTCCCTCTAGTATTTTTTGCCAGAAATTCTCTCTGCAGGATAGCCAAATTTTGGCATCCAGATTGTACTCATATTTTTTCAGTGCTGCATAATAATAAAAATCCTCACTGCTGCACCAATTTTCCCAAGTTGGGTTTTTCCAGGGACATTTGTCCAAAAATAACGGTGTCATTTTTATGTGTGTGCTAGTATTGTTTCAGTTTCCAACGCTATTATTTTCCGTAGTTTTATTTGTGAAGATGGCAGTGTGTTTATTTCAATGTTGCCGTAGCAATAAACTAAACAATTAATTTATCAGTTAGAAAAAATAATACCAGTTGCTGCAATAGGATTTCAGTAGTGAAATTTTCACATGGGTGTCACCCCCTGGTGGTGGGTAACAAGACTAAGGTCTACAATGCTATGAAGTGCACTGTTTTGGGGTTGTGATGTTGTGAATTGCACTACTTTGGGATTATATTTTGGAGAATGATACCTTCAGGTTCACCAAGGCATGAAGGCTAAATATGACTATGGTTTAGTTATGAAGGAGAGGTGTTAGAGCATGAAAGTTAAGGGTATGATGATGCTGTGAAATGCATGAAATATGAAGCATGTAGGTGGAGATAGAAGTACTGTGTATGAAGACCATAGGTTGGTGCCTATACAGGTGTTGCTAAGTTTGTGTTTAGCAAAGGAGATTAATGTCTCCAGTGTGTTGATGCCTACACAATATCTTGCTGAGTTATTGCACTACTAAGGAGGTTGGTGTCTCCAGTAGGTTGGTGTCTCCAGCTTTGTAAGAGTAGGTTGGTGCCTACAGACATTTATAAAGATAAGTTTTTGTTGTTTTCTCTTGGAAGGGTTCCATCGTTAAACTCTGCGTAATGTGGTTCTATTTTACATGCATTTAATGTTTTGAAGTCGATGAATGATTGATGAGTGCTCATTAAAAAAAAAATAATCTTATACTGTTTCACCCCCCTCTCAGTGTAAGCATAAGTTCAACATAAAGCTATGCACCAAGGTTATTAAAATGGTTGATTAACTGTTATTATGGTTATATGAATTATGGTACTGAATGATTAAACTTGGTTATTAGAATGGTTGAGAAGTAAATTTTAAGGCTATGCACAAATATATTAGTGTTAACCCCAATGCAAATTTATTTAATGATTTAGCTGTATGGCATCTCATGTCACACCTAATGCAAAATAACCAATCAGAAAGATCACCAATCATTTATATGGTATCCCATGTCAGCCCCAATGCAAAATAACCTATGGAAAGGAGTGTTGACGATTTATGCATTATTGGTTTAGTAAATTTAACAACTGCGATGATCAATGAGAGTTTCAAGACTGACTGCCGTGATTTCACCACAGATGGAATTCTCCACACTAAGCTGTGAATTTTACCAAGGCAGTGGCAAAACCTCATAATGTATCACCAAGCGACTCCACCCTTCCACTGATCATAATCCACAAGAACTATGGTGTTTGGGTGTCGGCAAATCCCCCGGAATATGTCTCATTAGCGAGGGATCCCTTCTGAAGTGGATCCTGACGACATATGGGTGGGTCTAGATCCAAATATATATCCAATCCAGGGATCCACTGATCCATGCCCCAAGGTTTGCGGGATCCAGTAATATAGCTATATTTGGGATCCTGAACATTAGTAGCACCATATGCTCCCTTGTACAAACTCTTCCTCTACCTCAATCCTCTAGACATGTCACTTAACACCCTCCAATTTTGATGAAACTCGCTAATCTAGGTATCAATATGGTAGAAAAAGCTTAACATGCCTGATCTATGACATTGTTTGTGTGAAGGGAACATTTTTAGTTTTTTTTGTAGGAATGGAATCTATGCACTATTCTGTGTATGGATATTCTTTTGAAATGCATTCAAAGTGATTGTTCTTTGCAGGAATAATTTTATTCAAAATAGTCCAGTTGGATTTGCATCAAGATTGCGTGCTCTGGTGGAAGCATTTTGCATTTCATTTGAGGGACAATTTGTGGAGGATTTTGTTACAGGTTTACCTTTGCTTATCTTTTGTTTTATTCCTGAGTGCTGATTATTCCATTGTGGTTCTGAAGTGTTTTAGTTCAATAAGCATGCATGTTCTGCTGTATTTACTTGCAGCTGAAAATCCACGCATTCAGAGTGTAACAGCATCAGCTGTTGTTCCTCCACCTACTGTTCTTGATCGAGTTCTTAAAGATCTTTTCCATGAAGGTATGTAATCAATTACATTGTTCTTTTAGTTTTTGATTAGGTTTCTATGTGTAAATGTTAAAATAAATGATTGCTTTTGTTAACAGTTCTTCTCTTTTGTGTTTTCTCAACTATGCCTAGCAGAAAGCTGGATAGATTATTGGCAATAATGTAATTTTACATATATAATCTAGGAAATCAGACAGGAAATCTGGGAAAAAGTATTTTTCTTATATGCATGTCAAGGGCAAATGTAGTGTCTTCTAATGAGGGCATTTCGTGCAACACTGATATGAACCATTGCTATATACATTGGTGGCCTAACTTAAGTTAAAATCCATATAGATCTGTGTGCGTGTGTGTTTGTGTGAGTTTTGTTTTTCCTTTGGAGAAATACCTTAGCCATTTAGTGTAAGAAAAATGACAATATTCGAACTACATTCCTAAGAACATGAAATCCGGTACAATTGGGTCTCAAAATAGATTCTAGAAGTAATCTTCGCAATCGCAATATAGATAGCCTTATCTAAAAGCCCTATAAATGCATAGTTTCATAGAAGATTGAATTATGAAACATCAATTCTTTTGTGTTTTTATTGGTTATAAAGGGTTGGTAGTTCTTAAACTGGAAGCCCCAGTGAGGAAACATCAATTCTTTTGTGTTAGTAACGACAAGTTGTTTGATCAACTTTTGAACGCATTCAATATCCAGACCTCCATCCTAGCAACTGATGGATAGCCAAAAGCGAAATATCCGACAGATGGTGGTTGGTCCATAAGATGGTTCATTACTTGACGACTCTTATTGCGGAAATCCCGATGAGCCAAGTTGTCCATATTGTTAATCTTGCAAAGTTCATCAACAATGGTCAGAGGCGATTACGTTTTAAATGGAGGTCAAGTAACAACTCGAAGATGTGGTGGTGAAAGCGCGGTGTTTGCGAGATTCTAGAGTGGATGTGAGTGTTGATGAAGAATAGTCAGAAAAATTATCTTTGTTGTTGTAATATGTGTTTTTCATGTAATCATTAAGGGAGGGTGTTGGAAGAAATGGTTCCATGTGTTGTTGTGAGTTGTCATTGTAAGTTCCCAAGCGTTAGCCTAGAAGCTGTTGGTTCCTAAGTTATGAGTTGGAGTCATGTCATGTCTGAGTCATAATTTGCCGAAGTCAGTGATCTAAGTTTACATATGTAATTGCTTTATGTGATCAATAAAATCAGTGTGAAATTTGTGTTGTGCAAAATATCCCTCTGCTCTCCAATAAGATCAATAAGGCAATGACTAGATTAACAATGGCAAACCAATGCCTTCTAACAATGCTCAATAAGGATTCAACACTTGCAAAATATAACAATATTTCAAGTCATAAGATAAATAATACTATAATACAAGTGTTAGTACAAGAAATGGCACAATATTAAATCATAAGCAGAAGATATAACATGCAAGAATGAAAGAAACTTGTACTTCAATGTAAAATGTTCCTACTAGCAAAATTAATAGTGATATTCAAGCAAAGCACACATACAATACAAAAAAATTCAGAAAAACAATTAGACACCCATTAAATCCGCCACAACTGCGCCAAGTTGAGCCATTTTATTATCAAGAGGAGAGTACAAAGATGTATGGAATATGTGCACCTAGGATTACCAAAGCAAGCTAGAGAACCCCAGGTGAGAAAATGCACTGCATGGATGCAAGGAAGTGATTTCTCCTCAAGCTTTGCGCCTGCCTTAGAATTCTACAACTGTCGGCTGGAAAGAACCCCCTGTTTGAGCCCCTAGAGGGCTCAGAAAATTCTGCCAAATTATTCTTGGGATCTCCTCCACAAACCCAGAAAATCCCAGAAGGGGTTCGGTCTAGTTCCAAACTTTCGAAATCACCCCCAATATTAGTGAGCTCTTCCACCAACTAGGTAATTCACACTATAGGAAATCAACCACCAGACTCCCTACAAAATGATGATAAAGTCTCCCATCAATCCTCCTTATAACCCCTAGTGAGCCCAACTCTAAGCTCCCTATCAAGTCTCACCCACAAGCAACCTCCTCTATGAACTGCGCAGGCCCAAAAGCTCCTTTGTGCAGGCCCAAAGAAGAGTGATTCGACCTAGGTAATGGTCACACCCTCGGTCCACAAATCCATTGGAAATTTGTTGCAAAATGCCCAAGAATTGAGCCCTCAAAAACCCAGAACTAGCTCAGTCCGGGACAACCTCTTTATAAGAGTTCGTGGTCCCATTTTGCGCCCAGAGTGCTCCACAATGCAGCTCGAAATTCCCTATAATCTCTTCGGAATGCCTCCAAGAATGTGTTAAGGATCCCCTAGGGTGGCACTCAAGGTCCACCGAAGAAGAATTTGAGATTTCCCCTTAGAAATATCTTGGTGTTGAACAACACTCTGTTGACCCAACTAAACAACTTGAGCAAACTGTGGTTTAGATGTCAAATTGGCAGAAGGTCCCAAATGCTGCATCCCATTTTCTATTTATAATTGCTGCCTCACTTTCCCCTTGTGGGTCCCTTATCCCACTAATTCGATCTCCCTACTTTACCTCTTATCCACAAATTCGAATTTTCCTCCAAGGGGTGCGTATTTCCTTGAGGGGTGGCCCCCATAACCCACAAACTTTAATTTTTACCCATTTCTCCTAAGCTTGGTATCCAAAATTTTATTAATTCCAACATTGTAAAATTTTGGAACTCCATCAACAATTTTATTATTAAAGGACATTACAGCCCTCCCCTCCCAAATGTTGCTTGTCCTCAAGCAACTGTAATGCGAGATGTTGCAAGATTTGTTCACCCTCCCAAGTGTTGTCCTCAACTGGAAAGTCTTTCCACCTGATCGAGTATTCTTTAATGACCTTGCTCCTCAGCCTCCTTTCCCTTAAATGGCCTCTAGTGTCGATATTAGGTGCGCTTCATCATCCAAAGGAGGCAATTTGGTGGTTGCTTTAACCTGCTATCCCAAAGCCTTTTTTAGGCATGAGACATGGAACACATTGCGGACCTTGCTTCCTAGGGGAAGCTCCAGCTCATACGCTACCTCTTTAACTCTCCTGGTCACACTGTAAGGCCCATAGAAACGTGGCTTGAGTTTTTCTGCGCCATTTTGCTTGAGGGTGGACTGCCTGTAAGGTTGGAGCCTCAAAAGACTAGGTCCCCAACCTCAAAATGTCTCTCAACTCGACCCCTGTCTGCATAAAGCTTCTGTTGGTTCTGTATTGTCTACAAGATATCGTTGAGGGCTCTAAAAAACCACGTCAGCAAATGTCAGAGCATCATAACCATACAAAGCACGAAAAAGGGGTCATACCTATGGACATGTGGTGTGTGGTGTTGTTGAACTACTCGCCCAGATGCAACCACTTCACCCACACCATCTGCTGCCCGATCACATAGTTATGTAGGTAGCCCTCTAACCATTTATTCACTGTCTCTGTCTGATTGTTCATCTGGGGGTGGTAGCTTGTGCTAGGAGTGAGCTTCGTCTCCACAAGCCTAAACAGTTCTTGCCAGAAGCCCTAGATAAACCTGTTGTGCTTGCCACTCACAATGGTCTTAGAGAGACCATGGAGCCTAAACACCTCTCTGAAAAATAACGCAGCTACCTGTGAGGCTGAATACCAAGTCGGAATAGCGACGAAGTGGGTGTATTTAGTTAACCGGTCCACCACCACATAAATACAATCTCGACCCTGCACTGTTGGCAACCTGGTAATGAAGTCCATCGATATGCTCTCCCATTTCCTCTCAGGAATAGGGAGAGGCTGCAATAGTCTCGTCAGATACATCTGCTCCACCTTCTTCCTCTGACAGTTATCACACTCCTGAACGTGCCTCAGCACATCCTCCTTGAGGCCCTTCCATGTGAAGCGTTCCTTGATGGCTCGATAAGTCTTTAGGAACCCTTGATGTCTGGCCAAAGGTGATATGTGAGCTGCCTATAAAATCTTCTCCTTCAACTTGGATCTAGGCATTAAGTAGTTACTATCCTTGTAGTAAATCACCTCATGCATCACCTTGTACCGCTCATCATCTGCCACGCCATCAAGGATCTTGCATGCATGATTATCCTTGGAGTAGTCAACCAATAGCTGTGCTCACCAATTAGATGTGATGCTCATGAGTGAGAGGGCTGCAGGCCTCCTAGACAATGCATCTGACAACATGTTCTGCCTGCCCTAGACATACTCTATGTCAAAGTCATATTCCTGGATCTTGCTAACCCATTTTTGTTGCATTTCCTGCAATTGCTTCTGCTCTAGGAATAATCAAATGCTATTGTGGTCAGTCTTCACCTTGAATGAGGGGCACAATTCCTTGATTAACATAATATGAATAGATATTATTAATTATTGAATGATGGTTACAATTGTGGGAGGCCCTTGGCTTAAATACTGCCTCGAGTGCCTCTTGGTGAGATCATGCCATTTGCCTAATTAACTAATAATTATAGACTAATTAATTTTTTCATAACATTGCCTTCCTCTTGAAAAGATGCTTTGTCCTCAAAGCATATGTAACGACGAGTGTTGTTGACGAAATACTTCTGTCTCCCAAGAAGCTTCTTCTTCTGGTAAGTCCTTCGACTTGATCAGGTATTCTTTGAAGTTTGATTACTTGAGATCGCAACTTCTTTTCCTTGATGGAGATGATACCTTCTGGTTCTAGAATGACTCTTCCTTCGTCATCTAAAGTAGGAAGTGTTGTTTGTGCTGATTGATGTTCATCAAGTGCCTTTTTAAGGTAGGATACATGGAAAGCGTTGTGAACCCGACTTTTGTTAGGAAGGCTTCAATTGTATGCTACTTGGCTGATCTTTTTGTTGATCTGGTATGGTCCATAAAACCTTGGTTCCAATTTGTTTTTTTTTGTTGATTTTTGTGGCATCAAAAAGTGATCTAAGTCTCAAATTTGGTGAGGAGGTTTAGACAACAGTGTTCCAAAGAACCCATAAACCGTTTGTGGAAATCTCACTCGGTTCATGTTTTATTAAAATAATTAATTATTTTAATGGAGACCCTAAGTCTAAAATTTAGGGAAATTAAATAATTAACATGTATTAATAAAATAGAGTGTGAATCTTCTATAGAACGAAGATCAAGTCAAGTTTTAATCTTAGCCATTGATTAAAATTCTAATCTGGGCCGTTGATTATTCAACGAGAAGATTATAAAAGAAGGCTTGAGGGTCATTTGGAAGGCAAGTCGGGCAAGCTTTCAGTAACCCGAGTGAAGTCGATTATGAAGGAATATAATTCGATTTCAGAGGGAGATTTGCAAGGGCGGAGGAAGCTGAGCGCATCAGTAGTGTCAGGGCACAAGGGAAGGAGGAAGCAGGGAAGTAGAGAGGCAACACTCAGGCGTAGAGGCCTCACGCAGTAGTGACGCAGGCTTACGCTGGCTTTGCATAAAGAGCTACACAGGAGGCATGCAGAGTGATGCAGGGAGGGCTAGGGAACCCCTCCGGTGTCAGAAATTTTTCGGAGGACTAAAGGAGAATTATCTCAGGTGTATCTCAAGAAAATTTCTCAGTTATTTCCGCCTAACTTTCCTTGTAAATATTTCACTGTTGAACATTAATATATAAACCCTCATCTGCTGCACCGATTTTCCCACATTGGGTTTTTCCGGGGAAAATTGTCCAAAAATAACTGTGTCTATGTGATTGATTCTTATGCTTGTATTCTTTATTGTTCTGTTCTCTGCATTTACTTGGGTGATTACTGTAGTAGTGTTTATTTCAAAATTTACTGTAAGAATTCTATAAATAACTTTTTGGAAGAATAAGTAGGAGAAATAAATCTATCATTGCAGTAGTATTTTAGGATTGAAATTTTGACATCGTATCAGAGCTTGAGATGAGTAACAGGAGTAGAGAACTTGCAAAGGAACAAAGACCAGACGTTGCTGCTCCAACAACTCGGAAGGGTTCACGCAACTCTCTAGAGAGAAGGGAAAACATGAAAAGACAAATGGATGATCACGAGATCTCAGTACTGACATCCAGACTGGAAGAAGAATTTTCTTGTGTGTCAAGCTTTGCTTCTCCAGAGATCTGGTATATTGACAATGGAGCTTCTGCACACATGACAGGGGTACGAGAATGTTTCTCCAACTACCGAGAAGAGCAGATGAACTTTCAAATCACCATGGACAATAAGGAAAAATGCACCCCTGTGGGAAGAGGAACCATAGTATTTCAAATCGAAGTTGGTAATAAGCTTCGTGCCACTAATGTGCTGCATGTGCCTGGTTTGGGGATGAACTTACTCTTCGTGTCTCAGCTTCAAAACAAAGGTTATGACATTTACTTCATTGGAAAAAGAGTATACGTCACACACCTGAGTTGGAAGAAGAAGGCACAAATCGGAGCCAGTAGCAATAAACTCTAAAGTTGCAGCGCAAATCCCTAATGGCGCTGATAGGCAACAATGATGAGAAGGATTTGAATGAACTATGGCGCAGGAGAATGGGACACTTACACCATGAGGCTTTGAGAATTCTCAAGAAAACCATCACAGGAGTTGCAAAACTAAGCACCAAGTGAGATGACGTCTGCAGAAGGTGTGTATTGGGGAAATATGCCAAGGCAGCGTACCCCAGAAGTAGCAATAGGGCTAAGAGCGTGTTGGGACTAATACACTCAGACATCTGCAGACCAATGTCCACTAGAGCTCTCAGTGGTGCCGAATATTTCATCACCTTTATTGATGACCACTCCAAGAAGACTTGGATCTACTTTCTTAAGACCAAGGACGAAGTCTTTGATCGATTTAAGGAGTTTAAGACTCTAGAATATGACAGAAAAGCGGATAAAGACACTGTGATCAGACAATGGTGGAGAATACATAGATAAAGACTTCACAGAGTTTTGTGCAAGGGAAGGCATCAGAAGAGAGTGGACTGCTTCATATAATTTAGAGCAGAATGTAATCCCGGAAAGGAATATTAGAACTATTGTCGAGGCTGCAAGGGCTATGCTGTATGATCAAGACATGCCTAAATTCCTATCGGCTGAAGCTTGTAATACAACTGTATATGTTCAGAACAATGTTCCTCATAATGCATTAGGTAAGATCACGCCAGAAAGTGTTTTTACTGGCAGGAAGCCAGAGATAAACCACTTTAGGATCTTTGGTAGTGTGGCATACTGCCATGTACCTAAAGAAAAGAGGAAGAAGTTGGATAGGATTGCTGAAACGGGGTATCTGGTGGGATACAGTGAAAATGCCGAGGCTTACAAAATCTACATTCTTGGGAGCAGGAAGGTTGTAGTGTGGCGGGATGCAAAGTTCATGGAGGAAAGAGATTTCAGAAAATCCCGAGAGATGCCTTCAACAATGTACTCTGAAGATGACCCACTGGTCCAACCTCTTCAACCAGTTGAGGTTAGCCTGAGTGCTTCTCCAAAGCAGAAAGATCCAAGGGATTCATTTCCAGAAGATTTGTAGGAGGGGGAGCAGGTAGAGCCACCCACTACCAGTGGTAGGACGAGCAGGGAATTACGACAAATTCTAAAGGATGCAGAGGAATTTGTCGGGGCCCCCAGAAATGAGAAGAGGGAGCGTAAGCAACCGGATAGGTACCAAGCCTTGGTAGCACAGGTTGGGGAACCCTCTAGTTTTCAGGAGGCAGCTCAACATCAGGTATGGGTCGATGCAATGGTGGAAGAGTACAGTTCCATCATGACAAATGATGTCTGGGAGGTGGTTCGTAGGCCTCATAATAGATCAGTTGTGGGTTTGAGATGGATCTACAAGATCAAATACGCTGCAGATGGCAACGTAGAAAAATTCAAAGCCAGGTTTGTGGCAAAAGGGTATGCTCAGAAGGAAGGGATAGATTATGAAGAGACCTTCGCCCCAGTCGCAAGATATACTTCTATTAGATCTGTGATATCAATTGCTGCATAGATGGGATGGGAGATTCACCAGATAGACGTCAAGGCTGCGTTCTTGAATGGGGTGATAGAAGAAGATGTATATATCGAACAACCAGAGGGCTTTGGGATGCATGAGCAGAAAACTCATGTGTGTAGGCTTAAGGAAGCCTTGTATGGACTTAAGCAAGCCCCTAGAGCTTAGTATGGTCGAATTGATAGTTACTTGCAGAAGATAGGATTCGTCAAGAGTGACGTAGATCCCGATCTCCATTATTTGAGAGTAGGGGATGAGCCTTTGATACTGGTCCTATACGTAGATGATCTATTCCTGACAGGATCATCTAGGCTCATCAAGAACTGCAAGGAGAATTTAGCTGCAGAATTTGACATGAAGGATTTGGGGCTGATGCATTATTTTCTAGGGTTGGAAGTTTGGCAGCAGAAGGGTGGAATCTTCCTTGGTGAAGGGAGATATGCTACAAAAATCCTGAAGAGGTTCAAGATGGAGGACTGTAGACCCATAGCTACACCAATGATCACCAATTGGAAGAAAATTGATACTTCTGAAGATGATGAGGTTGATCCTACCTTGTATAAGCAACTCAGAGGGTCCCTGATGTATCTGGTCAACACTAGGCTAGACATCTGTTATGTTGTCAACACCCTGAGTTAGTTCATGGTGGAACCAAGGAGGGCACATTGGGCAACAACCAAGCATCTTCTCAGATATTTGTAGGGAACAGTTGAGCTTGGATTGAGATACACCCGAGGCAATGACATCAGATTGGGTGGGTTGACTGACGCAAATTGGGCTGGGAGCCCAGTAGATCGAAAAAGTACCAGTGGGTACTATTTCAATGTTGGATCAGGAATGGCCACCTGGTGCAATAGGAAACAGAAGTCTGTGGCTCTGAGCTCAGTTGAGGTGGAGTATATGGCTGCAAGCACTGCTTCGTGCGAGGCCATATTGGCTTGTGAATCTACTCAGGGAAAAGATGGGACCAACATTCTATGTGATAATTAGGGTTGCATCAAGCTCTCTGAAAATCCCTTGTTTCATGATTAGTCAAAGCACATTGACATCAGGTGTCATTTCATCAGAGACTATCCAGCGGGGAGCTGTACAATTACAGTACACTCTGACAGGAGAACAGGTGGCAGACATCCTCACTAAGGCTCTAGGAAAGACAAAGTTTGTCTACTTTAGAGAGAAAATGAGGATGATCAAGAATCCATTTCAATAGCAGAAATGGACTCATGCATAATTGAGAGGGAGTTGCAGTACAAATGAGGCAGTGGCAGTGTCATGGGCAGCAGTATTGAAGGCAACAACGTAGTAGATGAAGGGAAACAATAACCAAGCATTGTAGCGTAGAGGATGCTTCAGGGTCAGAGCAATATGCAACAAACATATTGCTAGAACACTTTCCTTGCTAAGAGGGAGTGTTGATTTTTGTAGCAGCGGAAATTGATCTAAGTCTCAAATTTGGTGAGGAGGCTTAAACACCAGTATTCCAAAGACCCAAGAAACCGTTGTGGAAATTTCACTCGGTTCATGTTTTATTAAAATAATTAATTATTTTAATGGAGACCCTAAGTCTAAACATAGGGAAATTAAATAATAAACGGGTATTAATAAAAGAGAGTGTGAATCTTCTATAGAACGAAGATCAAGTCAAGTTTTAATCTTAGCCATTGATTAAACTTCTAATTTGGGTTGTTAATTCTTCAATGAGAAGATTATAAAATAAGGCTTGAGGGTCACTTGGAAGGAAAATCGGGCAAGAATTTAATAACCCGAGTGAAGCCGACTATGAAGGAATAGAATTCGGTTTCAAAGGGAGATTTGCAAGGGAGGAGGAAGCAAAGGGCATCAGCAGTGTTAGGGCACAAGGGAAGGAGGAAGCAGGGAAGGAAAGAGGCAACACTCAGGAGCAGCACAGAGGCCTCATGCAATAGTGATGCAGGCTTACGCTGGCTCTGCGCAGAGAGCTACGCAGGAGGTACGCAAAGTAACACAGGAAGGGCTAGGGAACCCCTTAGGTGTCAGAAATTCTTTGGAGGATTGAAGGAGAATTATCTCAAGTGTATCTCGAGAAAATTTCTCCGTCATTCCTGCGAACCTTTCCTTGTAAATATTTCACTACTGAAGATTAATATATAAACACTCATCTGCTGCACCGGTTTTCCCACATTCGGTTTATCCGGGGACAATTATCCAAAAATAACTGTGTTTATGTGATTGATTCTTATGCTTGTATTCTTTGCTGTTATGTTCTTTGCATTTACTTGGGTGATTACTGTAGTAGTGTTTATTTCAAAATTTACTGGAATAATTCCATAAATAACTTATTGGAAGAATAAGTAGGAGAAATAAATCTATCACTGCAGTAGTATTTCAGGATTAAAATTTTGACATTTTCCCTTTTGTTTTATGGACAACTGCTTGTAAGGCTGAAGTTTAACAAATACCCATTCTCCAACTTCAAATTCTCTCTTTGTTCTATTTTGGTTAGCTTGTTGCTTCATACGATTTCTTGCATTATTTAGATTTTCTTTAAGAGTTTGGACGACTTGGACGACTTTTTGGGTTTGTTCTAACTGGTTTTTAATAGCTGGAAGTTTCGTCTCGTTGATAGCAAAGTCCTTCCATTTTGGAAGTTCGTAACTGTACAGAGCTTGAAATGGAGTCATTTTCGCTGATGTGTGGTAAGTAGAATTGTACCACCATTCAATGAGATGTAACCACTGAACCCACTTATTTTGTTTGTCTGTGGCATAACAATGTAGGTGGGCTTCTAAACATTTATTGACAACCTTTGTTTGGCCATCTGTTTGAGGATGGTTGGTTGAACTCATGTTGAGGTAGGTTCCTATATTTTTGAAAAATTCCTTCCAAAAATTACCCTTAAATTTGGCATCTCTATCGCTCACAATGACCTTGGGAAATCCATGTAATTTGTAAACATTTTTGCAAAATATATTAGTTATTTGTTTTGCTGAGTCTGATTTCCTCATTCCAATAAAGTGAGCATACTTGGCGAGTCTGTAGACTACTACAAGAATTTTATCCTTACCATCAAACATAAGTAAACCTTAGATAAATTCCATTGATATTTCTTCCCATTTCTGATTTGGGATATTTAAAAGATGAAGTAGTCCACGTGTCGTAATATTTTCATTTTTATTCCTCTGGCATTTATCATGTTTTGCTACATATTTTAGAATATCGTTACACATTCCCTTCCACAAGAATGACTAGCGTGCATTATAGTAGGTTTTAAAGAACCATACATGTCCGGTTGACAAAGAATCATGCGACTCTTTGAGAATATTGGCTTTAAATTTGGAATTTGAATTCAGATAAATTCTTCCCTTTTACCATAGAATATCATTCTTGCATTCAAATTTTGAATTTTGAGGAAGGTTATTGATTATAGCACTTGTTTCTGGATCTTTTGCATATTTACTTTGAATCTCAATCCTACGAATCCTCTTAGTTTGGAGATATTAATTGGTTTGGGCCATTCCTTTATAGCCTTGATCTTAGTAGGATCTAGTTTTACTCCTTCCTTGGATATTATATGTTCGAGATAATCTACTTCTTCATTTCCCAAAGTGCATTTGGACTTATCGGCATAGAGCTAATGCTCTTCTAATACCGTAAGAACTTGCTCCAAATGTTGTAGGTGCTCCTTCCATGTTTTACTATAAATTAAAATGTCATCAAAGAACACTAACACAAACTTCCTTAGATATGGATAGAATAATTCGTTCATAGTGGCTTGGAATGTTGCTGGTACATTAGTTAACAGAAAAGGAATTACTTTAAACTCATAGTGACCTTCATGTGTTCGAAACATAGTTTTTGCTATGTCTTCCAACCTTATTATGATTTGGTAATACCCTGACCTTAAGTCCAATTTTGAGAAGTATTCAACTCCATGTAGTTCATCCAACATTTCCTCGATAAAAGGAATTGGAAACTTGTTTTTAATTGTTATTTTGTTTAGTCTTCGATAATCAATGCATAATATGAATGATCCATCTTTCTTTCAAACTAATACAACTAGAGCAGCATACAGACTTCTACTTTTTGTGATGGTGCCACACTTTAAAAGATCTTGGAATAATCTCTCCATTTCGGTTTTTTGATGATGTGGATATCGGTACGGTTTGATGTTGATGGGATTTGATCGTGCTTTGACTTCTATTGTATGCTTGATTTCTCTTTTAGGAGGCATCTTCATTGGAAGGTCTTGGAATACTTTTTTGTGCTTTTGAATTAGCTCTTGGACTTTCGGTGCTTCTTCATTGATCAGATCTGAAGTTAACATTTCTATTTGATGACATTGTACTAAATAAGCTGGTGCTCCCTTCTAAATCATTTTCATCATCTAGGAGGATGAAACGATTTGATTCTCTAGAGTTTGGAACCCATATAAATTGTATTTCCACCCTTCCCATTTAAATTTTATAAGTTGCTTTTGATGGTTGGCAGAGTAAGTGCCTAGGGTTTGTAGCCATTGGATACCTAGGACCACATGCACACCTCCTTATGGCACAATGTAGAATGGAGATTCCAGATTATAGTCTTGAATCTGTAATTTGACTTTATGGCATTTACCTACCTTTTTAATTTTCTTACCGTCAACTACCATAACTTTCATGTTGGGCATAGGAAACACGAAAATGTTGAACCTTTTCGCCATAGTTGAGTCCAAAACGTTGTGGGTTCTATCGGTATTGATTAGAACCATCATGTTTCTCTTTTTGATATGCCCTTTTAACTTTAATGTCTAGGGCTATGAAATATGGACGATAATGACACGTGCGGAATACTCTCGTTATCTAGTTCTGGAGAAAATTGTGGCGAATCTTCGATATCTCCTTCGTTTGATTCTTCATTGTCTGAATCGTTGCTCTCTTCACATGTATACAGGTTCTTGGTTTCTTTTCCTTTAGCACATCTATGTTTAGGGTCCCATTTTTTGCCGCAACGTCTACACTTCCCTTCTTTCATTCTTCGCATTTCCAAATTAGTTTTGTCTTCTTCACGGAGATGTGGTGGAACATATTTTGTATTATTCATGTTTGCAGTTTGGGAAAATCTTTGTCTCCAATATACTCTTTCGACCTTCAACCGCTGCATCTTTTGATTCTTCTTTTCAACAACTTTTGCTTTCTGTCTGGCTTCTTCTATAGAAGTGATGTCATGAAGCTCAAGCTCAACCTGGAGATGGGGTTTGAGTCCTGTGATGTATGACCGAATGAGACAAGTTTTCGATAATCCAGGTTCTCGTGTGGCTAAGGTTTCCCATTCTCGAGTGTATTCATCCACATCGCCTTTTTTTTGTAGTCTGGTGAGTGCTGAGAAGATCTCTTCCTTGACACCTTGGAACCTCTTAAATGATGCATTTTTGAATTTCTTCCAACTGATGGCAAGTGTCGTCTTCTTCCACCGCATATACCAGTTATATGCTTCACCTTCCATTTACATGGATGCATGCCTGATCTTTTCGTCATCATTGTCAATACCGTAAATCTCGAAATATTTTTCTGCTTTTTTGAACCATGCAACGCTGCATTTCTCGTTACCCTCAAATTTGGAGGGTTTAAGTTTTTCTCTTCGTTGATATGTAGCTATCAACGGAGCGAAGAAGGGGTATTGATTTGAGAGCAACATATTTGACTATTGATTCTAGAGCTGCCTATTTTGAAAATTCGTGTTACTATTTTCTTGATTAGGCATGGAAGATGCCTTTGGAGACTCTTCGAATGTGAGTCTGATGCGTTTGATGTATGTATAGAGTTTGGATGTTGAGTAGCTTCATTACTCTAGAGTATTTGATCGGGTGTAACCTTCAACTTGTCACAAATACAAGTCAACAACACCATTGCTTGATTATGATTTAGATCCACCTTATTTTAAAGGACTACCTCATCCTTTTTAAATTCGTTCTGGTTTTGCTCGAGCTAACTCTTTATTCTCTTTGTTGTATCCTGGAGCGTCTTGATTTTTTTTCCATGTCCAGTCGCCTTAGTCTCAAGATCTAAATTTTTTTATTAAAATCGACCATCGACATTGATGAAAACATTGAGGGGGTTTGAGGTGGAGTATATTTATCCAGCTTAACTTGAACCTAATTTTTTTTTAAATAATTAAATTAAATTAATTAATTTAATTATATAATGGAATTTTTATAACATATAGTGTAACTATACATATAATATATAGTTACATTAATGAATCGACCAAGGGTTGTGTCGTTGACCCGCGACCAGGAGAAACGACGACGTGGGATTCCCGACTGGAATGACGACTCTATAGAACGAAGACTAGAAACAACAGCTCGATGTTTGGATGACGACTAGTCAGAATATGTGGAGACAGGGAAGACAGGCGGAGAAGGGTTATGGGCAATGGACGAAACGAACAGACAAAGGCGACAGATTGGAAATGGCATGTAGAGATGTTGGCGTTGAGGGCACAAGGAAACAAGTAGAGGTGGTCGGACTTTACGAGAAGCGGACGAAGCACAGTGATGGCTCCGATACCAAATGAGGCACACAATTCTTTGATTAACAGAGCATGAATATATATTATTAATTATTGAATGATGGTTAATAAGTGCAAAGTGCGATAATGAAGCGGACGCGATGCAGGTCAATGCTGAAGCCTAAAGGATTTCAAGTCTGGGAGTATGGGATTTGCTTTTATTAAAGCGCATTGGAGAGAAAAGTAGGATTATAACGTAAAACAAAGGTAATGCCGAAATGCGATAAGTGAAAGGACGCGATATCGTACAGAGGTAAATATTAATATATTTAAGGTACAGGTTTAATGTGGTTACGCTTGTTTACAAAGAAGTAAAGTTGAATGGAGAGTTGACTTGGGTGTACAAAAAGGAAAGCCTGAGCACAAGAAAAGACTCGGGTAAGTAAAAAGACATGACCCTGTGCAGAACAGTGTTGTATGCAGTTGTGGCAGTGAGTTAAAAGGAAAGGTTAAACGCAAGAGGAAAGACTCGCGCAAGTGACTCGATACTCGTGCAAGGTTAGTGCAGTCGTTTAATAACAAAGTCTGAACGCAGTAGAAGGAGACTCGGGTAAGTTACTCGACACAGAGAAAAGGAGCAAGTGAAGGCTGAACGCTGCGAGCACGAGCAGAAGAGGCAGCGTCGGGAAAAAGGAGCATATGGTGGCACTGTTGGAAACACAATAGCTAGGTCGAGTCGGGCCAAAAAGACAGTTATGTAGAACTGTATTTAATGTAACAACAATAACAGAAAAGACTCTGACAACAGCAGAAAAGACAAATGCATAGTGAGCAAAGAGCTGAGAGGGCTGAGTGAATATTGTTTTAAATGTAAATGTATTAATTATTTTTTATTGTTTGTGATGCAAAAGAAAGTCTCCATAGGCATAGGATGTTTATG